>QRDG01000230.1:152594-472681 GCA_012064385.1 Puccinellia tenuiflora
ACTCTTGTGTCATGTCACCCAACAACCTACCATCGGAGATACCTGAAAGCCACCTTTATAATCACCCAGTTATGAAGTGACATTTGATGTCCACAAAGTATTCCTCCGGTAAATGGGAGTGACATAATCTCATGGTCTAAGGAAACTATACTTGGCATACTAAAAGTGTTGGCAATGAAACTATGTGACACGATCAATTGCAACTCTTTATTATTTGGGTCTTGTCCATCACATCATTACTCCTAATGATATGACTCCGTTATCAAGTGACTGTAACAAGTCCATGGTTAGGAAACTCTAACCATCTCTTGACTAACGAACCAGTCCGGTAGAGGCTTACTAGGGACACCTGGTGTTTATATTCCACACATGTATTATGTTTCCATTTAATACAATTATAGCATGGAGAATAAACTATTATCATAAACATGAATATACTAATAAACCATTTTATTATTGCCTCTAGGGCATATTCCCAACAGTCTCCCACTTGCACTAGAGTCAATAATCTAGTTTACATTTTCTCGATCCAACACTCATGGTGTCTAACACTCATGGAGTCTCAGTGCTGATCATGTTTGCTCGTGGAAGAGGTTCTGTCCGTGTTCTGTACTATACAGTTCTTTATGTTCTTTGCAAAACGTTAATGTCACCTAATTTGACATTACTTTATCATCTCATGATAAACCTATTATCATCACATGATAATTCTCATCATCACATGATGAATATAATATATTTGGTTAGAGAGTGAGATTTTCGTTTCCCTTTTATGCCTACATGACGTATGATCAGTCAAGAGGACTTTCTCATAGCATGTGCACCCGGAACTCACTCAGTCTTGAAATAAAAAATTTCTCAAACCATAATATTATATCTTTTAATCCTTGAATTAATCATATACTCCTATATGTTATAGACTCACAAATCGACAGTGCTATCATGTCACTTCGATATTTTCGATCATGCTTTCGCTGCGCTTCTGCTATCATGAGATCCCCAATCTAGTTTGGTTTTATGACTTCAACCAAGTCTACCAATCTCTAGATTCTATTATCTCAACTCCATGGAAAAATGACTCCTCATTTAACATGTTCTTCTAACCAAGAACTTGGGTCACATATCGTCAAATACAAACACATGGTTCTTATATATTTAGTCCTATGAACGATTCATAGCGAATTCTAACATATCCTCCAACCATCATTTTGTACTGAGTTATCAACTCAATGTTTCACCTATTTCTCACAAGCAGATGAACCTTTCTTCTCTTGTTCCATTTTGAACTCCTTCAAAATCTTACTTAGGTTAAACATCCTGACATAATGCTTATCAAACATATCTATCCTCCATAGATACATCCATTTCCATGGATATTTGACGTTTCAAACTAACTTCATAAGTTATACGTTGGTTCCTGACTTATTTACAACATTTATGAAATCTCCATTTCACTCAAACAAGATGTTGTAAACTCCCACTCAAATATACACCATACACATATTAAATTGTGAAACCACTTTGGCTCCCACTCAGAAATATGTTATCCTTATATTTGACCATGATTAACTAGCTCCCACTCAAACATATGTCACCACATATTTTGATCATGGAAAATAGTTTCTGCTCTAACTTAATATATGTCGCCACATATCTTAATTAGATCACACTCGTGTATTTTCTCGATATTTTGGACACCTCCAAAATTCTTAATTAACTATTAAGAGCATGTCTAACAGACCCCCTATTTTTCTGCCCCTTATAACGCGAGTAGAGGGCCCTGTATTCACTTTCCACCGGCCGAAAACTCGTCCGAGCTAGCAGACCCCGTATCCCCACCCCGTAAAACAGAATATTTTGTTTTACGGGGTGGGGATACGGGGTCTGCTAGCTCGGACGAGTTTTCGGCCCGTAAAAACAGGGTTTTGCACAACTATTTTGACAACTATTTTCCGATCAAACATGGCAAATGCAAAACATGCGATGCTGATCCTAGCCATGGAGGTTCCCAAAAGTGTTGCCACCACCAACGCGATCAACGCGATACACCATCAATCTCTTGCCGCACGATCTTGACGCGCCTGCAACTTCCTCATCATGATGTCGGCCTTGGTCTCCTTCCACCACGCCAGCTGATCCTCGTCCATGTCCTTGGTGTTCATCATCATGATCTCCTTCTCCTCGGCCAAGAGCTCCTTCATCGCCTTGGTTTCTTTGAGTGCCAACATCCTAGCATCCAATTCGGCCCTGCGCTTTGCATCTTCCCGCCTAGCTTCCACCTTGGCAAGCTTCACCTCCTTCTTCTTCTCGGTGATGATTAGCTTGGTCTCCAATGTCTTCAATGCTAATGCCTCCTTTGACTTCATGAGTTGATCCATCTTCTCCTTGAAGCTAGCTGCCTCGCCTTCTAACCTCTGCCTCTCCTTCGCTTTCTTGCTGCCCTCGGGCTTGCCTTTGTTTCTACCATTCATGTCTTCCTCTTCATCATCCATGTTGAGCATTGCCTCCTTCTTGCACTTTGGTTCTTGGTCCCTCAACTGCCACTTGGGAAGGTGTTGAAGCAATGAAAAGCAATGCTGAAACTGAAATTCCTTATGCTTGGAGCCGGCCATGTCTTTGTACCGCAGTTGAGCATACTTGGGCTGCACATCACAACAATATAGTGTGATGTTTGCACATCAATAACACATAGTTTGCACAAGAACTAATTTAGAAAACTCACATAGTCCTCCATAACGCATCCACTTGGTGGATTATCCGCCACTTGGTCCATGGCAGCGCTCCAACGAGAACAAGCAGGTTTGATCGTGTTCCACCGGCCTTCAAGGGAGCGGTAGGATCGATCCGCCATACTCTTCGTGCGAGGCTTGATCTGGTGGTAAACATCCTCAATGCGCTGCCAATAACGCTTGCCGGTTTGGTCTGTGCCGGTGCACGCATCCATTCCCACCTTACCCCACGCACGGACCAATGTCACGTCTTCAATCTCGGTGTAGTTGGACGTGCGTTGCTTCGGCGGCGCGGACGAACCGGCAGCAGCCGGGTCGACCTCAACAATGTCGTCGTCGACCTCTTCGTCACCCTCCTCGTCGTCGCCATACTCCTCGCCATGAAGCTCCTCATCGAACGCACCAATGCCGGCGTCCAGGTCCACCGTTCCAGCGTTGAGCATATCCATGTAGGTTGTAGTGGGCTCATCGTCGAGCACCTGGTGGGCATCGGCGACGGGTGGCGTCGGCGCGGGCGGAACGGCAGCAGCAGCAGGTAGTGTGGCGGCCTTGGACGGTGGGGCGGCGAGGCCGACGCGGGTGGTTGGCTTCTTCGCCTTCGGCTGGGCACCCCTCGGCCCCAACGCCTTCGTCTTCACCCGGCCTCCTTTCGCGGCTGCCGCAGGGGTCGCAGCCGGCGTAGCACCGGCCGCCGCGCCTTTGAAGAAGACCTTCGGGATCCACTTCCTCTTCGATGGGATGGTGGCGGAGATAATGGCCGTGACGTCGCCGTTGCTCGGCTGATCCTCCACCACGCCGACGGGGACATTCACCACCCCTGACGACGGTGGTGCATCGCCGGTGGTCGGAGGGGCTTGCGGAAGGTCCATTCCGGCGAGATCGGGCCGCGTGGTGGCCGGGGAGGGCGGGGCGGAGGAGATCGGGCGGCGGCGGTGGCGGTTGGGCTCGCTGAATCGCTTCGCGCGCAGTGGAGGGGAGGAAGAGGGGTTGGGCCTGTATTCCGCGCCTCACCCCGCACAAGTAGGGGGCGACTCGTCGCCCCGTAACGAAACTTGTAAAAATCCGTCCGGGGTGCCCGATTTAGGGGGTCTGTTAGACGGCCGGGTAGAGCCCAACCCCGTATATCGGCAGTTATTTTACGGGGTTGGGCCTTTTGAGGGGTCTGTTAGACTTGCTCTAATATCGAGAACTCTTTATACGAAACGCTAGTACTTTACTAGCTTTAAGTTTTATTTATTCCCTGCAAAACCCCTTTTGAGGAATAAATATGTGAAACATCACTTTCACAAAATCAAGCAACAATTACTTTGTGATTTAAACTCAACATAGGATGACTCTTAGTCATTTTCGTATTTAAGGTTTCTATTTCTTCTTTGTAGTTTTGTAGGTATGTCTTGTTTCTGAAACATGACAAGTAAATCATGAATATTATTTTGTAACCTGACAAAACTTTATATTCTTGAATCCTACTTTTCTTTAGACAAGCTAAACCGAAATTCAATGATCACCATCATTAATTCCTTTATGTGTCAAGTTTTAACCAACATAGCACTTTACATATGTGCCACTTGATACATAAACAAGCAAGGTTTTAGCTTTTCCATTCCATCAATTCTTTTATCAATGAAACCTTTTCACGATAAATCCACTAAAACATTTAACACAATCAACAATTGATTTGTCCCTTTTAGTCTCTCATTGTGGAATCTCTATTCATAGTCACATATGAATATACTACAAATTTTATTTGCAATAGTTTCTAATTATCTCATAATTAATGAAACCACTGTTTCACATAACTCATATGCGAAATGCAAATCATTAAATAGATCCTTATTTCTAAACAGAGTGTTTATCAAATAAATCTAAATGCTATTATCAAACCCCCGAAATAAAACCCTTCTTTGAGACCACACAATATCGAATAGTGTGTGATTATAATATCTTAGGACATATCAAACTCCTTTGAAAATATTCTAAATATTGTAATTTGTGATAACACTTCTCACAAGTCCGCATACTAACATATAACTCAAATTTTTTGTCTCTTTTGATCAAATCATAAAGACTCAATTTTCTTGTTAACTTAATATCCTAAACTCCAGAAATTTATTTGATCTCATCAAATATCATAACTCGAATAAATACACCTATTTAATCATTTATGATGGAGTACACAAAATAATGACATCTCACATTTGCTGAAAATACAACCAACACTTGTGTTTATTTTCGGCAACTCCTGTCACTCTTCCAAAGGGTGGCATTTTAGTCATACTCCTTCAACAAGGCGCATTGATAAAACATCAAAATGTTTATTCAATCTTTAGCACGACTAAAACAATTGTCATTATTAAGTTTTGGATATTTTAGTATGTCTCATATTTTATAAATGTTCAACCAATTTATCATCTAGATTATAATAAGAATAACACACTTATAATCGAAACTTGTGATTTCCAAAAAGGATCACTCATGAAAATAGAACAACCATTGTCTTTAACATGAATAACCGTCTCACATAAGCAAGACACACTAATTAAAATCACACTTAATTCGATTACAAAACTTATTCAAATCCTCTAATCCAAATGATAAATGTAGAGACAGATCGTTGCCAGCATCAACTCCTTGATTGCCACTATTCTGCAACGTCTTCCCATATCCTTTATGCAAATCTCAAGCAGCACGTTCTGTTTTCATAAAACAGAATGAGTATCAAATACTTATCGAAACTGCCACAATTGCAATCTGGACTTAAACACTTATAACATGTATATCAATATATACTTTCTGGATTGTCAACTTCTCTTGCTATGGGTTCCACTTTGACATGACGCAGCCAAGACACAAACTCACAGAAAGTGATCAAATCCCTTCCCATGACACAGTCTCCGGCATAATTCTTGAAGCTGGGGAGAAGCTAGAGTATCACCCCATCTATCGCGAAATCGTCATTCATCTCGTGGTTCCAAACAAGCACTAGACGATAATGTATCTCATGCATTATCCTCAGGTGTTGTTCCAAGCAAGTGTTCTCTTCCATCTAGAGTGAAAGAAAACCGTTCAGACAATCGAACCTTACAATTCTAACTTGTGCTGAAAACTATTTTTCAGCTCATCAACAATTGCAATCAAGTTCTTGAATTGTCTACTTAGGTCAGAATTCATGAAGGTGCACATTATCCACTTGACTTTCAAGTAGGTAGTTCAAAACCACTCCATGTACTCTTCATAACTTGCAGAAATATTTAGGTTTATCTCCTATTGGTTCTTCTAGCACGTAGAGCTGAGCATTGGTGTGTAGGACTTCTTTCAGGACGCAGGTACTACTAAACAAATTTGACCCATCGAGACGCAGTTTTTCAGCAACGAACAGACTACCGTAGTCGGCCATGATCTACAAGGATTTTTGCAAAGACATCTGGACTTTTGTTTATGATAATTTTAGTTCATCTTAATGAACTCCTACTAAACTCAACATCTCTCTGGTTGTTTAGTGACACACGATCCAAATCCACTACACCACAACCGATCATCACGTGAGGTGATGTAGCTTCAATGGTGAACATCACCATGTTGATCATATCATCCATATGACTCGTGTTTAACCTTTCGGTTCTTGTGTTCCGAGGCCATGTCTGTACATGCTAGGCTCGTCAAGGAAGCCGTAGTATTTCCGCGTGTGTAAATCTGGCTTACACCCGTTGTATGTGAATGTTGAATCTATCACACCCGATCATCACGTGGTGCTTCAAAACGAAGATCTTTGGCAACGGTGCATACTAGGGAAGAACACATCTTGATATTAACGTGAGAGATCACCTTATCATGCTACCGTCGCGATCACATCTAAGCATAACAATAAGGTGCATAAAAGGATTAACATCACATGCAATTCAAAATTGTGATATGATATGGCCTTTCTTCTTGTGCTTTTGATCTCCATCTCTAAAGCACCGGCATGATCTCCATCACCGGCATGATCTCCATCATCGTGGCGCCATCACCATGGTTGTCCACCAACTATTGCAACTACAACTAATGCTACTCTTAGCAATAAAGTAAAGCAATTACATGGTGATTCAATGACACGCAGGTCACATAAAATAAAAGACAACCATATGGCTCCTGCCGGTTGCCGTACTCGTCGACATGCAAGTCGCGAAAGATTACAAACATGATCATTGCATACATTATCACAAATCACATATTGGCCATACCACATCACATGACCCCCTCTACAAAAACAAGTTAGACGACCTCTACTTTGTTTATGCAATTTTTACGTGGCTTGGGTCAACGAGATAGAACCGTTCTAATCTACGCAAAACCACAACGGTGATATAGTAGTTGCTTATTTACTCATCCTTTTGAAAGGCCTTCCATTGAAAATTGCATCTTCACTAAAGCAAGAGAAACAGACACCCGCCAGCCACTTATGCAAAACAAGTTGCATGTCAGTCGTGGAACCGGTCTCTCGTGCGTGGACGAGTAAGGTTGGTCCGGGCCGCTTCATCTCACAATACCGCAAAGACGCAAAGTGCACGCGAGAAGGTAGCAACATAAAATATCAACGCCCACAACACTTGTGTTCTAATCGCACCAACATCTACGAATAGATCTAGGCTCTGATACCACTGATGGGGTCGCAGCATAGAAAACAAAAAAGTTTCCTACGCAACAAGCGGAATAAACCCCAAGGATCTAGATCTACTAGACGAAGGTAGCGAAGGTGAGATCCAATCTCTTACCCTTGAAGATCAACAAACGCGTTTTTTCGGTGCAGGGGTTGGCTAGTCGATCCCCGCAACTAGACTCATCTAGTCGCGAGGAGATGTATTTCCTCGAAGTCCAATCTGATGAAGTGCCACAAGGGGTAGCACCTCCGCGGTATCCACACGTACGGCTCGATGTAGATCTCCGCCTTCTTGATCCCGCAAGCAAGGTGGAGATGGCTAGATGGATCTCGGCACCACGACGGTTGTGGTGGCGTTGATGGTGTAGTGCTCCGTCCGACAGGGCTTCGCCAAGCCATGTGAGAGGGAGAGGGAGAGGAGGAGGCGCAGCAGCAGCCCTACACTAGGGTGGTGCGGCTATGGTGGAGAGGATGGCGGCAGCCCTACGGGAGAGGTGGCACCAAAAGAGAGGTGGAGTGTGGCAGCCCTCCGGGGAGAGAGATGGCGCACGGCAGCCAAGGGAGAGAGGGGGGCGGCGGCTTGGGGAGGAGCAACTTGGGTGCGGCAGCCCTCCCCAGCCCCTCCTTATATAGGCGGCCAGGGGGGGTGCGCCCCAAGCCTCCCTTAGGGCTGGCGGCTGGGTGTTTTGGCCCCCAAGCCTCCCTTAGGGTTTGGCCGGCCCCCTCTTGGGCTTTGCCCTAGCCCGCATGGGCCTAGGTGCCCTTGGTGGTGCGGCTGGCCCTATAGGCCAGTCCACCACCCCTTTATCTCATGTGGGCCCCAAACACTTTTGGACCCCACTTCTAGACTCCTCTAGAACCCTCTAGAATATTCCGGAACCCTTCCAGAAAATCCCGGAACTTTTCCGATACCTCCGGAAACCACTTTCCTTATATGAATCTTATTCTCCGGACCACTCCGGAACTCCTCGTGATGTCCAGGATCCTATCCGACACTCCGAATCACCATTCGTTCATTCCATCAAAATATCTCATCGCTAACCCTAGCTACATCGGAGCGTTAAGTGTGTGACCCTACGGGTTCGAGAACATGCAGACATGATCATATCAATAATCAACAGCGGGACCGGGATGCCCATATTGACTCCTACATATCCAACGAAGTTCTTTATCGATTGAACCACGATGCCGGAGATTCTTAATCTCATATACGATTCCCTTTGTCTCACCGATATTTAATTTGCCCGAGATTCGATCGTCGATATCCCCATATCTAGTTTCATCTCGTTACCTGGCAAATTATCTTTACTCGTCCATAATATAGGATCTCCGTGATTAACACTTAATCACATGGTTGCAACCTTTCTTGATGCTATATTACCGAGAGGGCCCAGAGATATCTACTCCATCACATGGAGGGACAAATCCCACTCTTGATTCATGTCACCCAACAACCTACCATCGGAGATACCTGAAAGCCACCTTTATAATCACCCAGTTACGAAGTGACGTTTGATGTCCACAAAGTATTCCTCCGGTAAACGGGAGGGACATAATCTCATGGTCTAAGGAAACTATACTTGGCATACTAAAAGTGTTGGCAATGAAACTGTGTGACACGATCAATTGCAACTCTTTATTATTTGGGTCTTGTCCATCACATCATTACTCCTAATGATATGACTCCGTTATCAAGTGACTGTAACAAGTCCATGGTTAGGAAACTCTAACCATCTCTTGACTAACGAACCAGTCCGGTAGAGGCTTACTAGGGACACCTGGTGTTTATATTCCACACATGTATTATGTTTCCATTTAATACAATTATAGCATGGAGAATAAACTATTATCATAAACATGAATATACTAATAAACCATTTTATTATTGCCTCTAGGGCATATTCCCAACACGGATGGGATGCCTCCGGGACTTTTACGTGATGGTTACTTACGGTAGGGCTTGCGCTACGTTCGTTTATCGAGTGTGGAAGGAGGGCAATCGTATGAGTGTGCCTCCCGACACCGTCCACGCAACGGTTAGGCCCACCTCGGAGCTTCGGCCGGACTTTCAAGGTGGATCAGACCTAGCTAGGTGGTTCCCTGGACAAGTGTGGTAGTGAAGGAAAGTGTAGTGTCAGATACCCTGCCAGCATACCCCGGAAGTGTGCTAATTGCATGGCGCGAAGGGTTGAACAACGTGTGGTTACATTTGTGCACCCCTGCAGGGTTAAATCTTTTCGAAAAGCCGTGTCCGCGGTTATGGACGACTTGGTGAAATGTGCTGGCTAACAAGATCATAGACAACTTACACCTAATGATTATAATTTTTGACTAGTAATATAGCTTACTTAAATAATAACTCATAAATTTGTTAACCGTGTGAGTGCCTTTGGGCTTGCTGCTCGTGGGTTAAACGGGCGGGTAAGGAATTGGCTGGGTATGTTTGGTGTTGGCATAGTTGGTTCCCTACGCTCTCTTACCTTCTCTATTAGACGAAAGTTGTAGCATGTCTCTATAGTTTGTTTGTGCTGCTTGCCTGCCGCTTCAATCGCTAACCTTTTTTCCCTGGAATCCAAGCTTTCATATCTTGTGAGTATTACTTGCCAGTACTTCGTATAGTACTGACCCCTTCGGGGCTGCAATTCAAATGCAGCCGACAGGTTTGAAATCTGACGACGTTAGCTTGGGAATCCCTCCGGCTTGGCCTGGGCAGGGATATGGTGCCTTCGTTTATCTTCAGGACTCTTAGTCCAATTTGTATCTTGTCCGTAGTCGGACGCTATTTCGCTTCCGTTGTTGTTGGATCTTTGTATTGTATCTTTTTCTCTTGACTCGGAGAGTCGTTGTTGTATATATGTTCTTTTGTGGGTTCCATCGACAACTGTTGTAATGTTATCACAATTCCACCCGCATAACGTGTGTGTTGCGACGTGCACGTTATGCCTGGTGGGCGTCCTAGGATCGTTATTATACGGATTTGGCGGGAATCGCTCAAATCTACATAGTACCGATCTTGGGGCGTTACACAAGATCATGACACAAACCCAATTTAGCTATGACAAAAAGGACATATGGAGGCATCACGACAAGGAACAAAGACCGTTGAGTCCAACTGCGTCTTTGTCTAAAAAGTCCACCGTGGGATCGCTATCCAGCCTGTCACCCAACGGTATTAAGTTGCAAGCAACAGACAATTGCATTAAGTAAAGTGCATGATGTAAGCAATACTAATATCAAATAAGACATTAACACCGCTGTTTTACCCTTAGTAGCAACAACACACCCTCGCCCTTAGACGTTTCTGTCACTCGCGCCCAGGAACAAAAGGGGCATGAACCCACTATCTAGCATCACTACTCTCTCTTAGAGATACACACAATCACTTGGCCAAAGTAACTATGCACATCGGAGAGAAAGCAAGAACATAAATTACTCATATAAGAATCATGCACAATCTGAACATAAGTTCATAATCCATCGGATCCCAGCAAACACAATCACATAGCATTACAATAATCGATCTTGATCATGTTAGGCAGCTCACAAGATCATAAGACATGAAGCACAAGAGAGAGAGACTACCAACTAGCTACTGCCATGGACCCATAGTCCAAGGTGAGACTACTCACAAATCATCCCGGAGGAAGGCATGGCGATGAAGAGCCCTCCGAGATCGATCTCCCCTCCGGCAGAGTGCCAAGATCAGCTTCAGATTGGACCCCGAACTAGGGTTTTCGGTGACGGCGCGTTGGGGTCGAGTTTCTGGAAAATAATGGCCGCCTCGACGTTTTTAGGTCAGATAGCAATTTATAGGCATCGGAGGGCATCGAGGCGAGGTCCCAGGGGCAGGGGCGGACCCCACCTACGGGTCCACCTTGACCCGCGGCAGGGGGCCCACCTGCCCTGTGGGCCTCCCCTCCAGCTCTCCTTTGGTCTGGTACTTCGTCGTGGCAAATAAAAAATCTCCGTAAATTTCCAGTGCAATCCGAGAATATTTCCAGAACTAAATTTCTGAAACAAAAAGACAGCAAAAACAGGGAACTGGCACTGGGCATCTTGTCAATAGGTTAGTCCGACAAAATGCATAAAAATGATACAAATGACAGTAAAAACATGTGGCAATATCACAAAACTAGCATGGATCACTCAAAAATTATAGATACGTTTGAGACGTATCAATGAAGCAACTGAGTTATTGGAGACTATCTCTAGAAATTATGAAGATTGAAATATTGAAGAGTTTGATGGAAAAGAGATATTTCCAGAGAAGAAAAGAGGCATTATTGAATTAAATGATGAAGGAATGAAAGAATCTTCCAAGGATATGGAAGCGAAGGGAATTAAAACCTCTCATCTCAAGCAATTAGCTGAATTGGGTATTAAACTTCCTAGTGACCAACCATGTTTTCCAATCCAAGTTAATGCTGTAAGCTCTATGGAAGGTAATGAAAAGGTAATCCCTCCTATTGATGTATCTTATGTTAATGATTTTGCTTATCATAATAATCCTGAGGAGCATGAAATTAGAATGAAAATTATGGAAAACTCTCATAAGATTAAATTTCTTCGGGAAAATTTAAATGCTAGTGTGGGAGAGGTTAGAAGAATTGTTAAACACTGTGAAATGATGAATAATCAAGTTGAGCAAATGGTTTCTCTTCAAAATCAATTATATGAAAATCTTATTGAGAAGAAACAGGTTTGTGGAGTTAATACTAGGGGTGGTGCAAGTACTCAGGATCCTGACTATCCTGAGAACCATCCTAAGAGGAAAGAGCAAGAGGCTCTCAAAAAGAAATCTTCTGCAGGAAAATCTCCCAATGAAAACAAAGATATTGACAATTCTCAAGAGCAAGACAAGGATATTTCTATTTCTGATGCTGAGACTGAAGATGATAATATTGAAGAGGAAGAATCACCTCCACCTGATGAAGAACAACAAGAAGAAGAAAATAATGAAGAACCTGAACCTACTGAGAAAGATGACCCTCAACCATCTGTTGAGAAGAATAAAAAGAAGAAGCATACAAATCAACAAAAAGGTAAAGAGGTAATTAAATCTTTGGATGATGCTAGATTTGAGAAGTTTTTTGAATTGATTAAAACTTTATGTTTGCAAATTCCTCTTGTTAATGCTATTAAAATTCCTCCATATTCAAAATATATGAAAGATATTGTTACTAATAAGAGGAAGATACCTAATGATGCAATTACTGCTATGCTTGCTAATTATTCATTTGAAGGAAAATTGCCTGAAAAGCGTGGAGATCCTGGTATTCCAACTATTCCTTGTCATATTAAAGAAACTTATGTGAAATATGCCTTATGTGATTTAGGAGCTGGTGTTAGTGTTATGCCTTTTTCTTTATATAAGAAACTTAACCTAAACTAATTGGTTCCAACTGAAGTTTCATTGCAAATGGCTGACAAATCAACTGATGTGCCCATAGGTATATGTGAGGATGTTCCTATCTCTATTGCTAATGTTTTAATACCTACAGACTTTGTCATATTAGAAATGCCTGAGGATGATAATCTATCTATTATTCTTGAAAGACCTTTTTTAAACACTGCAGAACTGTGATAAATTGCACTGAGAGCAAAGTGACATTTAATTTCAAAGGAAATGAGCATACTATTTATTTTCCCAAGAAGAATCCTGTCACAATGATAAACAAGAGTGTGAATTCTATTCAAAGAAATACTCTTATAGTTGGAAGTTTTGAATTTGCACTGCCACCTCCTGAACCAAAATATGCTACCTTAATGATTGGAACTATTCCAATCAAATATGAGGTATCTTGAATGTCTTCTTTATATATTAAATAAGAATCATGTATTATATCCTTTACATATTTTTAATGAGACTTGATCAACCTCATTACTAATGTGAAAATGATGAAAACTTGATTCCCATAAAAATTGTGCTGCATTTAAATTTTGTTTATCTTAAAATTTTATAGTATATGCATAGATATAATTATTTCAGAGTTCAGAAAATTTTAGAATATGAAGTTTGAGAAATTCTCTTCAGAAAATTTTCTCGAAAAATTCCAGAAAAATTTGGAAGTAAGTTATTTTACCAGAGGGACCAACAGCCAGAAAGGGGACACCAGGAGGCCACAAGGGGCCCACCTAATTTGGGCCTCGAGCACCTCCTCCCCTTCGGCTTCGGCGTCCCCCTTCCCATATTTGAATAAAACTGAACGTGGCCTAAGACACAAAGAAAAAACATGGAAATTTCGAGACACCGGAAAATATTAAGGAAAATCGTCACGGTAACCAGCAAACAAGAGAAGACAGTAAAAAAGATCAATCAAGCTCTGCTCTCGTACTATACATGTTAGAGTCACAAGGGGCGTGATTTAGAAACACAATGAATCGACGCGATAATTCAGACCTAGGAAATAGTTGGCCTTGCAGCAAGAGAAATCCACCCGCAAGGGGATCGATCTAGGGCAGTAGGGCTTATGGGAAGTTGAGGTCCTGACCTGCGGTGCGGTCTGGTTCCCTTACAGGAGGAAGAAGGTGGGACGTCCGGCCTTGGCGGCCGCCGGAGCAGCGATGGTCGCCGGAACCCCATCGGCTGCGTGAGGGCTGCGGAACCGCCGCCGCCTTCTGCTTCTAGCGGTGCGCAGCTACCAAATTTTTTGGCGCACGATTTCGCCGACGTCGGTTCGCCCGCCCAACTTGAAAACCGGCCGATTTGCGGGTTTCGGCCTATTTTTGATCCGAACAGAATCCGTATATCGGTTTAGCCCTTAAAAAAATTGAGGTTGCCCGTGGTTATTGTGTAAATCCAATTAGAAAAGGGAAAATCTAATCATAGGGCGCCCTACGGTTGGCAAATCCATAGACGGAATATGGACCGTAGATAACGAATATATGGTTGAGATTTAATGTAGACCAAGTCAATATAGATTGAACAGGTTTGAGTGTTTGGAAAAGACAAAATTGATGATATCATCCTGCATTAAATGCTAAATTCGAAAATTCAAAAGGTTTGTAGCTCAAACCGTTTATCCGATTTATGATCCGTTTTAACCGTTAGATTCCTCGCGTCGAGATCTTCGAAACTAGATCCCATGTCGATATGTTTCGACGAAATTTTTTTCGGAACCAAAAGTTACCAACCCCATAACATGTAACTTACCAGGCTTTAATACATAAGTTACCAACCCGGAAAAAGTCTGTGTGGAGGCTATTTAGTATGCATGCAGAAAAAGACAAAACTGCTGACACCATCTGCATTAAATGTAAAATTCGAAATTTCAAAAACTTTCATAGCTCAAACCGTTTATCCGATTTACGATCTGTTTTCACCGTTGGGCTCGTCACGTCGAGATCTTCGAAACTAGATCCCATGTTGCTATGTTCTGATGATTTTTTTCCGAACCCGAAAGTTACCAACCCATAACAAGTAAGTTACCAACCCTATAACATGAAAGTTACCCAGCGTGTAGTGATAGAGTTACCACCCAGTATTAAAGATGTTACCCACTATAGACTAATGGAGTTTTCACCGTACACTGATGGAGTTACCACCCGGTATTGATGGAGTTATCACTCAGTAGTGATGGAGTTATGAATCTAGACCGAAGAAGTTATCCACCCAATATTGATGGAGTTACCCACCCAGTAGTAGTGGAGTTACCCACCATAGACTGATAGAGTTACCCAACCAATAGTGATGGAGTTACCCACCCTAGACTGATTGAGTTATCATCATAGGCTGAAGGAGTTGCCCACCCTAAACCGATGGAGTTACCCACACTAAATTGATACAGTTACCACCCAATAGTGATGGAGTTATCCACCCTAGACCGATAGAGTTACCCACCCTAAATTGATAGAGTTACCGTCCAATGGTGATGGAGTTACCCACCCTACACCGATAGAGTAACCCTCTCTAGACAGATGAAGTTACCATCCATTGTATAGTGTATGATGGTAACTTACGTACTACCGTCTGGTAACTTACATGTTAAGTCATTGATAACTTTTGGGTCAAAAAAAAATATCGCCGGAACATATCAACATGGGATCTAGTTTTAAAGATCTCGACACGACTAGTGTAACGGTGAAAGCGGATCATAAATCGGATGAACGGTTTGAGCTACAAAACATTTTGAATTCTCAGATTTCGCATTAAATATGGGATGATGTCATCAATTTCGTCATTTAGTGTATACCTGCAAATATACGGTAGCATCTGGTGACTTTGGATGGATTATGATAAAAAAATCTAATGCCCTATGGTTATGCCAAATCTAGGGCGCCCTATACATAGTCGGGTCCGTAGAAAAAATATGCACTGAAGATGAACTTGAGTATGGTGCTTCTCTGATTTTCGCGCAAACTTGTATTTAAAAATTTTAGTTTTTGTTTATGGATCTGTTATGCCACGTGATTTTCTACTTGTTTAAAGGTTTCTTTTTTTAAGAGATCCGCTAGAGATGGTCTAACAAATTCCTGGCATGAGTACGGCGAGCTGGTAGCGACCGATCCGAGCTCGGACTCCATGCCACCGATTCTGCAGGTTTGTATTCGTTTTGTCCTGAGTTGTTGTAAATATCACTCAGTATTTCAAAAACGTATAGCAACAAGGAGTAACATCGGATAAAAGGAAATAGTTTAGAACATATTAAATTATTTTATCTAGAAGCTATAAAATTAAGGAAAATATGGTCAACGGCCAACGGCCAAGTTGTTAATTCAAGTATATCGCACCAAACAAATATTTTCTCTTAATTTAGTCTCTCTCTCTCTCTCCACACAATGTCGTAGCCCTGCAAGGAGTTGCTCTTATGCAAGAAGTCGGCACACCCTCTGTCGGGCACACAACAATGCCCCCCCCCCCCCCCCCCCCCCTACCTCCACAGTTGCTCGCATAACAGCTCTACCTTTGCATGTTGCGCTTTCTTGAAATTGCCACTCCCCGCACTGACGCCATGGGCCATTGGACAAAGATCAACATTTTTTAACATCACATTAGATAGTGTCTTTAGTTCATTTAGCCAATTTATATATTTGTATACTTTAGATTTGGGTGAATTGATCTTTCACTACCGGAAAAATTGAATTTGCCGTGCGGACGAGTCTCTGCCGCGTGCCGCAGATTCTCGGAACATGGCAAAGAAAACTTTGCCGTGCAGGAAACAGGAAGATCACGGCAAATAACCGACGCACGGCACAGAAGCCCGCGAGCACACGGCAAAGAATACGACACGGCAAAATGGAGCCAAAACACACGGCAAATACAGACATCTCGGCAAAGATATCTTTGCCATGATCCTTTATGTATTATCACGGCAAAATAGTTGACTAGGATCCGCAAGTTTGCCGCCCTCCCCAATATTTCGCGGGAAGTATCTAAATAAAATTCCCGCGCTATAAATAAATTGGCGGGAAAAGCTATACCGTGTGCAGAGAAAAAGCACACAGCACATTTATTCTTTGCCGTGTGCCTACAAGTGCCCCGCACGGCACAGAACATCTTTGCCATGTGCCTTTTATGCTGTCACACGGCAAACCATGTTTGCACTTACCGCTTTGGTTGTTTTATTTCGACATGCCTCCTTTGTTTATTTTCTTTGTTAAGGCTTGTACTACGTTTATTTACTTCACCTGACACAACCAAGGAAAAAATTACACTGGCCTACCCCCTTTCGACGCCGTTCAAGGTGGCAGACGAAAACGTTAGGGTTTTTCCAGCGGATCTAGGGTTTCGCCGAATGGGGCCCCGGAGGGTCGAAAACCCACCCAAACCTAGGTTTTGCCATAACATGTATGTACAAGTGTGTTGGGTGTTGTAAATGCCCAAGATTTTGCTCCGGTGTGTGACCGTCTTCACCGACTGTACTCTCTTTCTAGTAAGTTTCTTGACTTATAGGTGAAAACTCCCGTTTCGGGGGAACTGGGGGCAATCTTGTGAGAATTTGTGATAATAGTTGGTTTTCCATGTTCGTATGTCATAACCTAACACAACCAAGGAAAAAAGTTCACTTTCCTACCCCCTTTCGACTTGGGTCAAGGGGGTAGATGGGAACTTTGACTTTTTTCCAGCGGATCTAGATTTTCGCCGAATCGGGGGCCCAGAGCGTCGGAAACCCACCCAAACCTAGGTTTTACCATGCAATGTGTGTACAAGTGTGGTGAGTGTTGTAAATGTCCAAGATTCCATGTGGTCCGTCGCATGATTCCCTGCCCGTCTCCCGAAACGGGAGTTTTCACCTCTAAGTGTCGGAACTTACTACGGAGTAAGCGGGGTCGGTGAAGCGGGTCGCACCTCGGAGCTGTATCTTGGTTCCCACAACCTACCAACACACTCTTATATATATATTAGGGTCCCATGCAAGCTTTGGTGGGATTCCGACGCTCCGGACCCCCGCTACGGCGAAACCCTACACCCGCTGGAAAAAAGTCCAACCTGTCGATCTACCCCTTTAACCGGCGCCGAGACGGGGTAGACGCGTGAACTTTTTTGCTTGGTTGTGTTAGGTTGGTACATAGGACCATGGGGAACCAACATTTCATTTGGTCCGTCGCATGATTCCATGCCCGTCACCCGAAATGGGAGTTTCCACCTCTAAATGTCGGAACTTACTACGGAGTAAGCGGGGTCGGTGAAGCGGGTCGCACCTCGGAGCTGTATGTTGGTTCACACAACCTACCAACACACTCTTATACATATATGAGGGTCCCATGCAAGTTTTGGTGGGATTCCGACGCTCCGGACCCTGACTACGGCGAAACCCTACACCCGCTGGAAAAAAGTCCAACCTGTCGATCTATCCCTTTGGTCGGCGCCGAGAGGGGGTAGACGCATGAACTTTTTTGCTTGGTTGTGTTAGTTTGGTACATATAACCAAGGGGAACCAACATTCCATGTGGTCTGTCGCATGATTCCATGCCCGGCACCCGAAATGGGAGTTTCCACCACTAAATGTCGGAACTTACTACGGAGTAAGCGGGGTCGGTGAAGCGGGTCGCACCTCGGAGCTGTATGTTGGTTCACACAACCTACCAACACACTCTTATACATATATGAGGGTCCCATGCAAGTTTTGGTGGGATTCCGACGCTCCGGACCCTGACTACGGTGAAACCCTACACCCGCTGGAAAAAAGTCCAACCTGTCGATCTACCCCTTTGACCGGCGCCGAGAGGGGGTAGACGCATGAACTTTTTTGCTTGGTTGTGTTAGTTTGGTACATATAACCAAGAGGAACCAACATTCCATGTGGTTCGTCGCATGATTCCATGCCCGGCACCCTAAACTGGGGTTTTCACCTCTAAGTGTTGGAACTTACTACGGAGTAAGCGGGGTTGGTGAAGCGGGTCGCACCTCGGAGCTGTATCTTGGTTCCCGCAACCTACCAACACACTCTTATACATATATTAGGGACCCATGCAAGTTTTTGTGGGATTCCGACGCTCCGGACCCCAGCTACGGCGAAACCCTACACCCGCTGGAAAAAAGTCCAACCTGTCGATCTACCCCTTTGACCGGCGCCGAGAGGGGGTAGACGCATGAACTTTTTTGCTTGGTTGTGTTAGTTTGGTACATAGAACCAAGGGGAACCAACATTCCATGTGGTCCGTCGCATGATTCCATGCCCGTCACCCGAAACGGGAGTTTCCACCTCTAAATGTCGGAACTTACTACGGAGTAAGCGGGGTCGGTGAAGCGGGTCGCACCTCGGAGCTGTATCTTGGTTCCCGCAACCTACCAACACACTCTTATACATATATTAGGGACCAATGCAAGCTTTGGTGGGATTCCGACGCTCCGGACACCCGCTACGGCGAAACCCTACATCCGCTGGAAAAAAGTCCAACCTGTCGATCTACCCCTTTGACCGGCGCCGAGAGGGGGTAGACGCATGAACTTTTTTGCTTGGTTGCGTTAGTTTGGTACATAGGACTATGGGGAACCAACATTTCATGTGTTCCGTCGCATGATTCCGTGCCCGGCACCCGACACGGCGAAACCCTACACCCGCTGGAAAAAAGTCAAATCTGTCGATCTACCCCTTTGTTATATGTAGTACTTTGTTTAACAAAAAACATAACCATAATTTATCATAAAAAATGTATAGATAATTAATGTATTAACTAATACTAATAAACAGTCCATAAAAATAGTAAAGAAGAAAAAGAATTAAAAGAAAAAACAAATAGGAAGAAAAAAATGAAAAACAGAAAAGCACACGGCAAAGGCCGTCTTTGCCGTGCGCCACTCTTACAACCGCACGGCAAAGGGTTCGAAAAAAAACTCACTCACACCACTCACCACTCACCACTCACCCGACCCCGCACGCACACACGCACACCAGCCGCCCCCGACCCCGCCCCCGCCGCCGCAGCGCCGTCCCCACCCGCGCGTCTGCCGCCCCGTGCCGCCTCCACCCCGCGCCGCCCCCACCCGCGCGTCGGCCACCCCGCGTCGCCCGCCTCTCCCCCGCATCGATCGCCCCACCCCGCGCCCGCCGCCCCGCACCTCACGCCGCCGTCACCCCGCGCCTCCCCTGCCGCCGCCTCCACCGCCCTCTTCTCCGGCCCCGGCCTCCACCACCTCCTCCGGCCCTCCACGACGCCCTCTCCTCCGGCCCCGGCCTCCACCACCTCCTCCGGCACCTCCACCACCACCGCAGCTCCTCCTGCTCCACCACGGTTAGTACAGCTAGTTCTAATTAGTTAGTGTTAGTTTAGGTTAGTGGTAGTATTAGTTTAGATTAGTGCTACTGTGAGTTAATTAGTGTTAGTTTTAGGTTAGTTCTAGTGATAGCCATAGTTTTAGTTTTAGGTTAGTTCTAGTGTTAGTTATAGTTTTAGGTTAGTGCTAGTGTTAGTTAATTAGTGTTAGTTTTAGGTTAGTTCTAGTGTTAGTTATAGTATTAGTTTTAGGTTAGTTGTAGTGTCACCTCTGTCACAATAAGCATTTCTATGAATATTTACATGTTGTTTTTCTGTTTTTCAGATGCCGTAGTTTATCGCCAGCCGCCCCCACTCTCGCTGTCCTCCTCCGCCCCCTCCTCCAGCTCCACTCCGGCCGCAGCAGCACCTCAACTCCGGCCCCGCATCCACTCCACTCGGGCCCCGCATCCAGCTCCACTCCGGCCGCAGTAGCACATGGTTGGAGGGTGAGAGCGGGGCTGTCGACGGAGGGCGGTTTGCGGGAGCGGCGAGCATCTTCTTCGTCGTTGATCACGCTTCGAGGGTAAGAATTCATCGGCTCTCTTGAATGTACCTAGGGTTTTATTTTGGTCTAGATCACCGAGTCTGTCGCGTCACCTAGGCGTCTATACCCGTCCGTAAGCGTTACGCAGAAAAATATGCACATAGAGTTAGAGTTGCATATTTTCAGCCGTAACGCTTACGGCATTTACAGGGCAGTCCGCGGGTCCGTGGATTGGGTACGTTCTCCCTGCTCTACCTCGATCCGTGATAGAATTTCGGCAGCGCCTCCCCGTTGTTCTCCGGATGCACATTCTCTCGGCTTTTTGCCAAGACGTGTATCGGGAGAGCAGCGGGGAGGTGCTGTCGAAATTCTATCTCAGATCGGGGTAGAGCGGGGAGAACGTACTCAATCCACGGACCCGCGGGCTGTTTAGGTCCAATACCCATTAGAGAGATAGGTGGATGCATGCCGTAAAAATGGTTTTGTTATAATTAAATGACATGTTGAACTGAAAGCACTGTGTATGTCTTTTTTGGTACCGATTAAAGGATGGAGAACCGTGAGTGGATTTATGTTGGTAGAAAGAGTCAGTGGGAGTTTAGTGATGAATGGAGAGATAAGGCCGAGGAGTTTGTGAACAAGGCGTTTGACATCAGAAGCAAACCCATGAAAGTGTTTTGCCCCTGTAAGAATTGTGCTAACCGAAAGCGACAGTCGAAGATAGATGTCAGTACGCACCTGCTCAAGTTTGGGTTCACACCATTTTACCATGTTTGGAATTTCCATGGTGAACAGTTAGCAAAACGTCCTAGAACCGAGCCGTGTCAGATTCAGCCAGCGGGAGAATTTGACACTGGGTTCAACAACTGCTTAGACGACTTTGTTCATGCTAATGCGCCTGAAAGCCCTCATGTAGAGGCGGAGACACCTCAGGAGGCGGAGACAAGTGAGCAGCCAGAGGAAAACACGAAGAAGTACTACGAGACTATGTTTGCTTCCTAGAAACCCCTTCATGAACATACAGATGTTACCCTTCTAGATGCCATCGCTCGCCTTATGGCCCTGAAGTGCCAGAGGAAGATATGCAGGGATTCTGAGGACGAGTCGCTGGACGAGGAGGAGGTGGGCGAGGAGGAGGACAGCGAGGAGGAGGAGGTGGGCGAGGAGGAGGACAGCGAGGAGGAGGTGGGCGAGGAGGACGTGGAGTACGAGGAGGACGTGGAGTACGAGGAGGAGCCAGAGCCGGATTCTGAGGACGAGTCGCTGGACGAGGAGGAGGTGGGCGAGGAGGAGGACAGCGAGGAGGAGGAGGAGGTGGGCGAGGAGGAGGACAGCGAGGAGGAGGTGGGCGAGGAGGGACCTGGGTAGGGCGGGTTTGAGCTTGACCCGACGCTGCAGTGGGTGCCGCCGGAGGAGGAGTGGGTTGAGACGGACCCGACTATCCCTCCGCCACAGAGCAAGCCGCCGTATCAGCGGGGGAGCGCGACCCTCCCCGATCTTCCTTACGGCTCGCGTCACACTCTTCTCGAGCCCAGCGGAAAAGGTACAGCTTATTGTTTATGTTCAATTTTAGCTTTTTCATTGTGTTTTGACCCGCTAACCATACTAATTTTGGTTTTTTCATTGTGTAGGTCGTTTGAGTATGTGCCTGCTAAGGCCAAGGGACAGCGTAGCTACTCGAGCATCCTTGGATGTCTTGTGCGCAAGTTCTTCCCTGGGATTGCCACCCTCCCAGATGGTACCAGGAGTGTAGCTTGGACTTTCAAGCATTACACCTACACGGAGGATCCCGAGGGCGAGGAGCTGGACATGGCGCATAAGACACTCCGCTACTTCTGGGTAAGTTTGCTTGACTTCTGTAAATCCGAGATTTCACTAATGGCTGTAGCCCTATTCTACCTATGTGCATGCTTGCAGAACTACTTCTCCTACTGGCCGGAGCACGAGGACGACTGCACGAGCATCCTTGTGGAGATGGCCTCCAAGATGGTGACGGACATGCACTACGAGGCTCGCGTGAACAGTGTCCGCAATTGGTACACCGAGAAGATGATTAAGCTGGACAAGAAGCGTGCCCGGGACATCTTGATGCAGCCATGGAAGTACCTGCAGGTAGCTTCATTTCTATATTATCGATTTTGTTGACCGCCATGTAATATCATTAATATGTGTGTTCTGTGCACGTAGGTGCCTCCTCCGTATGTTGGTAACAATTCATCGTGCCACCTCGCGATGATAGCGTGGTGGACTAGCAAGGAGTACCTCAAGCTGCACGAGGAGGGAAAGGCAAAGCGGGCGTACAACAAGGGTGGAACACACCGCCAAGGCAGCCGCAACCTCTACCAATGCGTGCAAAATGAGGTGAGCAAATGCATTCTTTAGTCCACCTAAGTTCGTGCTCTCTTTTGCAATATTTCCTGCTTTTCACCTATGTTCGTGCTCTCTTTGCAGAAAGCGAAGACCGGCGTAGACCCCTCGCCCTTCGCCGTTTGGTCAAAGTTTCGTACGCGGGATGAGCCGGATCCTGACACGGGGTCGATGTGGATCAACAGCGGCGCCGAGCTCCGGAGCACGGGGTACACGGAGAAGTTCAAGGAGCGCAACGGTGAGGATGCTGACCCTCTCACCAGTCCACTTGACGTCGAGGCTATCGTGCTTGCGGGGGGAGGCAAGGGGAATGGCCGGTTGTGGATAGGTGACGGCTACGTCGACCTTCGCACCGTCCCGTCCCTACGCCAGGTCCGCCGTGGGAGGGCGCCTGGTGCGCCTGTTGTGGAGACCCGACCACGAGTTTCGGGTCTGGTTGTCAACCAGCTCCGGGAGCAGGTTAGTCAGCAGCAGGTGCTCTTTGAGTAGCAGCAGGAGCAGATCCGACAGCAGCAGGAGGCGTCCAGGCAGATGATGGAGTGGATGACGGCCAACATGCAGCGCTTGGCTCCTGCGGACGGGACTCTTGCTTTTGCTCCACCGACGTTCCCATGGGTATGTAGTCAAACTTGTCATTCTATCCATCTTACTGTTCTAACTTAGTTATCTTTATAATGCGAGCATTTTTCCATGTTGTAGATGGATCTAGGATCGGCGGGTGGATCTCACTCGATGGCGCCGCAGCCGCCGCCTGGTGGCCAGGACGATCCGGAGCAGCAGCCCCATTTCACAAACCCTTCTGTTGTCCGGAGGCTTCCGTGGGTATGCTCGCATGACTCTTTCCCCGTAGTTTTAGTCCGCTTTCTTTTAATACCTATGCCATTTCCACCTAGTTGTCGAACTTATCATTTTTTTGCAAACGTGTAGGATCAGGATCGGGATCCTACACGATGATGTTGAGGACCTACTCCGCCGCAGGAAGGATCAGGTTAGTTACCATTTCAACTTGCTACCACTCTCGTTCGAAAACTTACTTCATGTCTCACTTAGATCGACATAGCCAATCAAACTTGCCATTTCCACTTAGTTAGTTGAACTATGCTTATGCCATTGACACTTAGGTATTTTAGTTGTCAAACTTGCCATTTCCACCTTGTTAGTTTAATGATGCACATGACATTGACACTTAGCTATTTTAGTTGTCAAACTTGTCATTTCCACTTAGTTAGTTTAACTATGCCCATGACATTGACACTTAGATATTTTAGTTGTCAAATTAGCCATTTCCACGTAGTTAGTTGCACTATGCTTATGCCATTGACACTTAGGTACTTTAGTTGTAAAACTCATGATTTTTGTATGAACTTGTAGGAGGATCAACAATGACGTCCATCTTCGCCATCCGTCCATCGTCGTGGAGTTCATGTGGATGCTATGTTCATATTATGCCTATGTGGTGTTTCAGATTATGTCTATGCTATGTAGCATGCTTGAACTATGTTGTGGAGGAGTTTGATCTTATTTTGTTGGAGTTAGAACTATGTTGATCTTAAGGAGGAGTTTGATCTTATTTGTTTCTCGTTGATCTTATGTGTTGAACTATGTCTATGTTATGTGGAGTTTAGTCATATTTGTGTGACAATTGAAATCTGTGAATTATTTTGTGTAAAATGCAGGAATTAAAAAAAAACAGAACAAAATTGTGCCATATGGTCACTTTGCCGTGTGGGCACACACGGCAAAGGCCTTTGCCGTGCAAAGGCACACGGCAAATCCTACACGTGGCACACACCTGTGAAACCTGGGAAGATGGTGATGACCATATTGTCAATGTGCCGTGTATGTCTGATCGTGGCGCACGGCAAAGATGCGAGGGAAACGTGCTGGGCAACGGCGTTTTGCCGTGCTGGGTTGGGAAGGGCACACGACAAAGGCAGACAATGTGCCGTGCGTGCTGTGAAAGAGCACACGGCAAAGCCTGGAGTTTTGCCGTGATATTCTGCCAAGGCGCACGGCAAAGCCCGGAGTTTTGCCGTGCCATTTTGGAAGAAGCACACGGCAAAGAGGGTGCAGATGGTTGACCAGGTCGGACCTATTCTGACAGGATTCTGCCATGCTGCTCTGGTAAGGCACACGGCAAAGTGTTTGCCGTGTTGTTTTCGAAGAAGCACACGGCAAAGTTTCTTTGCCGACGCGTACTAGGCCGTGTGGTGTTTGCCGTGCGATTTGGCACGGCAAAGCCTTTGCCCTATTCCGAAGTGGCTTTGCCGTGCCGATTTGCCGCAGGGCAAATCTGTGATTTCCGGTAGTGTTTACATGTGCGCCGCATAGATTAGCTCGTGCCCGCCATTGGCACGCTCCTTACCCATCACCAGTGCAATACGAGTCGGTCTCGGTGTCCCGCCGTGTCTAACACTAAGTTCTCACTTTTTCTAAATATATTAGCTGGAGGGATACTGATTTATGTGCAATGCTCATGATCTTATCGTACACAAACAATGCTATGCAGTTCAACTCCGATGCGTTTAAATGCAATTGTCATGTTATTCTTGACGGTAGCATGACCCGATAAAAAAGACCCTAAATTTTAATGATCAAGAAAGTTTCGTCCCATCAAAAAATTGTGTAACAGTAGGTTCTTCACACCATAAAATATTAATAAAATAACATATATCCATGCACGGGCACATATATTTGCTATTTGAACTTATTAGTTGACTACAGTATATACAATGTCCAGAGACATGATTAAGCCATCTACTAGGTTTTATTTTCGGCAATTTGCATGCCGTATTTTAATTTCCTTATAAAGTATATGCACACACTTTGGAAAACTTCAAGAAACGACTATACAACCTTTCCTAGATTTATGTAGCGGATTTGCTACGACTGGGAAGAGTCGTGACCGGCCATGATTTTCAGATGTAGCAACATCTCCAAGACTCCAACCAAGGCACATGCATCTTTTCTTCTTTTTTTTTGAGATTTAAGGCACATGCATCTAGCTAGGGTTCTCTTCGTCGTTAGTTTATTAGACGCGCCTGCATCTCCTTTTCTCACGGAGAAGCAGATCGATCGTGCTACGTACCTTGCCCTGAATCTGATACCGCTTCCTCGAATCGATCTACAAACATGCCCGTGCGGCGACAGTGGACCGATCTCCCGCCGGATCTTCTCGCCGTCGTCTCCGGCCGCCTGCACGACGCCGCCGAGTACGTCCGCTTCCACGCCGTCTGCAAACCATGGCGCGAGTCTCTGACCGCGTCAACCTCGCGCCGCCCTACCTTCTTTCCCTGGCTCGTTGCAACGCCGTCCAGCCGCCGCTCCACGGACATGAAGCTCCGCTGCATCTTTTCCGACACAAGCTACCGCGCAGTGGCGCCGGCGAGCTACAACTGGGTAGCGCGTGCCGACGGGACGGCTGCCTGGTTCTTCTCCGCTTCCCTCGAGAATAAGCTTGTTGATCCTTTCACCGGAGACGCCACAGCCCTACCGCCGTTCGTAGGCGGTTATGGCAAGACCGAGCAGGAGATGGAGAACTCCAGAGGCGTCCTGTACGGCGACGGCACCGTCTTCCTCTATAACTTCGTATATAACTTCGTCTATGGAGAAGACGGATTGGTTGACGAGGACGGAGACATATTGGAGGTTATGGAGATGGTCGTGGAAGAAGCGTCCACTTCCTTCGGAGCGGCCATCCTTCCTCCCAGTGATACCGCGTGGAAGTTCGTGGATAGACTGTTTCATTTGCAAATGTATGATGAAGAGTCCCTAAGGAAGCAGTTATTCTTCGCTGCCTACCGCGTCTACGATGGCAAGACCTTGGTTCGCCTGGACGATTACAATGACACCTGCTGGAACCTGCTGCCACCGCCGGTTGGGGATCACGACGCATACCAAGCCAAGTGCGAGATGACGGAGAAAATAACGGATGGCGAGTTCGCTGTCACAAGCGACTGGTGCCTCGAGTCTAGCCACGTCCTTGAGTCCCGCGGTGAGCTGCTCCGGGTATCAGTACACATCATCCAAAGCTCTACAAGACAGCTGCCCACGGCACACGAGGTGAGTGTGTCGGTGCACGCTCTGGAGGAAGAGGTGGACGCACACGGCAGACACACGGTACGTTGGGCGAGAAGGGAGAGTCAGAGCTTCGCCGACCGCGTAATGTTCCTAGGGTGCCCGACGAGCTTCGTCGTAGAAGCATCGAGGTTCCACGGCGACGTGGGGGGCGGGTGGGTCTACTTCCTGCAGCAGTGGTCAGATGCATACGGGCAATCACTTACCCAACCCCCCCGTGTGTTCAGATACAGCCTCATCGACGAAAAGGCCGAGTTCATGGAGCGCCTACCTCTAGAACTGGTCGACCACCGTGAAAACGAAGCGTTCATGTGGCTCATGCCCCAGCCTGCCATTGCTCCGATCCAGGTATTACTCACTGAACTCGCCTTCACTGAATTCTAAATTTTCAACACAGTCTAGAATTTCACTACTCGCAGCTTATACTTGGAACATGATGACACACGGTTTACCCATTAGTGATCATGTATTTTTTAGTGTCGTCACAAATGGCATGGTATCTATATAACCTAGCTTGTTTCCTGGACAGGTAATTCAAGAAAGGGTGGAGTCGCCAAACACAAGTGATCCAACTCTAAAAGTTAGAATCTTACACATGGAGAAACCGAAACACTCCGATGAGCCTTTTATCAGTTTCAAAGTGTGGAACCTGCCTCCGGGAGTGGAAAGCTCTCGGCTACGCAGCTTCTTTAACAAACATGGCAAAGTTTCCAATGCCGAGGTGACTTCGCAAGGGAAGGGGCGTGTAACCATGGCCATGGCAAAATTATATAAACCATATGAAGTCGAGGATGCCCTTGATGAGCTGGTATTAGATGGCTACACCCTGAAAGTTCATGAAGCGACGATGACGACGGCCCCCGTGGAGCAGTAGCAATCCCTTAACTATCAAGGGAATATACAATGGTCAACAAGGCAGCATTTGTTCAACGCCTCGCCATGTCATCTTGACATGAAAAAAAATGGGATGCCATGGATTATCTCCCTAGTGTCATTTCTATCAGCAGAGGGATTGTTGGTCGAAGACTTGTCTAAACATGCATTTTGAAACGGAGATAGTACGTCTTAACCTTCATTTTGGTATTTGTGGTGCTTGTATAGTTTGGAACTAAGTTTGTGAACAAGCAGAAATTAATTTTGCGTTGATATCTTTAGAAGATTTAACCAATACTTTAGTATTGAATTACATTTGATCAGACCTAAAGGCTCCAGCGTTACCTAGCTGGGGGTGCGCTACACTCAAGTTGTGGTGCCCACTACTTGTCCCAATTCTAGTTATTGAAGAAAACGACAAATGAAGTGCCATCCGGGCTCAGTTCCCTAGTTGCGTGTGATACTCCTGTAGGAGAAGTTTAAAACAATTGTAAGAAATATAGCAATGCCCAAGCAGCAACGGATAAAAATCTACCACCTTCATCTTAAATTATATGATGTTGGAGCTTTGTCATAAGCCAAACTTTCTTAAGTTTGACCAAGTTTATAAGAAAGGTACCAATATCTACAGAACCATATTAGTTTTATTAAATCCGCCATGAAGTATAGTTTCATAATATACAAGTTTTACGGTGGTTGGTAATTTTAGAGACCGTTGATGAGTTCAATCTAACGGTGTTAAAATAGACGGAACCAGATTGACGGAACCTGACGGTACCGAAAGTGTTGGGACGGAACCGAAATTACGTGGGGACGGTACCGAAATTATGTGGGGACGGAACAAAAATTACGTTGGACTGATACCAAAAGTATGGGGGGATTATGTTGGATCGGTTTGGGCTGAAATAATCAGGTTTGATTCGTTGTAAAGTTGGACTCAATCTATGGATCTGAGACCAAATCGTATGTGAGTACATGTACAGCGCGTACGAGATGAGCACGGGAGCTTCGACGAGCTAGAGCTACCACTGCGTCGCCGCCGCCGACAAGATATCGCACTGCTCCACCGCCCGGCCGAAGCTCCTGCCGCGTTGCCGCGGCCTTCCCCTCCCTCGCTGCAGCCGCCACCGGCCGAAGCTCCCGCGTGGACGCCGCGCTGGGCGAGCTCGCGCACCGCAGGGAAGCTATGACATGGGAACATGGGTGGGAGAGGACGCTGTCGCCCTTGTCCTCTAGTCAAATATGTACGGAGTAGTTCTCAACCGTTCTTCTTCCTTTGTTTGCTCCACGCTATGGAGCCTTCTTTTGAAAAGTTTTTACGCACCTGCTCCTACGCCGCCGGCTGCCCACGCTCTGCTGCGTCGCCGGAGCTGCCAAGAACCTCCACCAATGCTACAAAACGGCCAGCGAACAGCCGCCACCGCTACTGCAAGCGCCAACATCGGAGCTGCGACGGTGCTCTTCATTGACGATGACGAGGAGCGACGCTGGCGCCAAGCTCGTGGGAAGCCACATGGACTGGGATCGATGGTGGTGCGCAACAACGACTACTGCTGCAGGGGGTGTCGACGCGGGCGACGGTTATCTTCTTCGACTCCGTCTACGGCTGTAGTGTTGTCCCGGGGGCCGGGGCGTCCGACGTGGGTGACGGCGGTCTTCTTTGCGTTTCTGTTTTTCTTCCATAAAGCACGGTACATCAGCGATTGAGGATTGAGGAAAAAAAACCAGAAAACTTCATCATGTTTTAATCAACGGTTAAAACAAATCGTATCATAATCAACGGTTTAAAAAATATATACTTGACGGAACCGGACGGTACCACGGGTACCGTCCCAATCACCGTAAAAGAGCTCTTCATAATATACTTATCTGCTATTGTAGATATTGGTATCTATTTCAATAAATTTGGTCAAACATTAAAAAAATACTTAGGACAAAGCTACAACATCTTATAATTTGAAAAAAAAGGGGGTACTTTGTAACCACGTCAAAGGAAGAACAAACCCCTCATTCTAACAAATTTGTACTGACTGCGCATACTGACATTACATCTATGACGTATATATGTCCCCTTTCAAAAGGATGTAAATGTACAGTACCGGATAACATTATGCAGAGAGAAATACTACCTTCTACCACCGTTCCCTTCCTTCCTGAATACCTCAAAGTATCCAAACCACAGAAACACAATATATTTGATGTACTCCAGACATGGGTTGCCTTCTGCAACTTCCGCGGGATAGAAAGCTTAGTCCAAATCACTACAGGAATGAGCAGATATGCCGACGGCCAAAAGCCGTCGGCGTAGATCAAATTGCCGTCGGCATAGGTCTACGCCGACGGCTGCCGTCGGCGTATGGCCGTCGGCGTATCAGCCCGTAGGCATAGCCAAAAATGCCGTCGGCGTAGCGAAAGCCGTCGGCATAGCTCACCATACGCCGACGGCTTTGCCGTCGGCTTAGGTTTTCCAATTATTTTTAAATTTTGATTTTTTTTTGAATTTTTTTTTGAATTTTTTTTTTGAATTTTTTTTATCTTTTTTTAATTCTTTTTATTTGTATTTCGAAATTTTCGACTTAGTCACATACTTAATCCTTAATTGTATACTTAATTATTATAGGTCAAAGTAATTACCCTAGTCAAACTTCCCAGTCGGTCACCCATCCTCCAGCCCGAGCACGCTTAACTTTTGAGTTCCTTCCAAACTAGCTTCCAAATGAGAAATTAGAACTTACTGATATTAGTACCCTATCAATCATATTAACCCCTCAGTTATGATGTTACACTTTTCATTGTTTAAATTTTAAAAATTTGTTTGAGTAAAGTAACAATGATTATGTAATAGTATATTTCGAATAAATAACAATAAAATGAATTTTAATTATTTTTTTCCTTTTTACATTTAATATGAAATAATTCATATCTTTAAATCCGTAAATCGAAATTTGACAAATAAAATATCTAAATTGATTAGAAAAATGAGAGGAATTCAAATATTTCATCCATATCATCTTTTGCATCACAAAAACCTTTGGATATAAAAACATACTTAGGTATTTCAAACATTTTAAATAAGTTCCTGCCGATTTCGCTGGAAGTGGGTCTGATTTGAACTACGAGTGCCGTATAGTTTGGTCATGATTTTTTGAAATATCTATGCCGACGGCTTTGCCGTCGGCGTAGCCCAGAAATATCTATGCCGACGGCTTTGCCGTCGGCGTAGCCCAGCATACCTATGCCGACGGCTTTGCCGTCGGCGTAGACCTGTACGCCGACGGCTAATCTGAGCAGTCCAACTCGGCCCCTACGCCGACGGCCCCGATAAAAAACCGTCGGCGTAGGCGGTGGCCGTCGGCGTAGCTAGGCATTCCTGTAGTGAATAGAGCCCGTATATCGGTTTGGCCCTTAAACAAGTTAAGGTGACCCGTGGCTATTCTGTAAATCTAGTCAGAAAAATATGCACTAAACATGAACTTAAGTATGATGCTTCTCTGAATTTTCGCTCACACTTGTTTAAAAAATAGATTTTAAGAGATCTTCTGTAGATGCTCTAACAAATTCCCGGCTACCTGTTTTAAGGTTTCGTTTTTTAAGAGATTTGCTAGAGATGCTCTAACAAATTCCCGACACAAGGACGCCGAGCTGGTAGCGACCGGTCCGAGCTCGGATTCACGCACCGATTCAGCGGGTTTGTATTTGTTGTGTCCTAAGTTATTGTAACTATCACCCGGTATTTGAAAAATGTATAGCAATGATGACGCAACCACAGATAAAAGGAAATAGTAAACATTTTAAATCATTTCCTGCATAAGCAATAAATTTAAGGAATATGGTCAAATAAAAATATAGTGAGCCAACCGCCAAGTTGTTAATTGAATTAAGGTTATCGCACCAAATAAACATTTTATCTTTAGTCAGCCACTCTCTCTATACTAGCCCTGCAAGCAGTTACTCCTATGCAAGAAGTCGGCACACCCTCCGTCGGGCGCACAACATGCCCCCCCCCCCCCCCCCCCCCCCCCCCCCCACCTCTGCAGTAACTCGCATAACAGCTCCACCTAGGCATGCTGCCCTTTCTTGAAACTTGTCACTCCCTGCACTTACTCCATGGGCTCTTGGACTAAGATCATCATTTTTGTAACATCAAATTAGATAGTGTCTTTAGTTCATTTAGCCAATTTCTATATTCGTATACTTTAGATTTGGGTAAGTTAACCTTACATTGGCGCCGCGTAGATTAGCTTGTGCCCGTCATTAGCATGCTCCTCTTTTGGGTGTCGCTGGAGACAATCCACTGTCAGCAGTGCAAGATGAGTCGGACTCGGTGTCTCGCCGTCTAACACTAATTTATCGATTGTTCACAATATATCACCTAGAGGATACTGATTTCTGTGCAATCTCATGATCTTACCATACACAAACAATTCTATACAGTTCAACTCCGTATCACATCTGTCGCAACAACACTCATACGGCTAGATGAGAAACATCCGATGCGTTTAAATGCAACCGCCAAGAAAGACCTATTATTCTTGACGGTAGCATGACCCGATAAAAAAGACCCTAAATTTTAATGATCAAGAAAGTTTCGTCCCATTAAAATAAAGTGTAACAGTAGTGAATTCTTCACACCCTAAAAATATTAATAAAATAACATGTATCAATGAACGGCATATATATTTGCTGTTTAAACTTTTTTTTTGCGAGGATTTGCTATTTAAACTTATTAGTTGAACTATATACAATGTCCGGAGACATGATCAAGCCATCTAGGTCTTATGTCGGCAATTTACATGAGGTATTTTTATTTTTTTATAATGCACACACTTTGGAAATTAAGCTTCAACAAACGAGTATACAACCTTTCCTAGATTTATGTAGTGGATTTGCTACGACTAGGAACAGACGTGACCGGTCATGATATTCAGACGTAGCAACATACTAGCACAATGCCCGTGCTTCGCTACGGATTAAACAAAAATTGCCATGAACAAGTGTTGTCATACGCTTAGGTTGTCGTGGTTCGCTACGGATTAAACAAAAATTGCCATGAACAAGTGTTGTCATACGCTTAGGCTGTCGTGGTTGTGCTGCTCTTTCGAGAGGTGGCGAGGGGCACAGTGAAAATAGTGTGGGCTCGACGGCGGTCGGCAGCTAGTTCCAATGTACAAGCCGATCGATAGGCGAGGTTGACGGCTTTCGTCGAGTGTTGGGATGGTCCGGCAATGCTTGTTGTACTCTAACGAGGTACGTCGAGGGCCGGGGATGGCCGGTGTAGGCCTTGGCAGCCAGACGAGGCCCTAAGAGGGCAACGCCTCGTTTCCGAGAGGTGGCGAGGGACGAGACGAGGCGGTCATCGTTATAAAAGTTTTGATGTGGTTGACGACCCGAGAGTTGGTCTTCGGCCTTTGTACAACAACACATTCGAACCGCTCGGACAGTGTCCCGACGTGGCGATGTGGATCATGGGCTCGGCGAGACGACAGTGTGGTCGACGCCGGGGAGCCAGACACTGCCGCACGGCCGTCCGGTAGATAGTAAGATCCATATATTGCCACAGTTTAGCTCACATATGCACGTATACGGTAACCAGCTGCTAGCATATATCGGACTCACTTGTTCACCTAGCTAACCAAGCTTGCACACCGGATGGATGAACAGTGTATGTACACTGGTTTGTACCAAAGCTGATAGATTGTAACACGTATACAAGGAACATCACATGTGTCGGCTGGGCACGTTGCTGGAGTGGCGCTGCTAGCGGATGGAGGTAGGCGAACAAAGCACGACTCGGTGAGGTGTTGGAGGAACACGACGCGCTCGACCCAGACTTGGTCGGCGAGGACGCAGCACCGCTCCCGCCCTCTCTGCTAGAGGCTGAAGGTAGGAAAGGCCGAAAGGGCGAGCAACTCACGGAGCGGCCGCCGATGCTGATGCTAGAGACTGCCAGGGATTAGTGGAGACGAGCGAGGTGAGGAGACAAGAAGGGGGGGGGGCGGCGCTCGAGTTGGAGAGATCACGGAGAGCGAGGTGCTCGACCCAGACTTGGTCGGCGAGGACGCAGCACCGCTCCCGCCCTCTCTGCTAGAGGCTGAAGGTAGGAAAGGCCGAAAGGGCGAGCAACTCACGGAGCGGCCGCCGATGCTGATGCTAGAGACTGCCAGGGATTAGTGGAGACGAGCGAGGTGAGGAGACAAGAAGGGGGGGGGGCGGCGCTCGAGTTGGAGAGATCACGGAGAGCGAGGTGTCGGTTCCTCACGCCATGTACATCGATTGCACGGACTATTTCTTAATTGGGCCGGCTCATATCACTTTGGATCGATTGCACGGACTATTTCTTAACTGGGCCGGCTCATATCACTTTGGAAACAATGTAGAAATAACTGTTTGTGCCGGCCCATATGTGACACCATGCACTCACCAATCTCAATTTAATAGTAAAGATCCAACAAGGCACATGCACCTAGGGTTCTTCGTAAAAAAAAAAAAATCTAGGGCTCTTAGTTTATAGACGCGCTTGTCTCCTTTTCTCACGGAGCAGTAGATCGATCATGCTACGTACCCTGCTCTCTGATACCGCTTGCTCGAATCGATCTCCAAACATGTCCGTGCGGCGACAGTGGACCGATCTCCCGCCGGATCTTCTCGCCGTCGTCTCCGGCCGCCTGCACGACGCCGCCGAGTACGTCCGATTCCACGCCGTCTGTAAACCATGGCGTGAGTCTCTACCCGCGTCAACCGCGCTCCGCCCTACCTTCTTTCCCTGGCTCGTCGCCCCGCCATCCACCCACCGCTCCTCGGACATGAAGCTCCGCTGCATCTTTTCCGACACAACCTACCGCGCGGTGGCGCCGGCGAGATACAACTGGGTAGCTCGCGCCGACGGGACGGCTGTCTGGTTCTTCTCCGCTTCCCTCGAGAATAAGCTCGTCGATCCTTTCACCGGAGATGTCACAGCCCTACCGCCGTTCGTAGGCGGTTATGGCAAGACCGAGCAGGAGATGGAGAACTCTGGAGGCGTCCTGTACGGCGACGGCACCGTCTTCCTCTATAATTTCGTACTAGTTGAATTTGGCGTGGCGTCACGCCACGCCGTTGGTGAGTTTTTTTTACAATATATATATTTTTTGTTCACCAAAATGTTGGCCAAATTGCGATGTTCAAACATGTTTTTATTTTGTTATGAGTAGGTAGCATTTTTTTTGTGAGCTTTTTTGATATATTTTGTAGAATATTTAAATATTTAGTGGTTTGAAATGTTCGAACATGTTTGTATTTCGACGTCAACATTCAATTGAAATTAGAAAAATCCATTTGAATTTGATTTCACATTTGGGGAAAGTTTATTCGTATGGTGTCGGAATATTGGCCAAATTGAAATGTTGAAATATATTTGTATTTTGCTGTAAGTATATAGCGCTTTTTTGAGCAATTTTGATATATTTTATGGAATATCGGAGTATTGTTTTTACTTTGCTATGAATAGGTAGCATTTTTGGTGAGCATTTTTGATATATTTTGTAGAATATGCAAATATTTAGTAGTTTGAAATGTTCGAACATGATTGTATTTTAGCGACAATATTAAATTAAAATTAGGAAGTATGCATTTGAATTACCTCCAAATGGTGACAAAATTTGAATATTCCAAAAAAAATCTTTAGCATAAGTAGTTTGTAGTATGTATTTTTCTGATTGTTTTGATATATTACTTGTATTTTTCCCAATAGATATATTCGTAGATTTTGATTTATATTTTGTTTGAATTACAAAAATTGGTGAAAGTGGGAAGCTATTCGTTTTTTTGTTTGTCGTTTTTCAAATGCTTAAATTTGGAAGCCGTTGAAAATTTCGGAGTTTCCAATTTTTTTTCAAATATGTTTTCTCATTTTTGCTACGAATAGGTAACATTTTTTTTGAGCCATTTTTTTCGCATTTTGTAGAATATGCGAATATTTAGTATGTTGAAATGTTCAAACATTTTTGTATTTCGGGGACAATATTCAATTGAAATTAGAAGAAATGCATTTGAATTACTTCTAAATGGTGACAAAATTTGAGTATTCCATTTTTTTCTTTAGCATAACTGGTTTGTATGTAATCTCTTGATTGTTCTGATATATTACTCATGTTTTCCAATGGATATATTCAGATATATTGATTTATAGTTTGTTTGAATTTCGAAAATTAGTGAAAGTGGGAAGCTATTAGTACGTTTTTTTTTATTTTCCAAATGCTCAGATTTGGAAGACGTTGAAAATTTTGAAGTTTTCAAATTTGAAATATGATCGTATGGCATAAATAGTAAACGCTTATTTTTTGTGTGTAAATGTTGATATATTTGTCATATTTGTGAATACCATGATTGGAGAAATTCAAATTCGAAGCTCTACACAGTCAAAATTTGTGTACATTTGAATGTATCGAAATTAAAAAGGAGAAGTTTATATTTACAAATTTTTTAAATTTCAAAGTTGTTAAAAGTTGTTCGTATGTGATTTTTTTGGGTGGTTTTTAAATGCTCAGATCTGAAAGGCGTTGAAAATTTTAGAAATATTTGGGGGGAAAATTCAATTGCACCAGAGGACCGTTTCGCATTTTTTGGGAAATAATATAAGTTGTGCCGGAAATGTGAGCGCGAAAAAGAGATCAGAACTTGGCAAAAGTGGGAATTAACAAAAAAAATGTTTTGGGGGGGAAATATTTCAATTGTACCGGAGGACCGATTCGCATTTTTTTTGGAAAACATGGGACTTTTCTGCAAAGATGACTTATTCTGGAGGACCGTTTAACAATTGTTTGGAAAACACGGGGACTTGTCTGCAAAAAAGGCCGGACGTGGGAATTAGCAAAAAAAATGTTATGGGGGAAAAAAATTCAATTGTACCGGAGGACCGATTCGCATTTTTTGGAAAACAGTATAAGTTGTGTCGGAAATGTGAGCGCGAAAAAGAGATTTAGAACTTTGCAAAAATGGGAATTAGCGGAAAACAAATATATGTTTTTCGGGGGGAATTTTCCAATTGTACCGGAGGACCGTTTCGCATTTTTTGTAAAACACGGGGGCGTTTCTGCAAAGTGTCTTACTCGGGAGGACCGTTTCACAATTTTTGGAATGGCGCGGCGACACGCCGCACCCGGTGTAATAAAAAATGTTGAATTCCATATTTAGAGGAAGTTAATATAGATTGTTTCCAAATACTTGCCAAGTTGAAATGTTTAATTTAAGTCCGTAGTTAGAGAAAATGCATTGTGTGAGCAGTTATTAAATTTTAGCTGCACATAATTAGAGGAAGAGCATTTGGATTTTCTCGAAATATTGGCCGATTCAAAATTTTCAAACATGTTTGTTTCAACTCTACAATAATTAGAGGAAGTGCATTTGGATTGTCTCCAAATATGTACCAATGCAAAATATTCAAACATGTTTGTCTTCTGTCATAAATTATGTTTGTATTTTTCCATAAATAGTTGGCATTTATTTTTATGAGCATGATGGTATATTTTTTAGTATTTAATTTTTTTTAAGCAAAATGAAATGTTGTAATATGTTTCAATTTTTCATTAACATTTAATCTAAGTTCATAATAAGTGGAAATGCACATTTATTCAAATCAATTCCATATGTAGAGAAAGTTCATTCAGATTGCTAACTCACGTCGAATTCACCGTGCGAAGATGGCAAAGAAAATCCTTATTCGTAATTGCAGTATAGGTATCTTTGTAATTTGTCATAAATATCGAAATATTTAGTTTAATTCCATAGTCTGAGGAAGTGCATTGTAAGGGATTTCTTTAAATTCAATCCATAATTAGAGGAAATGGATTTTTATTTTCGCAAACATTTAGTGAATGAAGCATTTTTAAATTTTATGTCCATAATTAGAGAGTCTTCAGCTAAATTATCTTTGAATATTAAACAACTTGGCAAGCTGAAATCTTCAAATATGTTTTCATTATGCCATAAGTAGTGCAAATAATGTTTTTTTCCCCGACTGCGTAGTATAATCAGAGGAAATGTATTTTGTGAGCATTTATTATTTTTTAATTTACAATTAGATGAAGTGCACCTACAATGTATACAGATATTACGCAGTTTGAATTGTTTAAGTTTGTTTGTATGTTGGCATTAGTAAGTACCATTTTTTTGTTTTTTTAGCATGTTGATATATTTTGGGGTAACTCAAATATTTAAGCAATTTGAATTGTTTTTTTTTTTTGCACAATAGCAATTTGAATTGTTTGAAATGTGCTTCTTTTTCCCAAATAACATTTAAGTTAACTATGTAGTTAGCGATACTGCATATTTTCTGGATTCGTGCTAACAAATGGGAAAAGTTTGTTTATGTTGCATTCAAATTTTGACCATTTTGAATTGTGCAATTATATTTTGTGTTTGGCTATATGTAGTTAGCGTTGATTTTTCTGAGTATCTTGTATATAGTTTAGTGAATGTCCAAATATTTATCTAATTAAAGTATTTAAATATGGTTGTATGTTGGCATGAATTTTTATTTGTAATTAGGGAAGATGTATTTCAAATATCTTTAAATATGTAAAAGTTTTGAATTTTCGAAAAGCTTTGTTCTATGGCATAAGTAATTAGCACGTAATTTTCTGATTGTTTTGTTGTATTACCCATATTTTTGTCGGTCGATATACTCAGAGTTTTTGATTTTTGAATGTTTTTTAAATTTTTCTGGAAATTATCTAGCCCTTCATGCTAGTACGTGGGAGGCATTTCTTTTTTTCTTGAAATATTGAAATTTGAATGGAGATCATATGCCATAAGTAGTTTTTTTTCTTGTTGGTATGCTGTTTTTTTATTATTATTTTTGTCAGTACTGTGGTGTAAATAATTAAATTCTGGAAATGTGCATATTTAAAAGGTTTTTGGTTTCTAATATGTTCAATTCCAAGGAAAGTAAGTTGTTTGAATGCCAAAATTGGAGAATTGGACATGATTGGTGTAAATAATTAAATTTTGGAAATGTGCATATTTAAAAGGTTTTTGGTTTCTAATATGTTCAATTCCAAGGAAAGTAAGTTGTTTGAATGCCAAAATTGGAGAATTGGGAAGTTATTTATATTTATTAAATTCAATTTAGAAGCAAGGTACAATTGGAGCAAATGAATTTGCATTTTGTTGAAATATTCAAATGCAGTGACTATTTTGATTTTTTTTCTTACAATTTTGTGGAATTTGGTCGCATTTGATTTGAAAATGTATGTAATCAAACTTTTATTTTTTAAGGTATTTTTATTTATGAAATTCAATTTAGAAGCAAGCCACAATTACACAATTAGAGCAAATGAATTTGCATTTTCTCAAAATATTCATGTAATCAAACGTTTGTTTTTTAGATGCAGTGACTATATTTTTTTTTTGCAAATTCATGGAATTTGATCTCATTTGATTTGGAAATGTAGCTAATCAAATATTTTTATTAAATGCGGTGGGTATTTTGATGTTGACAAATTTGTAGAATTTAGTGTTAGTTGTTTTGGAAATGTCTTTGAAAAGTTCTAAAAGTTTTGAAAAAATGGAAAAGCCGAAAGGAAAGAAAGGAAAAAAAAAAGGTAGCCCGGCCCAGGAAGAGCCTGTCTGCAGCCTAGGCCCACCATGACGTCAATGTCGTCGGTGGCCGGAGCCGCCCACGGCGACGACTACGGCGCCGCTGGGTCCGAGCGAGCCGGGAGGCGAGACTGGGGGCGTCGGGCGTGGCTTGATGCGGGCTACTCGCGGGTAGCGGCGCGGCCGCATCCGGTGTACGGAGCGTCGCTGGCGACGTGGAAACGCGGTGGCGGCCGAAACTCACGCCGGTGACGATTCCGCCGTGCGTGCGGCGTCCCGGCACGCATTCGTCGGCTAGGATGCAGAGGAGGAGACGGCGAAGCTTGCTGCATGCATGGATTCGTCAGGGGAGGCGCGGAGCGGCGGGGGCACGCGGCGGCGACGACGGCGATTCCGGCGTCGCGGGAGAGAGAAAGGGGAGGAGGGGATTCTGCGGATAGTTTTGCAGAAAAGTCCTTGCCTTTGTTGTAATTTACAATTCAGTCCCTCGCCTCACGTTTTCGTGGACTGCGATTTTTTTTCGGTTTTGAGAGGGGTTCTTTTGCAAAAGCGTCACGAGGGTGCGCTCGGACCGTTGGATCGACGTCGGACGGTGTGGATCGGCCCACTATTCATCACTGTTCATTACTGTAGTTGTACAGTGCCTGGGCAGCTCTGAGCTCGCGAAAGTGACCGTCTTTCATATAGTTAGGGATTTTTGTAAAGCACGGGGACGTTTCTGCAAAGATGTCTTACTCGGGAGGGCCATTTCGCAATTTTTGGAAAATGCGGGGACTCTTCTGCAAAAAAACGTAAAACACGAGGACGTTTATGCAAATATGTCTTACTCGGGAGGGTCGTTTCGCAATTTCTGGAAATTGCGGGGGATTTTCTGGAAAAACGTCGGGCACTGTTCAGGGACGTTTCTGCAAAGATGTCTTACTCGGGAGGACAGTTTCACAATTTTTGGAAAATGCGAGGGCTCTTCTACAAAAAACATAAAACACGGGGATGTTTCTGCAAATATGTCTTACTCGGGAGGACCGTTTCGCAATTTCTAGAAAATGCGGGGACTTTTCTACAAAAAACCGTCGGGTCACTGTTCGTCACTGTAGATGAACAGTGTCGGGCTCTCTCTGGCCGCGAATCGCTGGTCTTTAAATATAGTAGGGTTTTTGGAAAACACAGGGACTTTTCTGCAAAAAAATGTAAAACACGGGGATGTTTCTGCAAATATGTCTTACTCAGGAGGGCCGTTTCGCAATTTCTGGCAAATGCGGGGGCTTTTCTGAAAAAACGCCGAGCACTGTTCAGGGACGTTTCTGCAAAGATGTCTTACTCGGAAGGACCGTTTCACAATTTTTGGAAAATGCGGGGACTTTTCTGAAAAAAACGTAAAACACGGGGACGCTTCTGCAAATATGTCTTACTTAGGAGGACTGTTTCGCAATTTTCTGGAAAATGCGGGGACCTTTTTGCAAAAAATGTCGTGGGGCCTGCTCATCACTGTAGCTACTGTAGCAAGCCAGTTTCTCAATTTCTAAAAATGCAGGGACCTCTTTACAAAAATGCCGCGGGCACTTGTAGCTACAGTACCCGGAGCGCTCTCCGGCCGAGAATCCGTCCGTCTTTATATACTCCCTCCGGTTCAGTTTAGAGGGCGTGCGCGTGGCCCTAGGTTGCCAATTTGACTAACATAATAATAGTTAAATGTTACAAAATTTATATCATTATAAACTTCAGATGTTATATTTTTAAATGGTATAATTTTTATATTGTAAAATTTATATTATATTGGTAAAATTGGCAACCTAGAACCACGCGCATGCCCTCCAAACTGAACCGGAGGGAGTATATAGAGAGATATAATAACTTCGTCTATGGAGAAGAAGGATTGGTTGACGAGGACAGAGACATATTGGAGTCTATGGTGATGGTCGTGGAAGAAGCGTCCACGTACTTCGGAGCGGCCATCCTTCGTCCAGGTGATGGCGCGTGGAAGTTCGTGGATAGACTGTTTCATTTGCAAATGGATGAAGCGTCCCTAAGGAAGCAATTTTTCTTCGGCGCCTATCGCGTCTACGACGGCAAGACCTTGGTTCACGTGGACGGTTACACTGACACCTGGAACCTCCTGACACCAGTCACCAGCGACGACTGGTACCTCGAGTCTAGCCACGTCCTTGAGTCCCGCGGCGAGCTACTCCGGGTATCCGTACACATCATTGAAAGCTTTACAAGGAAGCTGCTCACGGCACACGAGGTGAGAGTGTCGGTGCACGCGCTGGAGGAAGAGGTGGACGCACACGGCAAACACGTGGTACGTTGGGCAGGGAGGGAGGGTCGGAGCTTCGCCGACCGCGTAATGTTCCTAGGGTTATCCACCAGCTTCGCCGTGGAAGCATCGAGGTTCCACGGCGACGCGAGGGGCGGGTGGGTCTACTTCCTGCAGCGGTGGTCAGATGAATGCGGGCAATTACTTACCCGACCCCGTGTGTTCAGATACAGCCTCATCGACGAAAAGGCCGAGTTCATGGAGCGCCTGCCTCTAGAACTGGTCGATCACCGCGAAAACGAATCGTTCATGTGGCTCATGCCCCAGCCTGTCATTGCTCCGATCCAGGTATTACTCAGTGAAGTCGAATTCTAAATTTTCAAACACAGGCTAGAGTTTCACTACTCGCAGTTTATACTTAGAACATGATGAGACAAACTTTTTACCCATTGGTGATCATGCATTTTTAGTATCGTCAACCTAGCTTGTTTTCTGGACAGGTAATTCAAGAAAGGTTGGTGTCACCAAAGACAGTTGATCCAACTCTGAAAATTAGCATCTTCCGTATGGAGAAACCAAAACACTGCAATGAGCCTTTTATCAGTTTCAACGTGCTGAACTTGCCTCCGGGCGTGGGTAGCTCTCAGCTACGCAGCTTCTTTAACAAACATGGCAAAGTTTCCAAAGCTGAGGTGACTTCGCAAGGGAAGGGGTGTGTAACCATGGCCATAGAGACATTATATAAACCATATGACGTCCGGGATGCCCTTGATGAGCTGGTATTAGATGGCTACACCCTGAAAGTTTGTGAAGCAACGATGGCGACGGGGGAGTTGTGTGTGGCTTCCTCCCGTGGAGCAGTAGCAATCCCGTAACTATACTAGATTCGAACGGCGCGGCTTGCCGCGCGACACTTGTTGGTTCTTTTAATTTCTTGCCCGTGGTTGTCATATTTTATACAGATTATTTAAAAGATCGTTTATATCCATATGTATAAGCAAACCATGATGGCAGCATTTTTTAAAGCATACTTTTAGGATCATATGAAATCAACAATCACCACATTATACAATCAAAATCTTAAGAAGTAGGAAGATCATAGCAATGCTGAAGCACACAGGAAAAGTAATATAGAAATTCAGCCACACTGACATAACATAAGATGACATTATGAAAGTCTTATCTAGGTGTACATAATATACATGCACACATGAAAATAGTTCTAAATATATAAGTTCTGATCAGTTCGGAAACACAATTTCAAACACCTAATGAGTTTCATATAACCGATAATGGTTTTAAAAGTCAGCACAGCTGGTCTCAAGAGCATCAACAATGAGACAACGGCGGAACTAAAATATTAACTACCATGCCTTGCAGAGAAGTCACAGACAGAGACTATGTACATGCAAAATAAGTTTGTGCTGCAGGACCAGAGTTAAAAATTAATCGATAATGTAGATTTGGGGGCGGTGCTTGCCGCGCGGCACCTGTTGATTCTTTTAATATTTTGCTCTTGATTGTCACAATCTGTACAGATTATTAAGAAAACAGTTAATATCCAGAAATGTAAGTTAAATAAAATGTAGTATGATTAATCATGCAGGTATGTTGTTTCTCGCAGCTGTAACATATATATCAAGCACAAAGATCACACTGTTATCTTTTTCGAAAGACGTACATTAGTCTATTGGTATTAAAGCATATATGTAGGTTTTATGAAATCATCAATTACCACAACACCAAATCAAGACCTTGTGAAACAGAAAAAAAAACATAGCAATGGGAAAACACACATGGATAGTAATTTGAGATTTAAGCACACCAACATAACATAAGATTGGTGTAGGAGAAATGCCTTTAGATGCACATAATATGTACAAACATTGGAGTATAATACTATAAATACATAAGTCCGATGAGTTCACTGATCTAAAGTACATAGGGATACATGATCTCAAAAACCTAATGAGTTTCATGTAATCAATAGTGATTAAAGCCAGAGGCGACTGGTCGCAACAACATGAATAATGAGACATTCTGCAACTAAGACTTGCAACTAAGACTTGAAAGACGGCAGAAACAAAATATGACAGATCACGGGTTTCATGTAATATGTTTACAATGGTTATTTATCATCAAACATAAGAATTCAGAAGCATTACATTATCAGTTCAGTATGCCCATAAAATGGCAGCATGTGCTAAGTACAAACAGAGGTTATGCATAACGCATGGATACTTGTTCAACTGAACATTGGTTCAGTCATGCATCTCAACTTCTCAAAAACACCTGGCAGAATGCCTTACTAATTATCAGGGAGAAAACATACACGCATTTTGAGTTAGCTGGAAAGAAGAAGGAATCCTCACATTCAAATACTAAATCTTAGGAAAACAGATTAGAATGGACTATCAAATAAATAACAGAAAATGATATCAAGGTTGCACTTTTCATCAAATTAAGAGTTCAAACAGAGGCAGAATAATAAGCTAACTTTTTATGGATCTCTGACCTAACCAGTACCATGCCAATGCATGTGTGTCGTCTCCCATATTTCTACTTTATATTACCAGGAAAAATGATTATTCCAGAGCTACCTATGTGACCATTGACGTGACTATTCATTAAGAAACAAAGATAAAATCATGACACTATTTAAAACTTTACCTTGACAAAGATCGAGGGTATAATTCAGCAACATTCTTTCAGATGTCTCCACTACAGGAATCATAACATGCCACCTATTGGCAAGATATTAGGAACTCATTTTTATAAGAACTCAAATAGTTTTGTTCATAATGAAATACACTTCTTGATGATAAAACATGTTACAGAACAGGAACAACACTACATGTTTTCATAATAAAAAAAACTACTAATTTCAAAGGTAGGAAAAATCACTGCTTAAATAGTATAGATGCCTTAGACCTGATAATTTCTAAACAACCAGTTTCAGTAATATTCTCATTGGTCCTCTCATGCAAATAATAAAATATAAATGATGGTAGTGCAAGAAAAAACACAAAAGTGAAATGCATCCTAGCATAGCAACCAAGTACAAATAAAGAAAGAATCAAACCAGCAATCCATGATTCATCAGCCTCTCTGTCTAGTTAGAGCTGGGGGGACAGCAAGCAAACTAAGAATACATCAAACACATAAAATAAACAACGAACCATCAATGCATCAAGAAGAGAGTATCAGGTCAATCGAACAACATGAGAAACCTAAGCAGAGAACGTGTCAAAAACTTAGTAGCACTTGAACTTCATAAGTTGCCCTATACTCGGAGATGAACTGAATCGGTTCATATTTTTTAGAAACAGTTTGTCCATTCAAATTAAACCATCATCGACGCATGGATACATATAACCAAGAGATGAAATCCAAATTTTCCAATCGCACACCATTACTTGCAATTTTCAGATAGCAGATGCTCTTTTAAAACCAGATTCAGCGCATATGTACAAAAAAGATCATGTATAAGAATATATGATAAGACAATCTAGCAAACCTAGCAATGAGCAAGCACAGTTACCTACTAACCCGAATCTTTTTAGTCGGGAGAGAACATCGAGATCTAAACTAAAGAGACGATGCCAGTCGGAAGCAGCGGAGAGAGAAGAAAGAGGGTGAAGATTTTGTCGGTGGACCTCTCTACTATAAATCTTTCACCATGGATTATTCAATTGAGAAACAAAGATTTCTCTCAAAACTAAACAGATTATCTGAAAGTCTAATTACATGAACTGTTGAATTAATAGGCTTGCCATGCTGCTGCCATGTGAAATAAGGCCTTATATATTTACAACTCCCCGGATACATGAATCAAATCAGTGGCTACATAGGAGGTAAACAATACAATGAAGGCAAAGTTCTGTTTTATATAGTAAGAGAGTCTCGTAATCAGGAAACAATTGAGGTCTTAGTAGGCTATGTAGTCTTACCTGAGCAAGTAACCAGAACTGGATATTGGTAGAGCATGCAGAAGACGGTGACCCATGATTATACATGCCTTTGGTGGCCATGGTCGCTGCAACACATGGACGCTGGATTCAGAGTAGGTACGTGCAGATGAGCACAATGGAAAAATAATGCTAACATACGCGTTGCCGCCGGTGAAGCATAATGGTCTGGGAAGATTTCTTGTGCCAGCGGAGGGCAAAGATCAGGAATCAGCCAGAGGGAAACCCCTGATGGCGATGCTTGATTTCAATCTACCACCAGGCAACATGATAGAGGAGGCTGAGACAAACCTTTGAGTTGCAGGAAAACAACACTAACGACCGATTTGAGACTCAAGCCTGCATGAGAGGGCACTTATATATTGTCAGATAAAGAATGAGGAGAACCTACCAAGGCGGCGTTTTGGGTCACGGGTGCATATGCACCCGTTATGTAAAAAAATTTAAAAACTTTTTAGAATGTCCAAAAAAAAATTTAAAAAAATTAGATATACATCAGGAAATTTTGTGTTAGCACAAAAGTTTCGCGCTGAAAAGACACTTTTTATGATCTGTGCAAAAAAGACAAAAGCATGTCCCGTACAAGTCATTTTGTATTGCCCGAATTTGTCTTTTTTGCACAGCTCACAAAAAATGTCTTTTCACCACAAATTTTTTTGTGCTGGTACAAAATGTCTTGAAGTATATGCAAAAAATTTATCTTGAATTTTTTGACATTTAAAAATTTGTTTTTTGGGCAGTGGGTGCATCTGCACCCACTACCCGAAATGGATCTCCGGAGAACCTACTGAGTATTTTCTCAATTAACATTTCAAATAGAAAAAAGCAGTAGCAACATCTACAATACACAATACTAAAATAGAAATTTGGCTACTCCCTTCAGGGATATCCGATAAACTTGGAACGATACCAGAAAAAAGAAACCAGCTTCGTTGAAGAAGGCAAGTAAATTTACTGATTGACAACCAGTAAAGAAATAGGAGTATTCATACAGAGAAGGAACCATCCATAAGAAAATATTATTTTATGAACATTTTTGCATTTACTTTGCCCCTTTGTTGATTAATGACAGTAAGGAGTTTAGATATACAACAGGAAAAGTTACTTCGAATTTATTTTTGACTGCATGAATACATCAATTGCATTAATCAGAATAAAACGGAATCAACATGTACGTAATTGAAAGTGAAGCACAAAAAGACACCAAATTTTCAGATGTGAGGTGATATTGCCTGGTAAAGAAATGACACTAATCCTACTCAAGCGATAGGAAAATAAGACCCTAAGCAAAAGAAACACGAAAATCTAAATACATGAAAAATAGCTGCAACCCCACCAAATATGATGACAGTGTGACGCAAGGCTTCCGCTAGCAGCCCATGGATAAAATAGCACCTGCAGGAAGAACATGGCCAGGACACACATCAAATTCCATCGAGACGTGGACACTGAATCTTGCAGGATGTAATCTGTAGAACTAAATTCATCAGAAATAAAAGAACAACTTAGTAACCTCCTAGTAAGAATAAGAAAACTGTTGTTATTCTGGTAATTAATAGACAAAAATCAAAGTCAAAAGGCTAGTTGATATAAATGGTTTAATGGTTGATATAATAAGACTAAGCATGTTTCCTTTGCTTGCTGCAAATTCGAACTTGATTTTCAAATATACTTTACATTTGTCTTCCCTACAGATTATTCTAGGAGCAGAAGCAATTAATTGTGCAAGAGCCGATGAAGAGAAGCACATGAGTACCCCATTGACCGATCCAGCGACCATGGGAGAAGAGGCTTTGGACCTAACAAACCTAGCAACACAACGATATATGTTTTCTTAGAAAGCCACACACACGTCATGTTAAGCTGCATCTAGCCACCGTCTAGGTCAAGGGAGCAAATCTAAGAGAGATAACAGCAAGGAAATAAATTTTAATTACTTTGATCTCCAGGTAGAAATGGATTATTTTCCCAACTGACCATGAACACCCACCAGAAAAAAAGAACAAATAATATAACCTAAAGATGCATTATGGAGCAGGACAAGCAGGGAGGCGGACAGGACATCCGAGGTGTGAGACAAACATCCAGTACAAAAAATCCTGAGATCAAATCAGAAAAGAATCATTTGAAAGACATGAACAGTTTTTTACTTTTTTATTTGCTGAAGTTCATAAATCCTCACAGAAAGGAAGAAGTTGGATCAGCATTGTCCAGAGAGAAATTCCTACATGAGAAACATTGGGATGGAAATATACCTGCCAAAGGGGAAAATTCTTCGCATCCTGGTAAACCCTGAAACAATTTGGGCACATATGGCACCACAAAAGTTTTGTTGAGAGTCCCTGAAATAATAATCCAGCAGAAAACCATTCAAAAGTGATCCAGTAGAATAAATCATATAAACAATGTGAAAAAGGAGCCATCAGACATGTACCTAAATAAACATCTTCTAACCTAGAATAACCACTCTAACACGAAACAAAATAATTACATAACCCAGAATAAATTCTTTCAATTGTCACAGGTCTGCAGTTGTCCAAGTCAACTAACCAATACTATTATTCAAATCATCTGCTGCCTAAACTGAGTTCTCCGACAGCACATTGCGGAAGTGAAGAGAAAGGAAATACTCAAATATATGAACTAATTAAAATGACCCCTAACCATATTAAAAATCTACAAAAGTACCATGAGTAATGGGTAAAAGCAATTGGGACAACCCATGTTTTAGAAACTACATATACCTCTATCCATAGCCAACCGATAGGAAAACAAAAAAGATTTCTAATTGGACAGCCCAAAGAATTTAGAAACTGCATCCATCTCTATGCATAGCCAACTAAAATAGCAAAACAAAAAGGATTTCTTGCATGCACCTCAACCAGCGCTTCCAATTGAGAACCATATCCAACCTAAGAGCAAGTCACAGCGGCAACTGCAGAGAAAAGAAGGCCACTACCAACCTCAATCAACCGGAGAAATGGGAAAAACCTATAAGTTGTGCAAGAAAAAACACTCCTAAAACACATCCAGCCAAAAACAGTACCAATTACCAGCAAAGAATATAATTGTTCTAATCAGCTAAACACACACAACCAAAGCTAAGCAAAACATCAAGTATTAATTAGTGGAGACCTAGCAATCCATCTGATGCAACCACCAAAACAGCTACATGTATCTCTACGCATGGATAGCAAGCATCCCTGCAATAAATAAATTGGACAACCAGCATAAAGAATCTAGAAAGTAGAAACTGCATCAACCACTATGTAAAGCCAACCGATAGGAAAGAAGTGAAAAGTGGAGTAAAGTGTGGAGTTGCATCAGGTTAAATTTAATTCTAGCTTCAGCCCTGATAGAGCTATCAAAAGAAAATAAAAATACAAAGCTGCAGTGTTAGCAGTATTGTAATCATGATAAAATCTCCCTGGTGACCTAGAATGCACAGTTTCAGTTTGAATCTCAGAAGAACAATGCTTGCAGATCAATGTATCAAAAGAATCTAAAAACATAGCTGCATGCCAGCGTACACACACCTAAGAACAACCTAGCCTGCAAATCGAAAATAGGAATGTTTCGCATTAAGCGCATACCTAATAATACAGAAGCTGCAGACCACAGAGGACAGATCTAAGAAGGACCGAACCTGTAAGCACAAAATTGGTGAATCAGTAGAAGAACGAACCAAATAACAGTGGCAAAACACGAATTAGCATAAGAAGATGAAATGCAGTCACAAAACTCGGTAAAAGAACTATCCATTCATTGTTCATGGATTAGTTCACATGGATGAGAGAGTTTAGTTTCTCGTGCTTAGGTCCTCATTCTAGCTTGCATTTTAACCATTCATTACAAAAGCATAAGAAGATGATACCGTTTAATACAAAATCATAAAAATATGGTATTGGCATGCAGGTCATCAATTACTTAGCAAGCTGATAAGAATAGTACCATATTTTCATGACCTGTGACAACTGTCACAGGTTCAGGTCCAGACTCCAGAGGTTGTAGCTGTCCTCGCCTACAACTAATAATATTATACCTCTTACGAAGAAATCATCTATGGGAAAAAGTGAGGCATGCCTAAGCCGAGCACTCCCTAAACTGAGGATTCCGGTAGCGCATTGTTGAAGGAAAGAGAATGGAAATACTCAACTATATGGTCAAAATAAAATGACCCCTGACCATAGATAAAAAATCCACAAAAGTACGCCGAAAGATGGGTAAAAACAATTGGGATAATCCCATGTTTAGCAGACAACAACCCTGCAAGAGTATAACTATATGTACGCCAAGGGTAAGTTATGGACTCACTTATCAACATCTAAAGATGCAAACAAACTTATGTAAAAATCCTGCATATACAACTCAACGCTCATGATTGTTTGACTGGAACAATTAATTATACTTTTGACTGGAACAATTAGTCATATGCACATGCACCTACAAAATAATGTAACCTCAGAAGCTTGCATTATCTAAAGATATAAATAAAACAATAACCAGATTGCCCAAGCAGCAAATTGGTTTGAACATGCCTAAACCGAATCAACGCCAAAACATCCCAAATTGGTACGCAATGCCTAAACCAAAAAATCACCTCCCAAGATAAGATAATTTTTTTAGTTACACATGCAAAAAACTGCAAATAAGAAACCTCTAAGCATACAAAGGCTGCAACCCAACATCTCACGTCTCATCAGGTTATCTACACAAAAACAGGTTATATACAAAACCTTCTCCACAACAGGGAAAGGGGTGCTAACCCAACATGTCATACAACAAATGCCATAAAAATTAGAATGACAATACTGCACCAAGTTAACTGCTATTTACCAAACAGGTAGGCTTTTCTCCAATTCTGCAACGCTGCTAAGAGCTGTAAAGAATTGGATGCTACAAAGCAAAGACAATTGGATATAACTGTATAACCACTAATCAAGTAAATTTATATTTCCAATGGCATAAAAAACTTAAATGAAGGATAACCGATAAATAAGCTGCAAAAGAGGTAACACTCGTATTCAATAAAAGGCGAGACCAGGCCATACCGAGTAAAAGATGCAATCTTTCATGCTAAATATAATCATATACTTGGAGATTGCCAACTCGCAATATTTACTGAAGATGCACCAAATGTTATACAGAACGCTGGGGACCACTTAAAAGTTACAGAAAAGGCATAATTCCTAGTTTTATATTACCGTAATATGAAACCTAAATTATTTCCAGCATCTAACTCGGCTTGGAAATTATTTGACTACAAATAATATACATATTGCATGACCCTACAAAAAAAAATCATTCATCTGTTTGACGGACAAAACAGAAGTTAATATATATATGATTAACCTTTATCTTGAAGATAATATGACGTACTGATAGTGTATTCATGTTATTAGTGAAGAGAAATTACCTAGATAAATACCAAAACATCTATATAGGTAGCTGTTGAATTGAGATGATGTGATAAGCACGTATGTGTGTCAGAGGTTCTCCTCCAGGCTCCAGCTGCTCCATCCAGTTCCTCGTCTGCAAGTGTTGCATCAGCTTGTGCTACAACAGGGCCTCAACTATGGTCATGCACAGATAAAATAAGAGATGGGAGAGAGAGAAGGGACATACATGTACCTTTGATTTGGGCATGGCGGTGCCTCCTCTTCTTCCCTTTCTTGTCTCATGTCCAGCCACGGAGAAGAAGATGGGGATGGAGGAGGCAGCCATACGGGATATGATTGAGCACCTTGGCGCGGCAGCCGACGACGCAGGGGTGCGGGGTAGAGGGCCACGCAGAGGAGGCTGCTCGGCGGCGGCCGGCTGGACGAAGGAAATTAAAACTGCGTGCATCAGTGTACTTCTTCCCCACACGCTCCTCATTTCGACTGTCGGCGGCTGCTCCCGGCTCTCTCTTGAGCAGGATAAGCAGGGGAGGCAACCTTGCTGGGCGGCTCGAGCGAGACCATGTGGAGATGCTGGGAAGCAGTGCTGCTCCTGCGAGGAAGCCTCCCATCTCGTGCTCCCGAAGGTGAGGAATACAGATCTATTCAAAGAGTTGTAGTAACATAGATTAAAAAGGGGAAAACGAAGAGAGAGTTCGGCGAGGATTGAGAACTTACCAGGTGGTTTGGAGGATGCGAAGAGGTGAGCGAATCGAGCGCCCAGGAGTTGACGTACTCAACCTCAACCACCGGATCTGTCGTCTCCGGCGTGGCCGTAGCCGAAGGAGAGCGCGACTTCCTTGGGCGTGGCCAGCAGCTTGTGCTCCTCCTTCGATCTTGCGCGGTGCGGCAGTGGAGTACATCCTTCACGGCGTGACGGCGGTAGGGGAGCGGCATGACGGTCGTAGCGGCAGAGCTCGCAGGCTCCGAATCGGCGGTGGAAGTGGCGGAGACAACAGCCAATCGGGGGCGGCGGGTCTGCTCACAAACCCTAGATCGAGAAATATCTGATTTAGGGTTCTGACGCAAGGAGACGCATCGCATATAACCTGGTGCCGGACAGAGAGGGCAGGGGCAACGGCGGCCGCCGACGGTCTGCGACGAATTGGGGGATCGGGGGAGAAGGAGAGGAGGCGGGGATTGGGCAGGAGCGGAGGCGGGGATTGGGGGAGAGAAAGAATGCGGACGGGGCGCGGGTCTGGAGACGGAGACCGGATTGGTTTTAGGGTTTTCACCGCGCGCGAGGCTGCCCTTTCGCAGTGTGTACCGAATTTTCCAGCCACGAAGTCAATGACCGGTGGGACCAGCAACCGTAAAAAAAAATCACCACGCGATCGGACGGCTGAGATCACATCAAGTTTCTATAGGACGGCCCAGAATCACTGAGCTGTGGTAAACGCCCTGACACCCCCAAGAATGTATTCTTTAGATATCAAGGGAATATATAATGGTTTACAAGGCAGCATTTGTTCAACGCCTCGCCATGTCATCTTGACATGAAAAAAAACATGGTATGCCATGGATTATCTCCTTAGTGTCATCTCTATCAGTAGAGGGCTTGTTGGTCGAAGACTTGTCTAAACATGCATTTTGAAACAGAGATAGTACGTCTTAGCCTTCATTTGGTATTAGTGGTGCTTGTATATTTTGTAACTAAGTTTGTGAACAGACAGAAATTAATTTTGCGTTAATATCTTTAGAAGATTTAACGAAAACTTTAGTATTGAATTACATTTGATCGAGACCTAAAGGCTCCAGCGTTACCTAGCTGGGCGTGCGCTACACTCAAGTTGCGGCGCCCACTACTTCTCCCAATTCTTGTTATTGAAGAAAACGACAAATGAAGTGTCTTCCGGGCTCAGTTCCCTAGTTGCGTGGGATACGCCTGTAGGGGAAGTTTTTAAAACAAATGTAAGAAATATAGCAATGTCGACGCAGCAACTGATAAAAGAAATCCCGAAATCTCAAGTTTAGGACATTCTAAATCAGTTCCTGTAAGAGCTAAAGAAAATGAGAATATGGTCGAATACAAAATGCAGGGAGCCAACTGCCAAGTTGTTAATTCAAGTTGATATTTTCAAGGCCTAAGAACACTAATCGCTATAAAGCCGACTGTCCAACTTTGTACAAACTGAGGATATAACTAGTGACGTACCCACATAGCCTCCTGCAGATTTTTTGCTTCAGGGTTATTTGCGAAGTGCTCACGTACAGGCTTCAAAAACAGAAATTGGTACAATCAGAAAATTTGTTTCCAATATGAAATTGGTCAAGGCCGTCTCGAGTGAATTAAGCAAAATGTTCAAAGCAAAAAAGGTTGCAAACCAATGCACAAAACATGAAAATTATATCCTACGAACCTGCTATCTACAACCATTTGATAAAACTATTTATCCAATTCAAACCCTATAAGAACGCATAGTATATATGTGTTCAATCATATATGTACTGTGCAAAGAAGAGAGAAACATACGCACTTATAACACAGATGGGTGCTATCTTTTGCCTGTCTGTACAATGTGCATAAGATCAAATTTCAACACCCAATTTTATGTGCGTGCATAAGATAAAATGTAAAAGTTCCCTAGTTTGCTTCAGCATGTTCTGAAATGTACATATGTGCCAGTGAGCATCATGGTTGTACAGCCCATTGGTACGAGCCTAACATAACAAGATCCAATAAAACATTGACAATGCGTCAGATTAGTTCACCAACTGTGCCTACCTAGGCGACTTACTGCAATGATAAAACAAAAAAGGGCTAGAATTCGGGTTATCAAGCCCTAGAATTCACATTTTTGCCGAGTTATTTCTACTAGAAGGATAGGTCTAGTGCTTCCTTGGAGGAAATTAGGGATGGATGTAGCACGAAAATATTACCTTCAGAATCTTACTTAGTGCTTCTGTCAGGGCCAGCTTCACCTCAGCAGCATGCAGAGCACCACTTTCATAATCAGTGATAAGGTCTTCCATGTTATGAAATGTCCTACACATCTCAAGATGAATTATAGCAATCCTTTTGCACTGCCCAGCCGCTGACCAGAACCTTTTTGGCACATAATTATCTCATGCTTGATTATTTGTTTAGTTTCGCTTGCTTGGCTACCAAATGCAGAATGACTCAGGCGTATAATTGTTTTTTGTATAGATGAATTGGTTCAGGAGGAAACATGTAAAAGTGCTACCACCTCCACCTCAAATTATAAGATGTTGGAGCTTTTTCATAAGCCAACCTTTCTTAAGTTTGACTAAGTTTATAAGAAAGGTAACAACATCTACAAAACCATATTAGTTTAATTAAATCCACCATGAAGTATAGTTTCATAATATATTTATCTGCTATTGTAGATATTGGTATCTAATTCTACAAATTTGGCGAAACATAAGAAAAATTACTTAGGACAAAGCTACAACATCTTATAATTTGAAAAAGGGGGTACTTTGTAACCACGTCAAAGGAAGAACAAACCCCTCATTCTAACAAATTTGTACTAACTGTATACTGAGTTACTGACAAATGATCCAAGTCCTTCATACTCGCACATACTTCATCACATCTATGACGTATATGTGTACCCTTTCAAAAGGTTGTAAACGTAAAGTGACGGTAAAATTATTCAGAGACAAATATTACCTGCTACCACCGTTGTCTTCCTTCCTGAGTACCTCAAAGTATCCAAACCACGGAAACACAATATATTTGATGTACTCCAGACATGGGTTGCCTTCTGCAACTTTCGCAGGACAGAAAGCTTTGCTTATTTTGTCACATAAATTAACCTGAAACAGAGATATCTTAGATGGAGAACTCACAACTGCCCCAAAAAATGCTCCAAATATCAAAGGTCCATAAAGTACAGCATATGTCATAACTCTAGTATAACAAAGTCCACTTTCAGGACTCGTCAATTGCTTAACATAGTCAAACAGCGTCAAGACTCCTGTACGCTAACTATTCAACTGGCATGTTGGGCTTAATTAAATGAAGCAAAAAATGTAATGGTCATAATCTTGAGGGAAAATGAGACTCCTGTTTTGGATGATTTATTTCACTCAAGCCCCTCTTTTCAACTGAAATGGGTCAACAGTAGGGTCATCCATTTTTTTCTGTTTCAGTAGAGGAAAAGGAGTGGCAGGATGTGCAATGCTTTGGCGATTTCATTAAAAAAGAAGGCTACTTGATCCGATATAATGTGCTTAAGTGACATCCAACGTTGTTTATGCGTTTCAGTTTTTATTATTCTGTATGGTGTGTGGTTGACGTAGCATGGTTCTTGGTTGTTGACGGACAGCTTTACTTTTCACTTTTCAAAATTTTCAGCACTGATGTTCCAGTAAAATCATTTGACAAAAAAGTGAATTCTAGGGATACATGACCCAGTTTGACAGGAAAGTCAAGACTGATAATAATAAAAAAGTTTATTAGCATAGCTTCAGAATCTAATTTACCTACAATGTTCTTCATTTTTGAAATTTCGATATCCTAATTAAATTTTGATTCGGTCTGACAAATAGCCTGGGAGGAATTACAGTGGTTTTCCTTCACTTTTGTTCTTTTTCGTATTAAATAAGTTTACAACATAAAATGACTTATCGAATAGCACTCTGCAGTCTTGAAAGAATAAACTTGACCATATATTTTTTTGACTGTGATACGTAGTAATTATTTATGTTGCATAACTAAAAAGTATCTCTAGTGACACTGTCAATTCTAAACATTTACAGGTATAGAAGATAATGTCGAACTTCAGAAAAATCTGTATATTTTTCATATGGGTTGCCCGGGACTCGAACCCGGAACTAGTCGGATGGAGTAGATAATTCTTCCTTCTTACAATAGAGAAAAACCCCTCCCCAAATCGTGCTTGCATTTTTCATTGCACAAGCTAAACAGGTAGCTTGATAGGACCTTGGACTGTTTGTGATATCATATTCCATTCATTGAAAGGCTTGGGGATAAACAGTTTGAGAATGCAAAACTGTACTCAGGACAAATAAAACTAGAATAAGCACAACAGGAAGCATCTGGATGGCAGAAGAGTACCTCCCGATCTTCCATGAAGATAGCCCAAGCTGGATCTCCATTCTTAGCAAATTCAGGGTGTTCTATTAAATTGGACAGCTTATCTGTACACCAAGTCAAGGATATATGTGTGTGTTTCAACGTCAAAAAAGATTTAGTACATGCACATGCAAACGGAAACTAAAGGCTGAGTAAGGATACTATGGGACAGAATAATAGGTTTATTTTCCAGCTCCATGCCTTTGCAGTACTGTCTAATTAGCTTGTTGTGAAAATCATCTTCATGATCCATGGACAATAGCCATATGTCTGCCTGAAATATTCATAGAAAAGTTCTATTACAGGCATAACAGAAATATCCTTCATTGCACTACCAAAGGCATCCTTCGTATTTGGGTAGTGATCCCGATAAAATATCTTTCTTGGTTCTAAAGCAAAGCATGGTTTATCCATGACAACTTTGTTAAAATAAAGCTGATTACGGAGCATGGGAATATAAGAAAACTAAAACTTACACAAGGTGAAAATTTAATCCCTTCGAAAAAATAAGAGTAAAATGAATAACAGCTAATGTATTACGAGTTTAGGTCTGCTTAACCCCTTTTTGGCCTATAAAATGGTTATACAACGAGTAAAAGTGATGCAGTAAGCGTCTACGAACTTGGCAGGTGTCTGCAGAATAAAAGCACACATTTAGGTACATTATGCTGTTTAAGTCAGACAATCTAGTGCAAACCCTACCACCTAAGCAGCACACTGCAACCTTGGCGTACATGGCTGCCTAAACAATATAACATAAAATGAGCTATACAACTTGCACCAGTGTGCCAAGTTCCAACACCAGTAGCACATTTACTCTTACTGAAACACGGTTCAAGTTTAAATGATTGATGGAGAAAATAAATGAACTTTCAGTCTTTTAGATCCCGTGGATAAGTGTTCAATACATGAAATCCCTAATTAGTGGGCACTTTAACTCCGAACTATGGGTAGTCTGGTAACTGCGGTGCTGTGCTGTGTAGCCTGGCACGCCAAAGCTCCCACCTAAAAGCAGTTACGAAGAATCTAGTATTTCATTATCAAAACATATCAAGATTTAACGAATTATCGTTTCAAAAAAAATTAACAAATTATCTTTTCATATTCTAACTACTCCCATATCTCTTTCCAATTTCCAATTAGACATAAGTATATAAGATTACAATTCATAAAACAACTATAACTTGGCAGACTTTATGCCTCATAACTTGGTATACCAAATAAGAGCAATCGACAAGGGCTTTCCGATATCACACCCAGGATAAACAATTTCGTGCCCATAGCTTTGGGGCCCATTTTGTTCGGGGTTAAGGGGTATGTTAGAACTTAACCTGCTAAACGCCCTTACGTTAGGCAGGGTTAAATTAACACGGTCAGAACCCTGTAAGCATCCTAGACTAGGTTTAAAATAATAAATAGAAGAGTAAGGCAGCACATTTATTTCTACTAAACTTTTTTATTCTTAATCCCCCTAATCTAACCAAGTAATAATTTTGGCTAATCAGGTCTGTGGCCAAACACATTATCAGGGTTACGCTAACCATGCCAGGTTAAGGTTAGCTAACCTAGCCATCTGGGCTACACTGAATCTAGCAGACAGTACTTACGAAATCTATGGCCCTCTTGCTGCATTTGTATTGGAAGCATATTTCGTTGCTACAACATTGCCTTATTTTTATAACTCTTTTCTTAATTGTGAAAAGTAAAGTTTAAGGAAGCTGATATAGTCAAATGTTACTGAAATTAACAGCATAAGATGAGCATGTTATTAAACTAACCAACCTTCTGGAATAATATACAAGCACAGTGCACGCAAGGGTTAAAGAGCGTTGAAGCCGTCACATCTTTGGGGTCATATGAATCAATAAGATCTCCGTTTAGAATGTATGGATCCACAATTCCACAACACCTGCTCCTTAAACAACTTAACTTGCTTGTCCCAACAAATGATCTGATAACGTAATACTCATAGGTTTGTAAAAGAAATGAAACTTGGAAAAGTGTAAACATAGGAGTACCTTATTATTGTCCTCAAAGTATTATTTCTGGAAATATCCATGACAAGTGCCCAGTATTCATCTGAATGGTTATTTATTTCATCCGACAACCATATGAACTCTACCCCGTTAAGTTCCAAGCCAACTGCTTTCCATATCTCAATCATGTAAAATCCAATCGTCCGAATTTTAGTGAGATCACCATCGAATTTGTTCTGTATACGAGCAAACCAATCTGCTATCAATATTTTAACTTTGCAACCAGCTTTAATCATCTTCCTGACATTGATCACCATCATGATCCCCTGCAAGACGGTAATAGATAAATGTATATCACGGAGCAAATATGATTTGCATGTGAACAGTAAACACCCCAACTCCGAACTGCTACTCCAAGTGAAGCGAAATATCAAGTATAATGACAGTCCTGACTATGCAAAAATGACAGGTAGACAATTAAATAGCACTGCTTTAACATTTACCTCATGGCAAGAATCTATAATTACAAATAATACAACGCCTCCTCCTCTCCCCAGGAAAATGACAATACTCTAAACTTGGCACTGAAAAACATGTTGCTAGTGCCTCAGTCACTTACCCAAAATAAAGTTTCTACAAAATAATTATCTTATAGCACATCACATGTTCCCATCGAACACCTTCGGCTCCATTCATTTAAATTCACATGATTACAGAAGTAAGACTCCTATTCTTACGCTTATCTGAATTATTCTGCCACCCATTTGTTTACACATCTGAGAAATACAATTGGGCAGACAAGGAAATTGAGGACAAGATGAAATGCAATGTAGGAAAAACTACGCAAAATTACCCAAAATTGTGTAACATAATAATTCTGATATCCTCCCCCCCCCCCCCCCCCCCCCCCCAAAACATGCACCCAAATGTGTGTCATTTTGTATTAAGAAGAAAGCGGTAAAATAGCACAAAGAGACCATCGTTTACAAATATTTACGATACAGTTATTCTTAGAAAAACTGCACCAAATATTTTGAGGAGTTTTTAGTAGCAACATGGAAGTAAAGTAAATCTTCTGTTACCATACCTGGGCGATATGTACGCAAGGGGAGGGATCACACCAAACATAGCAAACAGGAGCAACCTTCTTGTCCAGTAGTCTCCTAAGATCATCCTCGTCAATGCTCTCCAGGCCTATGTTCCTCATTATTGCAAACCTCTCATCCAAACTCATCCTGACAGCATTCCTACACACAAATTCAAAACCATAGATCATTCACCCGAATTACTAGTCCAACATTTTCTTCAAAGTTAGCGTTCTTACCCTGCGGTGCAGTTTGTCGCCTCTTCCATGGGAATAAAACTGGGTTTTAAACGAAGTTCACTTCGCATATAAAATATATACAACAGCAAGTACACGACAACCTGTTAACAGCAAGTACATGGCAATAGTAAAATATATATATAATATAATCAGAAAGACCAGGACTTCATCTCAAAAGAACAAAGCCCTTTTGTTTGTGTTTAAATTATGGCTCTTTAAAATACTTGATCATAGTTTATTGTGTATCACGTTCATGTGCTTTAACCTGATAAACAGAAAAAAAAAGGTCTTTTGGAATGGTCTATTATAGCTTTGTGTTTTTTAATGATGTTGTTATTGTCTAACTAGTCAGAAAAAATGACCTTGTTATGGTCCAATTAGTTGAAATAAATTGCCTTGTAACAAGTAGAATATAGAAATTGTCTTTATTTTGTTTGGCTCAAGATCACGACAAGCTGAATATGAGACAACTCTACAGCACAACCTTGAACTCGACTTAAATTGAGACCACTCATTTTTTTAGTATGAGCTGAGTTGAGCCTAGTGTAGCACGTTCTGAACTCGAGTCGTTTGCAGCCCTACCTCTACCTGGAAGCAGTCCGAGAACACAAAATACTTGACAAAATTTTATGGTTGTATCACGTTTTGTGCTTTAACTAGACAAACATAAATTAGATACGTCTATCGGTCATCACACTGGGAATCTGCTAGCAAAAGGAAACTAAACGGGGCCTGAGGCACAGAGAAAAACATGGAATTTTTCAGAGAAAAAAAAAAGGAAAATCATCTGCTGCCGAGCCTGTCACTACAGCAACATTAACTGATGAAAAAGTTCATCAAGGTTAATTCGCATGCACACTAGATGAAACACATTAATCAGCAAACAAGAGAAGACATTAAGAAAATTCAGTCCAGCTCCGTACTCGTATTATCTAAGTACTTGTTAGGGTCACAAAGGGCGTGATTTCGAGACACAAACAAATCGACGCGATACTTCAGACCTAGTAGGAGATAGGCCTTGCAGCAAGGGAAATCCATCCGCAAGGGGGTCGATCTAGGGCAGATGGGAACTCGAGGTACTGACCTGTGGTACGGTTGAGTTCCCTGACGGGAGGAAGAAGGTGGGACGTCCTTGGTAGCCACCGGAGGCCCGGAGCAGCGATGGTCGCCGGAACCCGGTCGGCTGGGGAATCGTCGCCCCCTTCTTCTGGTTATAGCGGCTGCGCTGCGCAGCGCAGGCAGCTACCAATTTCGCCGCCGTCGTTTCGCCCGCACAAGTTGGCAGACGGAGGCGCGCCTAGGTTGGGCCGGGAGAGCATAAATTATCGTCTAAGCCCAATGGGCTTGACCATTATTCGGTGGGTCTTGTTTTGGTAGGCCCAATGGCTCGGTGCTCGCGCGGAAGCCGACGTGGCAAGCAAGCAACGTGCTGTGACCAGCTCCGACTCCACGCCAAGTACGCCACCGATCCGCAGGTTTGTTCGTGCTCTGCGCGCGGTGTCACCACTCACCAACCCGCGCCTTCCGTTCGTGAGCGTGCACTCTAAACTCTCCATTGTCTAAAATGGCTCCTAAAAGTGGCATGTCCATGCTTTAAAATCCTTTCGACCACTCCCCTCCTTAACTATCATTTTCTAGTAGCTAGTTAAACTGTGATGTCGTGATGAACTACCATCTTCTTAGTGGCTAGGTGAACTATATGTCCTGACGAACTACCATTTTAGTAACCATAGTTGAACTGATCAACAATCAAGATGGTAATGTCATCAATAGTGAGAAGGGGTGAGTGCAAGTAGCTTCGTTTAGCAACCAAACACCATGCATTTGCAGCTATGAAACTAACACAGCCACCAAACAGCGTGGCCTAAAAAATTTACACCCAGCCAAACGGGTCTAGTAAGAAAATTGTTGTCAACTAAACGGGCTGCACAATATGGATCAGGCCACATTTTTTCAGGGGCGGGCCCGCTAGGGCCACGGAGACGGAAAGGCCGAAAAAGGCCCGAGCAACCAAACGCACCCCTAAACTCTACATAGTCTAAAATGGCTCCTGGATTCTGACAAGTGGCATGTCCCATGCTTTAAAATCTCCATGATTCTACTCCTTAAAGAAAAATGTGCAGAGTAGCCACGGCATGATCATCCTTAATCATCAGGATTAAGAAAACAAAACAAGAGCACGCCCACCATTGGTTGGACGCGCACGCGGGTGCTCCTATTTGACGTGTTTAGCGTCGGCGAGGCGGCAACACATGAAGGAACTCTAGATGGGCCGAAGTCCACCTCAACCACCTTGTCCATCGTCTTCACCTTCGATATGCTCCGCCTGCTCCCGTCACCCGTGCCCGGCGCCGCTACCGCACTGTCGGGGATATCATACCCGGATACCCCGAAGACAGCGACAAAGCAACCTCCACCAGGCTTCCTAGGCCACCAGCCCACTGCCTATATAAAGCGGGGCAGCAGGCTGGTTCCCCACAGAGGAGGGAGCCCTAGGGTTTGCCACCCTTCCCGATCTGGATCTGGAAAAATCTCCCTCTCCTCTCCTCTCACCAACCAGGAAACCACCATAGCACCTCCATGATCCTTGAGGATCAGAGCTTAAAAGCTGCATCAATCCGTCGCCACGACCACATCAAAGGACATCCAAGGTGGGAAATCGTCATCGACGTCAAGAACGCAACAAAAATCGAGCCAGGATCGTCAAGATCGTCCTCCCCACCGTCAACTAGGTCCGTCCGTGAGGGGCAGTCGCCGTTCTTCTTCGTCCCCTTCAACTACAGCACATCCACATCGACCCATGCGTGCGTGCGCGCCCGCGCAACCTCCTCCGCATCTGCTCCTCCACCTGCGCGTCTCCGCGCGAACGTCCCCGCGTCGACAAGTTCTTCCGCGTCAAGATCGGCTTCCCCACGCGAGTTCGCCGTCCGCGACCTGCTACCCGAGACCAAAGGCGCCTGGTCCTCCGCATCCGCGCCTAGCCTCTGATGCTGCCCGGCCGCGCGCGCGCCCGTCGTCCGCGTCGGCCTCCCCCTGCTCCGCGACCGCCTGCGTCCGCCTGCCGCGCCGGCCACCTCCGGCCCCAACTCATCGTCGACCTCGCGCTCCCGACTGCTCGCGCCCGAGCCGGCCTCCACCTGCATCTCAGCGTGCCCCTGGCCGGCTCCGGCCGCACGCCCTCGCCGGCTCCCGTGCCTCGTCGCGCCAAGCTCCCCTCTCCACCCCGCCTCCGGATGCTCCACCCCGGCTCCGGCCGCCACCGCCCTGCAAGCTCTCCGCGCCCCACGCGCCCGCCTCTTGCCGGCTTCGCCCCGGACGGCTGCACGTCCTCCGCCTCCGGCCTCGCCTGCTCCGCGCGCCCCGGCCACGCCCGCATCCATGCTCGTCGACTCCCGCTATCCAGCTACCCCTCCATCGGGCCAGCTGCCCGGGGGAATCGAAGAATCAGAGCGGTCCGACTGAAAAAGAAAGAAAAGAGGAACTAGCCGGCTGAAAAGAAAAAGAATAGAAAAGAGGAGTCGGCCGGCCGTTTAAGAAAAAAGAAGGAGGAAAGGATCAAGCCGGCTCGACCTCATTCGCCTGCCAAGCCAGCTTAGCACCTCAAGCCGGTTGTCCCTGGCAGTTCGGCCAGACCGCAACACCTCCTTCTACGTCTATGCAGAAAATTAAAGCGTAAGTATTGTTCCACATGTTCTCGCACCGCGCACCAAAGTGGATAGTCCCGAGAAGCACTCGGGGGCTGTCTCTCCACCTTTTCACAAAAATCTTCGCCTCTCGTGTCCGGCTCTGCCAGACTCTCTTTTTTTCGTAGACGGCTAAGTAGTGTGCATGATCCCGCTGGACGGTGAAGTGCACATGAAACACGTCAAGGGAGGAAATGGCTTGGACAATTTGGACGCACTTTTCTTCGTTAGCCCAAGCGCTTTTTCTCGAGATCAGCTAAGTAGTGTGCATGATTCCGCATGGACGGTGAAGTGCACATGAAGGATATCAAAGGAGGAAATATCTTGGACAATCTAGATGCCCTCTTCTTCGCTAGCCCAAGCGCTTTTTCCCGAGATCGGCTCAGTAGTGTGCACGGCACCAAACGGTTAACTCCTCGCGCCCGGTCCAGACCGGCGAGGAGAACAAGCTGGAGGTCGCATCCACATGAAAGACATCAAAGGAGGAAACAACTTGGACGACCCGATCGTCTTCTTTTCTAAATGTTGGTTCGCTTGAACCCAATCCCCAAAGTCTAAGTAGTGTGCATGATCCCGCATGGCCAACTCTTCGCATCCGGCTGCAGTATCGCCAGTCGACCAGCCGGCAAGAGCACAAGCCGGGACGGTGAAGTGCACACGAATGATCTGAAGGGCTCGGACCAAAGCGAGTTGGCATAAAAATCCACAAAAGCTTCAATCACCGTATAATTTATATACCGAGATCTGTGACTAACATTGTTTCTTGCATGACTATTCTTGGGTAAACCTGCCGAGGCCCTCCCGCCGGAGCTGCAGGACCTCGACAGCTTCGGGGGCTAGTGGATCCCCAGGCCGGCTGCTCCTTCGACTGGTTCCACCTGCAGCCGGCCGCCGCTCAATCCGGATGACATTTGGCTCCCACTGTGGGGCTGACTCGGGGGCTCGACCTCGCCATCGCCCTCTCCGCGAAACTCGGGGGCTCGACCTCGCCATCGCCCTCCTCGCGAAACTCGGGGGCTCGACTTCGCCATCGCCCTCTCCGCGAAACTCGGGGGCTCGACATCGCCATCGCCCTCTCCGCGAAACTCGGGGGCTCGACATCGCCATCGCCCTCTCCGCGAAACTCGGGGGCTCGACATCGCCATCGCCCTCCTCGCGAAACTCGGGGGCTCGACATTGCCATCGCCCCTGCCCTGCAGTTCTTCATCCGGCTCCACGGGCTGCAGGCTGCAGACTTCGTCCGGCTGCAGGCTGCAGACTTCGTCCGGCTTCAAGTTCGTCCGGCTTCAACTTCATCCGGCTTCAAGACTTCGTCCGGCTTCAAGTTCGTCCGGCTTCAAGTTCATCCGGCTTCAACTTCATCCGGCTTCAAGTTCATCCGGCTTCAACTTCATTCGGCTTCAAGACTTCGTCCGGCTTCAAGTTTGTCCGGCTTCAAGTTCATCCGGCTTGAAGTTCATCCGGCTTCAAGTTCATCCGGCTTCAACTTCGTCTGGCTTCAACTTCATCCGGCTTCAAGTTCATCCGGCTTCAACTTCATCCGGCTTCAAGTTCGTCCGGCTTCAAGTTCATCCGGCTTCAAGTTCATCCGGCTTCAACTTCATCCGGCTTCAAGACTTCATCCGGCTTCAAGTTCGTCCGGCTGCAGACTTTATCCGGCTGCAGACTTCGTCCGGCTGCAGGCTCCAGCTCCGACTTCAGCATTTCATCCACAACAATCAAGACAAGGGGAAGCTCGTGAAGCCTTCCCAGCAAGCAGCAAAGCCTCCACGCGCTCGGGGGCTAGTGTCGGGGATATCATACCCGGATACCTCTAAGACAGCGACAAAGCAACCTCCACCAGGCTTCCTAGGCCACCAGCCCGCTGCCTATATAAAGCGGGGCAGCAGGCTGGTTCCCCACAGAGGAGGGAGCCCTAGGGTTTGGATCCCCAGAGATAGACTTACAACCCTGTAACCAAAAACCCTAGCCGCTGCCTATATAAAGCGGGCTAGAGCCTCCTGCGCGAGGCATTGTACACAGGTTCACATGCACACACACACAAGACACACACCACGTACACGATCACCATCTTCCACCTCCAACCGGCTTGACAGCTCAAGCCGGCACCACCGAAGAACAGCTCCAGGAGCACACTTGTAGCCCGATTTCTGTGATCAATCAATAGAAACAAGAAGAGCAGGACGTAGGGGTTTCACCTCATCACGAGGGCCCTGAACCTGGGTACATCGCGTGTGTTTGCGTGCTTGTTACCCAATCCCGCGCGAGCGCCATCGTTGCCTTGTCCCACACTTCTTTACATCGTTGATGGATATGTCGTTGATGCCACCACGACACACACCGTTTTGGTGCCCTACCCTGCTCAAGTCGCTGCCTTCCCTGATCCACCTCTGGCTATCCTCAAACCCCGCCCCCGTCTACGGCTCTGGTGAAACCCACCCAAAACACGCTAAGCTCCCTCACCGCCGAACTCCTCCCGGCCGGCCCCCAAGTAAAGTTTTCTCCTCACCTCCACCTGCGCCGACGCAGCGGTCCCTTCCTCACGTCGTCTCTAGCGTGGGTGGCCGCACGTTCTTCTTCTTTCCCTGGTCACTTCTTCTTCTTCTTCTTCAGTCACTCAATCTTGTCATGGTCTGTCATAACGGGTCAGGCCCAGATCCTTTTTAGGGTACGCGTTGACGTCCTAACAAACCGACGGAATGGGCGTTAAATAGGATTTGCCCGCACGCACCTTTCCTGGTCACTCGGCCTGGGCCAGGCAGCGTCATTGTGGTCCTTTTTGCTGGGCTGATCCGTATGCTCAACGTTTTACCCCCGGCCTAGCCCGCTGCCCGCCATGCGGCGGCCTTCCCTTGGGGATAGTCTGATCCATCATCATCGTAGCTGAGCCGAACAGCACGCATGCCCATGAGCGCAACGGCCAGCACGATCGATCCATCATCAGCACCGCGCGTCCAGTGACGGGACGGGCGCGCTCTGTGCGATCGTCCCACATGCATGCCATGCCAAATTGCCAATGCTCGATCGGCGCCGCCCGGCTAGATGGAGATTCCAACCCCATCCTATCCTACCCTACGAATACGAGCGTGCCTGGTGTAACTGTCTGTCGGTTTGGTCTAAACATTATTAAAAAAAAACGCATCGATGGACGGAAGGGTCATCGATCGATCATGGTGTAGGTACTTGTATTCAAGTGGCATGACACATCTAACCTTTGCTTTATCAAGGCCACTACTCATATTTGCTTTCACATTAAACTTTAATCATTCAAGATGCTATGATAGGGGAATGAGAGCTTTACACCAAGTATTACCATTGCAATCAATAACTTAAGTAGAATAGTTTGGAGGATAGATGAAACTTATGCATGTTTTACCTCTACTCATTTATATATCTTTTCCAATGTGTCCACCTTTTATATTCAGATTTTCATCTACACTCTATGGACCACAAGTATGCAAAAGTAAGTGTCCATAATACTATCTTTTATGTTACACTTTGTGAACTATCATTGATCATCCTTGCATTGAATACTTGATATCACTTTATAAACTGCTTACATATTGCTACCTCTTTGAATAATGAATCATTTGACTTTATGTAGCAGTAGCAATCATCTTTTATATCCATGTTGTGATTATATTGCAAAGTTCATGTTAGTTTTATCACTTTCATACTCGAGGACGAGCATGAGTTAAGCTTGGGGATGTTGATGCATGTAAAATGCATACATGAACTTTGTATTATAATACTTGTTTTCCATTCATATTTGCATCATATAAGGGGTATATTAATGTTATTTAATGATTTTTGATAATTAATAATGATTTCCCCTTTTTATGAAATTAATCCTGCGCAGGCAGAAAACCCTATTTCTTTCTTTATTTGTTTCGGGACCTTAACTACGTCATAATGAGCTATAAATTTACGGGGATCATTATTTTGGAAGGAGGAAGACCTAGGAGCGAAAGAAGCAAGCGAACGGAGGCCGGAGGGCCAGAATAGGGTGCCCCACGCGGCTACAGTACCAGGCCATGTGGGCCCACCTATTTCAGCCCTCGTGGCCCCGTTTGCGTCGATCCTTCGCCCTGAAGCATCCTCATGACCTAAAACGCCTATATAAAAGGTCCCCCGACGTTTTTCAAAGGGAGGCGGTGGAGAAATACAAAACCAGAAATAGAGAGGCAGAAGGCTGCCGCCGGAGAAGATCGGAGGGGGGAAACGCCGCCGGAATCCACCTCCGGAGGGATCCACCCCCCTCCGGTGTGTTCATCATCAACTTCTACAGCAAGATCATCTCATCTCTCCACCGTCTCCATGATGAAGGGGGAGTAGTCTCCCTCGGGGCTGAGGGCTCATGCCGGTAGCTATGCGGTTTATCTCTCTCTCCCATGGTGTGATCTTTATGTGATCATGAGCTTTGTAATCTAGTTGAATCCATAGATGGTACTCTTCTTTATCTTATGAATTATGCTACTCAAGTGGTTTTATTGATGTGATTGCCGGAGTCACCTTTGTCCCATGGTGTGAAGTTGACAGTGTGTGCACCGTTTGTGGCTCTTAGGCTAAAGATTACATGAATACTTATCATGAGTTATTATTTGTGTTGGATGTCTCTATGATATTGTGGTGTTTGTTAGTACTATCTTTGGATGCGGATAGTGACAAGCATGAAGTGTCCCTAGATGTGGAATGCAACTTTAAGGTGTGTTTTTTGTAGCCCTACACAATGAATTGGTGTTCGTTATCCAACTAGAAGATAGTTCGGGGTGGCATAGTGAAGAGGGAATATCTATGTATTCAATTATATTATTATTGTTGAGAGTGTCCACTAGTGAAAGTATGATCCCTAGGCCTTATTTCCAAGCACCGTTTACACCTTTGTCTTGTCCTCTTGCATTGAAGAGGATTGGGACACTTTCACATTCTTTTTTTGTTACATTAAACTTCCATCCATTAAATCAACCATCTTGTTCTTTAAACTTGTTTAGTGCATAATTGATGCATCTAAAATGCATACATGAACTTTGCACTATAATAGTTATATTCCATTCATATTTGCATCATATAAGGGGTATATTACAGTTATTTAATGATTTTTGGTAATTTATAATGATTTCCCCTTTTTATGGAATTAATCCTGCGCAGGCAGAAAACCCCTATTTCTTTCTTTATTTGTTTCAGGACCTTAACGACGTCATAATGAGCTATAAATTTAGGGGGGTCATTATTTTGTAAGGACAAGATTTAGGAGCGAAAGAAGTCAACGAACGGAGGCCAGGAGACCAAAAGGGGGGGTCCCACGCGGCCACAGTACCAGGCCACGTGGGCCCATCCCAATTGGCACTCGTGGCCCCATTTGCATCGATCCTTCGCCCCTAAGCATCCTCGTGACCTAAAAACGCCTATATAAGAGGTCCCCCGACGTTTTTCCAGAGGAGAGCCGCCACACGAGAGAAACCAGAAACAGAGATCAGGAGGCTGAAGATCAGAGGGGGGAAACTCCGGCGGAGCCCTGCCGGAGAGGTCTCCTTCTTCTCCATCGACATCTCCACCGTCTCCATGATGAAGAGGGAGTAGTCCACCTCCGGACTATGGGTTTGTGGCAGTAGCATATGTATCTCTCTCTCTCTTGAGTTTCATTAGTTAGCACCGTATGAGCTTCTGAACATGATTACGGTCACCGTTGTATTACCATTGTGGTAGATCTTTCTATGAGTTAATATATGTTGAGATTGCAATGTTTGTTTCAGTTATGAAAGTAGATGCATATTATGTACCCCGTTCTTATATCCTTGTTATGATCAAGCATGTTTATGAGAGCATGTGTGGGGGAACGTGTGCATTAGTTGGAGTAACGGGGGTGGTGAAGTGATAAGCTGACAACTTGAATATCATGATCCATTGGGTGTTTACCTTACTTTGTTGCCTCACTAGGGATAAACCAAAATACCATGTTGAAGGGTAGGAGGAGTGACTTGCCTCTACCTAAGACTAGATCCATCATGTGTTTATTTTAACTTCATGTCATTAATCTTAAAGCTATACTCTGATGTTATCTTAATTACTAAGGTGCATGATTTAGTTCACATCTTGGTGGAGTATAAGTGAGACTAATAATCAAAAGGTCTCTATGTTAGGACGTGATGCCCATATAATTAGTAACATGATTAAACGTGTTTGCAATCTCATATGTTAAATCCTATGTCTACTTTTTTGCCACACTATATTAAAGAGAGAGTGCATGTGTGAAACCATGAACCCCGGTCCATTTTTAATCATAAGAAACACTTTTCCAACCACTTTTAAGCATCTTTTACATTCAGCCATTTTAAAATCAGAAAATACAAAAACACTTTTACTTCTTGCATTCACATATAAAAACCCCAAAAATACCATCCATCATCATTCCTACCATCCTTGCATTATTATTCACCACCATTGCATATTTCTTTATTGTTTTGTATCATTTATTATCTTAATATCATTCTCACACCTTGTGCTTGACAACCACTTGGTGAGGTTGAGGGCACAAAGCAATTTACTTGTTTGCAGGAAATCTAGAGAAGGACAAGAAGATAAAACCCACACTACTAATTCCCCGAGAGTTCGATATTAAACCCTCGAGTCACCTTCTTGGGGAAAAACTTCCACTTCTACATACTCTGCACTTGGAGGCTCAACCTATCCCTTATATTTATTGTTTTACTTTCAGGGTATGAAGAGTGCTGTTGGCGAAGTTGAGGGAGACTTCAACTACCCACCATCAATAATCAACTAAAACTTGTGACACTTTAGTTGTAGGGAATAGATAACTTTTCCTTCTTGCTCCTGTGGATCGATACCCTTCTTCCACATTGAGAGGTGCTACAGTGATCCCCTGCTCTTGGGGGTTATCACTTGGCTACACCTATTTATGGCTCCCTCCTAGGAGAAACAATTAAGACTAAAACATGTGCTTTGCTAATTGTGACAACCACACGAATGAAATAACAATTGCCAGAACATTTGCTCCCTTGAGATATTTGCTACTTGATCCTTGCTACTTGCTACTTTATGAAACTTGCATTAGAAAACTTGCTCTTAGAAACTCTTGTTGCTAGATAAACCTACTCCACATCACTTGCTTCTATTAGTTAGTTCCTTTCATACTCAAATTTATTGCTTTGCATAAAAGGCCATATAAGAGGGTTATAGGGCTTTAGAGAATAGATAGTTTACCTTCAGCTCCTCGTGGGTTCGACACTCAAATACTTATCGAATTTTGCTACAGTGATTCCTTACTCTTGGGGATTATCACACCGGCGCGCCGTCTGGGTGAGGGTGGCCCATAGGAGGGTGCGTGTCATGTTGGTGGGTGGGGCGGCTGTGTGCTTTTGTTCTCTACGGAGAGGTGTGAGCACGGTGAGATGTGAGCAAGGTTTCTATAGCCGGCGAGAAGCGGCGGGAAAGCAAGGCGGGAAGCGGCGGGAAAGGATGGCGGGAAACGGTGGCGCGCGCGTGAAACAACGGGTGGGTCGTGAGGCGACGCGCCGGGTTAATGCCGGCGGTACATCTCCGCCGCATCGGCTGTAGCGCCGCTTCGTAAGACTGCTCCGGTATTAAACCCTCGGAAGGGAGGGGTGTGAGGATGACAGGCGGGCCAAACCTGTCAGTGGACATGCCCGGATAGTGTCCGGCACCGCGAAGGCAGCCCCCAAAGTTGGAGGCCCAGTTCGCGGTGTCGGACAGATTTTGGGCCAGACAAAGGCTTTGCGACCGCCCCCCCCCGATGTGGCCTGTTTTTTGTCCGGCACCCCAATTGAGCTTTACGGCCCCTGTTACGACCCCCCCCCCCCATGGAGATGCTCTAAGAACCTAGTCTAAGCATCTCTGCCTAGGCCTGCACCTGCTTGTAAAGAGATCTAGATCAGGGCTGCATGCATCTCAACGTTGCTTCGCTTCTTTTCTTTTCACTTTACACTCGGATAATAGTTTATCATTAGTAGAAAAACACCTAAAACATACTCAAGGTACTTGAATCACCTATCAACTAACACTAGTACAAAACCTCACATTACAGACGGGAACTAGAGCCGGCCGAACGAAAACCATTATTAGCCGTCTGGGAAAAAGGACTGTAATGTCCCGGGTTTTTTCCCAAATTAGACTTTGTTTGTTTTGCCTTTTTTGCATCATCATGACATCAACATCATGCGCATCGCATATTTTTAGCAACAAAAATTATTTTTTATTAAACCCTATTTTATTTTGCTAAAATTTGTCGCAAAAGTTTTACCGAGGCAGTCACCTCCGTTTTCTAAAATTAAATTGCCAAATTTTATTTGCAAAATAAAATAAAATTTGAGTATCGCGAGAGAGTAGCCCAAACCGGCCCAAGCCCACCTAACCTCCAAACCCTAATCCTGCCCCTGGCTGTTTTGTTTTCCCACCCCCTGCATTTTTGCAGCCACCCTCCTACCATTTTCTGTTTTCGCGGAATGGTCCTTCCTCCTCCTTCTTTTTCTTTTTTCCCCTCTCTCCGTTTTCTTTCTTTTTCTCTCTCTCTCTCTTTTCCTCTCTTCCGTGGCCGCATCTTTTTCCTCTCTCTCCCCGCATCATCCTCTTCCTCCACCCCGCATCTCCACCTTCCCCATCGCCGGCTCCTCTTCCACCCGAGCCCGGCCAGCCCAGCCGCCGCCGTGCTTCCCTTCTCCTTCCTCCCGCGCCGGCCACCACCTCAAGCTCCCCGTCGAACTCCCTTCCTCCACCTCGCCCACGCGCCGCCGCGCATGCTCCCCTCGTCCCCGTGCCTCTCCCCGCCGTGGCCGGTCCCCGTCGTGCTCCTCTCCTCCCTGGCGCCCGAGTTCGACCCCGACCTCCACGACTCGCTGCGTTCCTCCCTCGGCTCCTCCTCGAGCTCAGCTCTGCCCGGCCCTCTCTTCTCCTCCTCAAGCTCGAGCTGACACCGCCTCCTCTCCTTTGGCCGTGGCCGTCCTCGCCTCACCAGCTTGCGCCGCCGTTCTCCTCCCCGTCGCCGACCTCCTCTCTGCGCGCCTCTGGTCTTCCTCGCCCAGCTGCTCTGCCCGGCGAGCTCCTCCTATGCTCGGCGTCCTGTCGCCGTTCCGTGACGGGCGTCTCCTCCAGAGCGCCGCCCCGACCGGCCGCCGCTCCTCCCCTCATCTCCCCAGCCTCCCCGCACGCCACACACACCATGCACGCGCACGGGAGCATTCGAGCTCCCCAACGTCTTCCCCTCGTGTGCGATCCGCCGTGGCCCGGCTCCCCTACGCCCCCCAGCTCCACACTCGCCAGGTGCTCGATGCAATGCCTGCAAGAAGCTCGTGCCCCGTCTTTCCCGTCCGTGGCGTCTCCGTTTGCCTCCGTGTCATGTTCCCCGACATGTCGTGTTCCCGTTTCCGGACGTCCCCGTCGTGAAGCGTTAACCTCGACGCCAAGGTCTCCGTCCGTGTACCAACTCGATGACTGTGAAGGCCGATCCCCGATGCTCCGTGAGCGACTACCACGACGACACGACTACTTCCACGACGACCATGAAACGTGAAACGACAAGATCTTCCCCGACACCGGAAGCCTCCAAGTTCATCGTTTCGTGTTTTGTGACGGCCGCCTTCATGCGTGTCCGTGAAGACCCCGTGGCCGAGTACCCCGACGACCCCGAAGACCGGAACGCCAAGGTCTGCAACCCCGACATCCCGTGAATGACTACTTCCATGACGTCGACTACGGAATGTGTACTTCAACTACGACGACTACTTCGACTATTTCCTCTCTAAATCCGAAGTTTCCACCGATCCAACGTGTGAACCCAAACCCTAACCCCTATACCATAGATGCGTATTTTATCTGAAATCATGCATCATTAATTAACATCGAACCTTTATCCATTTAGTCAAATTAAATCAATTTAATTATGGGGTTTGTCCGGTGCATCTATATTGTGCACCGATCTCATTTAAAATGATTTGCCATGTGTTAGGAAATAAAATTGGACAACCTTTAATTTGTCATGCATCATGTCATCAACATGCCGTTTATTTTGCCGTAGAGTAAAATGCATCTTTTCCATTGCCCAGTGTTCGTTGCTTCTTCGGGAATAGGACGATGAGTTGATGTGAGCAACGACAGGTTTTGCTACCTCTACCGGATTGCAGGCAAGTGATACTCACTTGCTATCTTTGCTTGTTTTCTGTCTCTTACTCATCCTATCTTTTGTTCCTTGCTAGCCTTATATTACGATGCTTGTGTCTCGATCCTATTTGCATGTTTACCTGGCAGCCATGATATAGCCACACCTCCACATCCTATTAACATGTTGCTTGTTTACCTTGTTAGCCTTGCGAGTCGTAGTGCATGCTTAGTTGCTTTGCTTGAGTCCTGTTACCTCTTTGTCTAGTCTAGTTGATAGCTAGGCTCAACTAAAATGGTAATCTTTAATTTCTGTTGCGATGGGAATAATATAATAAAGATAAGGCACCGGCAGAAGGCCAATCGTGGCATTTTGTTCTGCTAGTGTCGCCTAGGACCCGAGTTCTTTTCCGCTGATCCAAGACTGAGCGCACTAACCACATGTGGGAGTTCTATGGGCCTCCCCGCAATCTATTACCGGATCCTCAAACCTGTCCAGGTGCCACAAGTAGTTCGGGTGTTTCTGTAGGTGTTGCGGCACGTGGCATTTATCGCATGTGGAAGGAGGGCAATCGTATGAGTGTTCCTCCCGACACCGTCCACGCAACGGTTAGGCCCATCTCGAAGCTTCGGCCGGACTCTCAAGGTGGATCAGACCTAGCTAGGTGGCTCCCTGGAATTGTTTGTAGAGAAGGGAAGTATTGCGTCGAAACCTCTACCGGTACACCTCTAAGTGAGTGTTTCGATGTGTGTGGGTTCATTGGTGCATCCTTGCAGGGTTAAATCTTTTCGAAAAGCCGTGTTCGCGGTTATGGACGACTTGGTGAAATGCGCTGGCTAGAAAGATCATAGACAACTTACACCTATTAATTATAATTTGACTACTAAGATAGATTACTTGAATAATAATCTATAAAACTTGACCACCGTGTGAGTTTCCCTGATTGCTTCCTCGTGGGTGGTTGAATGAGGGAGTAATACTTGGGCAGGTTTTGATGTGGTGAGTAGTATAGTTGGTTCCTTATGCGCTCTCTTACCTTGTCTCTGTTAGACGGAAAATGTAGCGTGTCTCTATAAGTTGTTAGTGATGCTTGCCGCCGCCCCAATCGCTACCCCTTTTCCCCCGGAATTCCAGCTTTGATATCTTGTGAGTATTACTTGCCAGTACTTCTACTAGTACTGACCCCTTCGGGACTGCTATTCCAATGCAGCCGACAGGTTTGAAGTCTGACGACGTTAGCTTGGAAATCCCTCCGGCTTGGCCTGGGCAGGGATATGGTGCCTTTGTTTATCTTCAGGACTCTTAGTCCAATTTGTAACTTGTCCGTAGTTGGACGTTACCCGCTTCCGTTGTTATTTGGATCTTTGTATTGTATCTTTTGCTCTTGACTCGGTGAGTCGTTGTTGTATATATGTTCTTTGTGGGTTCCATCGAGAACTGTTGTAATGTTATCACAATTCCACCCACATAACGTGTGTGTTGCGATGTGCACATTATGCCCGGTGGGCGTCCTAGGATCGTTATTATGTGGATTTGGCGGTAGCGCTCAAGTCTGCATAGTACCGATCCCGGGGCGTTACAAGGACCTCAGACGGTGAAATTCCGTGTTCGTCTATAACATCCTCTCCGATGGTTCATATTATTACCCGTCTCTAAAAATAGATTCATTGGAGATGGCTATTATAATCGACCATCGCAGCTTCCAGTTTAGACGGCGTTGGATTCGCGCCGTCTCTGCTTATTTATTATATGAGACGGCTAGGATTTGTGACCGGCGCAGACTTTACATTAGACGGCGCATGTTCTTCACCGTCTGTGGTGATTTATCAGTAGATACGGTGGTGAGTTCAACCATCTAACCTTATGGTGTTGTATGAAAACCCGACTGAGCGAGCGAGGTCTCCTCGCCGGTACACTCAGCGCAGCTTCTATTTCCCCAGTGGCGGAGACAAGGTGCGTTCTATATTTCACCATATCTCTCTTACCCTTGATTTTTCTGTACAAGATCAGCAGCATGAACATAGAACTGCGTAGAATTGCGAACATGAATATACCAAATGCATCATAATTGTAACATACAAACTTTTGACGCGCAAACACACACAAAACTACTTCGCGCATCTAAAAAATCCTAACATAGATATTATAACCGCCATTAGGATAACAATAGCACCGTAGGCATATTGTAAACTCATTTCTTTATGGCAAGCATATATTTTTATCTTCTTCATCTTCAACATAGTGGCTTGTTCATTGATGTTGTGTCCATCAACGATATCAGCCAACTGCAACTCTATTTCCATCTTCTGGTCCAGAATTGTCTTCATGTTTTGTTCCATCTTTTTAATTACCTCCTCCATCTTCTGGACTTTGTCTTGAGCTAGCCCTAATTCCTGTTCGGCATTTATTACAACTGTATTTACCGACTGGCACACAGTTGCCGAATGACGGATGGCCCCGCGGGAATGTGTAGCATCGGAGTGAGAACGCGGACGTGTAGCGTCGTCGCAGCAAAAAATCATTGATCCGGAGGGTCCGGTTCAATGAAATTTTTCAGAGGGTCCAGGCAAAAATCATTGTTTAAAAATACAATATTCCATTATTAACAGTGAATGAAAGGTTTGCTGTGCACTGAAACTTTACATTTGTTCATTATATAAGACCAACTAGCTAGACGTGGTGAGTATATTGCGTAATGCCAATGCAAGTGCACTGAAGTTGCATCGTGACGAGTATGCAACCTCACAAGTAAAGACTGGCCTTTTCATGCAGTCACCATAATTTGTAGTGCATTACATAATCTCTTCATTGTATGGACTTTCCTTCTCATATGGAGCTTCATTCAGCAGTAACAAACATATATACACCTTTGTTTGTTATTTTTTTGAATACTTTTGATTATCTTTAACATTTTCTACACAAAACAATATCCGGAGTGCATGGTATTATTCGGACAGTCCGGCTATTGAGCGTTTGGTGGCAAAGTCAAATATTTGGGTCGAATTGATAACAGGGAGGGGATTTTTCCCATTTGCCGCCCCCAAGCAGCCCCTCCCACTTTTCAAATCCCATTTTTTCCCTCGCCACCTGATGCACCTAAAATGCATCTACTTTTCCAATCACTTTGCTTGATAATTTGTTCCGGAATCTTCCCATATTTGAATAAAACTGCTGAATCTGACGCTGTTTTTAGCAAAGTCTCTTTTCTGATTGTTTTTGTAGGAAATTAAATCGGGGAAAAATACCACGTCAGTTTTTATGGAAAAGGAGGACATCGGGCAAAAGATGGACACGAGGAAGCATTCGAGGGCCAAAATGATGGGTCCCACGCGGCCAGATTCTTTGGCCGCGTAGGCCCACCTAATTTGGGCCTCGAGCACCTCCTCCCCTTCGGCTTCGGCGTACCCCTTTATATATGCGAAAAAGTGGATGACCTAGGAGGAGAGAGCTATTCGCGATACAGAGTACCACCACACCGACGATCTTCGTTTTCGGAATCAGATTGATCTAGGTTTTCTCCCCCGGAGGAGGGATCCGGAGGCCGTCTTCACCGCCATCTTCACCGCCTTCATCTCCACCGACCATGAGCTCCATCACCATCACCATGTGTGAGTAGTCCACTGTAGGCACATGAGGTGGATGGGGATTGGATGAGATTGATCATGTGATGATACTCGTTGTTCGAGATTTGAGGGGTTTATCTTGAGGATACTTTTGTATTGTGTTGATGCACTTATGCTATGTTTAATGCTTGCTACTAGGGCCCAAGTGGCATGATTTCAGTATTGAACTTATTTTGCCCCATCATATAATTGAGTTTGGTATCTATCTGCAAAGTGTATTACCTGCTATTATGTTGAACCTGCGAACCCTAAATGTGGCATATAGGGAAAACAAGGGGGAGATATTTTAGTTTGAGGATTCTATGTGTTCATGAAGTGTTAATGCGTTGTTCCGGGCTATTCGAAAGGGTAGACCTTAATTACATGTAGTTCCAAGTTGGCCCCGGTGAAATGGGCAGGTAGGACAATAGATGTTGTGCAAATTCTCTTGGTTAGCGCACACAACTAATTATGGAACACATACCTACATATATCAGAGTTAGAGATAAGTCCCATTGCTATATGAATCTTATTATATGATCAATCTTATTCATGCAACACCCCGCTGTCACCTCATGCCTACATTTTAAATCTCTGAGTTGCACTTTCACTTTTTCGGTGAAAACTAGGAAACCCTTGTTACTACTGATGTTTTACTTTGGTTACTTGAATCATATTACTACCATCACTATTACTGCTGCAAGTTTATTGATATACAGGTGTGGTTGAGAGTGACGCCTCAATTGCTAAAGTCTTATTGGTATTCTTGTGTTCCCATCGTGTCGAACTATAAATTTGGGTAATACTTCCCAACGAAGATTTCAGCGATCCCCTATACTTGTGGGTATCAAGACGTTTTCTGGCGCCGTTGCCGGGGAACCTAGCTTTATTGGTAAGACAACTTCTTATCATTTATTTGCTGCATTTGCTTGTTCCCAACTATGAGAAAGGAAAAGAAAACTCCAAAGGAAGTGAGGCCTTCCACTACTCGAGGAGGTAAGGACTTACCAAGTAGGCAAAACTTTTCACCTGATGTAGCTTCTGCTATTGTTACTAAAAAGAAAGTTAAAAAAATATCTAGTTCACCATTGTCTAAGATGTCTACTAGTACTGAAAATGACTTAATATGTGGTAGCATAGACAAAGAAGTGACACCTGAAACACTTGAAACATCTGAGATAATTGAAACACCTGAAATTCCTGAATCTTCAACTATTGAAAATGTGGAATCTGAGTTAGAGGATAATGAATATTATGATGATGAGCATGAAACTTCTTTTGAGGAAGAAGATGCTTTTACTATGGCTTTTATGGATTCAGATTTTGATAAATTGGAGAAACTTAATAGCTATGCAAATTCTCCTCTTGATAATTATTTCCCTGTTGCTAAGAAAATGATTGCTCCAACTACTAAAATTAAAGACAAAGATTATGAGTTTAGTGTTGATCCTGAAAAGATTAAAGAAGCTGAGAAGTATAAGTTTTATGGGAGAGACAATGAGTTTCCTTTTGAACACATTGCTGTTTTGCATGATTTATCTGTGTTATTTCGTAAGGATGAAATAACACCAACGCTATTATTTCTTAAAGCTATTTCCTTTTACTTTGGGAGGAAATGCTAAAATCTGGTATAATCATTTAGAACCTGGATCTATCACTAGCAAAGAGGAATTCTTGCAGGTATTCTATAATAAATATTTCACTGCTGATAAGATTCATGGTTTAATTGTGGAGATTAGCAACTTTTCACAGAAAGAGAAGGAGGATTTATGTGGCACCCCCCTCTGACACATATCGCCAGAGAGGCGGTCGCCCCGTGCGCCAGCCCAGGATATCCGGACGCACGTTACGACAATGCAACATAGCAGAAATATCATTACACAATTAGGCCCAGAGGGCTACAAATGATTTTACATGGCCATCAAGGCATGAAAGATTATCATGACCGAGTGTGGCATGGGACAGAGTTTAACTGGCAGCGGAAGTCATAGATTCGGCAACGGCTTGGAGGGACTCCATTCCACAGGCATCTGGCTGGGCTACTGATCCTAGCAGGCTCTCGCTCCATCTCTTTGCTATGGTAGAAGATGAATCCTCTCAACGTCTGGCCACATGAAAAAGCCAGTTTGAGTACGGTGACGTACTCGCAAGAAAACAACCACAAGACATGAACAGTTAAGTGATCAGGCAGCAAGTAGCTAGCGACAGAAAATAATCTAAACATGGCAAGTGTCTACTTACGGCAGTCCAAGTGGGTAGCAACAAGGCAGCACAACAAATCATGGTATAAGCAAATAATAGGGGTATCACCAGTACAGAGTCCAAGCCAGGTGGGGTTGGATCGTATACCGGCGATCACACAAGAGAACTTACCTGTGACGAATAACGAGTGTACCCGTTGGTACCAAATATTATAACATCACCTGTCATCACAACTAGCCCAACGGCCTTACCACATCAGCCCAACTGCTAGGCCCACTGGCCTCATGTTTCCACTTTGGGCATGCACGGTTGATGTTGGCTCAAGCCTAACTATAGGCTCCCAACGATCCCACCGTCACCCCAACACGGGTAACCATCCAAGATTCAAGTAATATTCCCTGCAACAGCCTATTCTAAATTAGGTGGTACACCTTTCTTTCAAACCGAGCTTAAGTTTAACCTCCGGACTCGACAAAGGACAATAGTGTGACCGACACTGAACTGTTCCATAACCTAGGAACAAGGCTAGCCGCTAGTTGATACACTCTCGAGAGGTGGCAGTTACCACTCATCTAAATGCACCTTGCTTCATGACGGCAAGATACACTTACACAACCGTTCACGCTACCCAGACACTCCCTGTATAGCTACCGACATAACTCTATGTCTTAGGACGAAGTGAATCCGGCACGTCCCCAACTCATGAGCGACGCCTTGCTCCGGAACCTTCACAAGACTAGCCCCGACCACAACTATGCAGTAACCGACTAGACTTGCCAAGTGGGTAGCATCAAAGGAGGCTTGATAGGTTACATAGGTTATGGCTCTCCCATTTGGGCGACAGTGGTAGTGCGTTCAAGGTTCAGATTGGTGGCACTATGGACTGACCACATCGAAGTTTGGAGGGTTGGTTTATTTAATCCAGTTTCTTTCAACAACAAATCCAAAAACAGAGGATTAGTCCAACACAATAAAGGATTAGTCCAACACAACAATTATAAAATCATATCAACATGAAACAGATTAGTCCAGTACAAAACAATAATACCATATCAACATGATACAGAAACAAACTGCACACAATGGTTCAAGCAGTATGTAGTTAGTTCAATCAATGGTTAGTTCCAACCGGGCGATGGCGGAGGTAACTCCGGCCAGTGACAGCCACAGGTTGAGTAAAAGAAAATAACAAAATCAACCGGGCGAGGACGGAGATATCTCCGGCCAGTTGCAGCCACGGGTTGAGTAAATAAATACGCACACCCCACTCTACGAAAGTAGACGAGATTCAATCCACGTGGGCGGAGCCCGACATGTATTTAGTCGCCGGCCGGAACTCAACCCACACTTGATGGGTTTATCGTATTGCAGGAAAGTAAAGGTACATGAAATAATAATACTGAAAGTAGGCGAGATTCAATCCACGTGGGCGGTGCCCAACATGTATTTAGTCGCCGGCCGGAACTCAACCCACACTTGATGGGTTTATCGTATTGCAGGAAAGTAAAGGTACATGAAATAATAATACTGAAAGTAGGCGAGATTCAATCCACGTGGGCGGTGCCCAACATGTATTTAGTTGCCGGCCGGAACTCAACCCACACTTGATGGGTTTATCGTATTACAGGAATGAAAACAAAGCCACGATATCTCGTGACGCACAGTTGGCAGGAGGTAAACAAAGCCACGATATCTCGTGACGCACAGTTGACATGCGATATTAAGCAATGAAATGCACCGATGTGACCGGGGTAATATGCGAACAAACAAACACCGCTTGAGTGTTCATAGCAAGTGGTTAGCTTGCCTCCGGAGATCGACGCCATTTGTCTTGAGGGTCACGGCACGTCGCGGTTTAGGGTATCGGTTTGCCGGTACCGCGGAATTACCTATACATGCATACGCGGGTGCTGAGCATATAAATATTTTACAAAAACGTGAAACCTATACCACTGGATAGAGCTTTTCAAACTATGAATTTACAAATTTAATTCACCTCAAACGGAGTTACGGTTCAAAAGTTATAGCTCGGCGATGTTTAGCTATCTTCTGCCCACTTCAGGAGAAAAAAACCGAACGGGCTGCATTCTAACTCGGGCCGGGCTGGTCGCGCATTTCCTGAAAGTACGTCTTCCGACTGGGGAGACGGAAAACCTTGTTTCCGCCTCCACTTAGCTGACGGGGCTGCTGGGCCAGGCCGGGCCCGCCCGTCAGCGGCACCACGGCGCCAAGCTGGCAACCCCGCTGGCCGTTCCTGACCGGCTTCGGCCACGCGCGGGACGGGCCCCGACGCGGGCGTGCCCGGGCGCCGCCGGCCACGGGAGCCAGCTGCCGCCGCCACTCCGGAGCATGCCGCCGGCCGCCGGGGGGTGTGGGGAGGGCAGCGGCGCCGCGCCACCTCCACTGCGGGTGGCCACGAGCGCGGGGCGCACCGGGGGCGCCGCCCGAGAGCGTGTCACGCGAGCACACCGGCGGCGGGCGGAGACCATGCCGAGGCTACGGTGCGGCACTCAGCAATTCGAGATGTCTAGGAGGTAGAGGGGATAAGGGGAAACGCCTCCGCGGGTTTAATCGAAGAACGGCTCGGCCTAGGGCTCGCCACCGTCGATGAACCGACAGCGACGCCCTCGGCCGAATCGGAGCCGAGCTCCGCCGTTCCGCAACTAAAGGAGCAAGGGGGCGTTCCAGGGGGGAGATTGAGGGTGCTCGGGCGCGAGGGTCTCGGGGGTGCGCTCTTATAGGGCTCGGGGGGACAGCGACCGAGATGCTCGGCGGGGGAGGCGGGGTGAGCTGTCCTGGAGCTGTACCGGAGCGACGAGCATCGCGTCGTCGGTGTAGCACGAGTGTGGCTGGACGACGAGAAACCCGCGGCTTCGGATAAGCTCGAGGCACTGGTGAGGGGACCCACGGTGTGCTGTCCCGACAGCGCGTCGGCTAGCGACCTGGCGGCGCTGTAGGGAGGGTGTGGTGGCGGGTGTGGGCATGGGGAGGTCGAGCGAGAGGTGGGGAAGCAGGGCGCACAGGGGGGCAGTGGGGAGGGCCAGTGGCGACGACCATGAATCGGCGGCGCCGCCTGGCATGGTCCTGCCGACGGTGACCACGCCACAGGGCATGCCAGCCTCGGCATCAGGATGTTTCTCTCGACTCAAGGCTCAAAAATGAAAACGGATCGCGTCACCTTGTGCCAAATTAAAGACCTACCACTTTCTAGTTATATGGTTTTGCTGGTTTGCAACTTGGTTTGAACAAAAATTCAGAAAACTAGGGAACACCAGGTGTTCGATAAAATGACTAGGGTCCTTCACATCTCAGAAAAATCCCCAAAATTCATATTAGTCTAGGATAAGTGTATATAGCCTGTCTGTGCAGTTTGAGCTCAATTAGAGACAGATAAGTTGGTCAAATAATTCGGTGTCCAAAAATGCCCTAATGGCATGGGCATGATAAATGCATCTCCTCAAATGATCTTGACATGATCTTCTGGTTATGTGGTTATATATGGGAGTTTTTCATCTTGGCAAAGCACCAATGCCAAATGATTTTTGCATCTAGGGTTTGCTTTGGAAATTGCTATTAGGCATAAAAATGGCATTACAAAGGGAGTACCCAAAATATTGCTCAAATGAGGTTGGTACAATGGAGTGAAATGTTCAGGAGGTGAAATTAGGCCTATGCCCAAAATTGTAGAATTTTTGGATGAGTGGAATGTGTCCGAATAATTATTGGATTGGAAATGGCATAATAGGAAATATGAACAAACTTGAATTTATTGCATTGGACTATGGAATATTTTTCCATGGGGTGGATGTATATGTATGAGGGAACCATATGTTAGCTTGGTGGAATTTATCTTAAGATACCATTGTGGTGGTGGCTTTTGGTGGGATAGGTGGGAGGGGTTTTGGAACATTTGAGTGGCACCAATGGGTGACCACAAAAATAGCGGCATCGAGATGTGGTGGGGTTGATAAGATCAAGGTTTATTGGGAAAATCTCCAGTTGAGAAAAACCAAAGTCAATTCAACGACCAACAAGTGGAAGAAATAGTTTGGAAACAGAAAAAGTTTTTCAGGCGGGAGAAAAACGTTAGTAACATTAGGGACGAATTTTCGGGATGTGACAATTTACCCCAAGCTTGGGGGAGCTACAGTAAGACGGTTAGGAAATGTCCTACTAATGGCTTCAAGAGTAATGAAATACTTGATATATTTTATAATGGGCTAACTGAAAATACTATAAGCTCTCTTGATAGTATTGCAGGTAGTGTTTTCAGGGAAAGGACTGTTGATGAATGATTGTTGGTGGAGAAGAGTTGGGTGGTGCCCCAAGCGAAGGCGGAATAGTAGCTAGTAGCAGTTTTCCCCCGATTAACGAACCGAGGTTTATCGAACTAGTAGGACTTTGAAATCAACAACGAGGTGAATGTTGAAGATCTCCGGCACTTGACCTTCAACAGACGTGGACCTGCACACACTCAACCAAAATACTTTGCCCCCAACAGCGGAGAGGTTGTCAATCTCTCCGTTCTCGCAGAACACAAAGCGGTTAACTGCATGATGAAATGGAATAAATGCAAAAGTGACCAGAGGAGTAATGATGATGAAAAGCAAGTAAATGAGGTTGTAAACAATGTAAAAAGATGGACCGAGGGCCATGGTTTCACTAGTGGAGTCTCTCAAGTAAATAAAATATGCATGTGATGGGTGAACGAATTACAGCTAGGCAAATTACAAGATCATGACACAAACCCAATTTAGCTATGACAAAAAGGACATGATAATATTTATGGAGGAAACACGACAAGGAACAAAGACCGTTGAGTCCAACTGCGTCTTTGTCTAAAAAGTCCACCGTGGGATCGCTATCCAGCCTGTCACCCAACGGTATTAAGTTGCAAGCAACAGACAATTGCATTAAGTAAAGTGCATGATGTAAGCAATACTAATATCAAATGAGACATTAACACCACTGTTTTACCCTTAGTAGCAACAGCACACCCTCGCCCTTAGACGTTTCTGTCACTCGTGCCCAGGAACAAAAGGGGGGCATGAACCCACTATCTAGCATCACTACTCTCTCTTAGAGATACACACAATCACTTGGTCAAAGTAACTACGCACATCGGAGAGCATGCAAGAACATAAATTACTCATATAAGAATCATGCACAATCTGAACATAACTTCATAATCCATCGGATCCCAGCAAACACATCACATAGCATTACAATAATCGATCTTGATCATGTTAGGCAGCTCACAAGATCATAAGACATGAAGCACAAGAGAGAGAGACTACCAACTAGGTACTGCCATGGACCCGTAGTCCAAGGTGAGACTACTCACAAATCATCCCGGAGGAAGGCATGTCGATGAAGAGCCCTCCGGGATCTATCTTCCCTCCGGCAGAGTGCCGGGATCAGCTTCAGATTGGACCCCGAACTAGGGTTTTCGGTGACGGTGCGTCGGGGTCGTGTTTCTGGAAAATAATGGCCGCCTCGACATTTTTAGGTCAGATAGCAATTTATAGGCGTCAGAGGGCGTCGAGGCGAGGTCCCAGGGGCAGGGACGGGCCCCACCCATGGGTCCACCTTGACCTGCGGCAGGGGGTGCACCTGCCCTGTGGGCCTCCCCTCCAGCTCTCCTTTGGTATGGTACTTCGTCATGGCAAATAAAAAATCCCCGTAAATTTCCAGTGCAATCCGAGAATATTTTTAGAAGTAAATTTCTGAAACAAAAAGACAGCAAAAACAGGGAACTGGCACTAGGCATGTTGTCAATAGGTTAGTCGACAAAATGCATAAAAATGATACAAATGACAGTAAAAACATGTGGCAATATCACAAAACTAGCATGGATCACTCAAAAATTATAGATACGTTTGAGACGTATCATCATCCCCAAGCTTAACTCCTACTCGTCCTCGAGTAGGTAAGTGATAACAAACTAATTTTTGATGAGACATGCAACCAACACAATCTTGATCAAGATAGTAATGCAAAGCACAAGATGTGAATAAGGTGATCCAAAACAATTGTCTATAGTTGACATTAAGCAAACAATGATTAACAAACACAAGCTAACAAATGCTAGAAACTTTTCATGAATAAGTGCGTTGGAGACATGGAACCATACATAAGGTTTAGAAAGAAGAATTGCAAATTATGTCTCCAATGTAAAGTATCAATCATTCTTTAAAGCATCTAATTTGTCATTCATGGAAACAGCCAAGCTCAAGTCAAGTATCCTAATCCATCTACTTCACAAATCAACTGTTTCGAAGTCTACTCAACTAGTGCAAGAAGAAGTGGCTTTGGCACTGATACCCACAAGTATAGGGGATCGTTGAAATCTTCGATGTGTAAGTATAGTATCGATCCCACGAGGAGTAGAAGGTATAAGTATTTATCCTCCCAAATAAGAGCGTCACTACTCTTATTATATATGCACTAGACAAGCAAAATGATTAAATGATGCAAGTGTTTTTGGGTTTTTGGTGTATAGATTGCAATAAAGTAAAATGCTCAGAATGCAATATGACAAGTGAAAGCTCTCAAAGAGAGAAAGCCCAATCCTCTATGCAGCAAGAGGACAAGCTCAAGTGTGTGTTTCTTATAGGTGGAGAGGGTTCCCAAGGGCTAATTAGACTTCATGGCATAAATATTTCTAGAACAGCAAGGTAAACATTTTGTCAAGTTTTAATCTTCTTTGGACGGAGCCATAATTAGGAATAGCTAAATAAATAAACTAAACCTCTTATGATGGATCATGTGGCCAAGTAAATGACTGCACAAGAGTTATTAAGATATAAAGTCCCACCATAGCATTAATCTTTAAGGTCCCCGATACTAATACCCTCATAATGCAACTTCATGATTCGGTCTCAGGTTTACATCTCCTCCCAAGTCTTCCTCACTCCATTACACTACGGTGTTCTCCTATGAGCCCATATAGGTGAAGTGATGTGCAGTCGACGTTCACACAACACCATCATAGAATCACATAAAAGATAAAAACTAGACAAAATACCAACACATGTCATATAAAAATCATTGCCAATTCATCCTATACCCCCAGGAACATGAGAGAACTACTCACAACACCAAGACATGATATGTTTCAGTGGTACAAGTGATACAACACAATCTGAAACTATGATCTCCCCAGAAAACAATGACAAGTAGCAATTCACAAACATGTAGAATAGTACTTAGACGATAGCTAGGGTTCGAACAATCTCAAACTATGAGGGGGGTGAAGTGGATCATGAAGATGGTGATGGAGATGGTGCTGGTCTTGGTTGTGGTGTTGATGGAGACTCCGGAGGGGGGATGGAGAAGACCTTCGGAGGTGATTCTGGTGGCGTTTCCCCCCTCCGATCTTCTCCGACGATAGCCTTCTGTCTTCTGTTTCGTGGTTTTGTGTTTCTCCGCCGCCTCCTTGCGAAACTCCTTGGGGGGATATTTTTATAGTCGGTTTTAGGTCAAGACGGAGTCGTGGGCGAAAAGATCGACGGCAACGGAGCCACGAGGCTGTAGAAGATGGGCCCCACGCGGCCAAGGAATCTGGCCGCACGGGCCACCCCCTTTTGGGCCTCAGGCCTCCCCTCGTTTGCTTACTTCGCTCCCAAGTCTTCTTCCTTCATAAAACTGATGCTTCTAAATTTTCAGGTCATTTGGATGTCGTTTGGGTCCCTGAAACATCAAAATATAGAAAATAGGGTTTTCTACCAGTGCAGGGTTAATTCCAGAAAAATAGGAAAACTGTGAAATATTCCTAAAATCATTATAAAATCATGATATAACCCTTATATGATGCAAATATGATTGAAATATGAGAATTATAATGCAAAGTTCAGGTATTCATTTTATATGCATCAACATCCCCAAGCTTAACCTATACTCGTCCTCGAGTATGAAGGTGATAAAACTAACATGGACTTTGCATTTTAATACTATCAATGGATATCAAAGATGATTATTATTGCTACATAGAGTCAAATGATTCATTCTTCAAAGGTGTTGCAATATGCAAGATAGATTATAAAGTAATATCAAATATTCAATGCAAGGATGTTCAATGATAATTCACAAAGTGCAACATAGAAGAAAGTACTATGGACCAAATGTATGCATAACGAAAAGTAAAAATATCCTATAATGGTCATAGAGTACTCTTATAAAACTGAATATAAAAGGTGGACACTTTGGATAGATATGTATGAGTAGAGGTAAAAACATGAACAAGCTTCATCTAACTTCCAAATACTTCTACTTAAGTTAATGTTTGCAATGTGGTATCATTGGCATCAAGCTCTCATTACCCCTTATCATAGCATATTTAATTGTTAAGTTTAAAGTGAAATCAAATATGAGTGGTGTGCTTGACAAAGAAATGGTTGAAAGTTTCATGCCCCTTGAATACGAGTACTTACACCATGATGTTACTCAACTTGGGAAACAAAGCAAGTTCAAGTAAAAGCATTGTATAATAGCGTCATAAAGAAGATTAACTGGGGTACCTATTATCCCAGGACATGGAACAAGCCCATGTCAAAATGACAAGACAAACAAACATAAGGAACAATCTCAACACCTTTTTTATTTACCATTGGTATAGCTTTTTATTATGAGGTGCATCACTGAAGGTTCACATAGCATGTAAGTAAATTTCCACCATGACAGCATGGCTTAGATTAGCGGCCCAGATATCTCTCTAGCCATTTATACAACTACTTAAACATACTAAATTTCCACATTTATTTGGTACCATGATAAGCATCCATAAGCAAAAGTACATGATATCAACTAGATATTAGTGCCATGTTGAAAGCTTGCCATGTGACAGCACATTTGGGCTAACTAGCAACCAAGACTCTTGTCAAATTCACAACTTCATAATTTTAATCACAATGGTTCAGGTTTTTTCACATAGCAATCAATAACATAAGCATTTTAATTTATAGGTGTAGATAGTACAAAGTAACATGGTAAACATACTCGGGATAGCATAAAGCTAATAGGTAGATATGGTTGACTCACTGGAAAACTTTGGTTGAAGGTGTTGGAAAACAAGTTTTGACTTGTTGGGATTTTTGGGCTAGGAAAAGGGAGAAAGTTGACCAACTAAATGCATGCATAAGTGTCCATAGAACTACTCAATCCATGTTAAACCAAGTAAAGTAACATTCAGCATCAAAACATGAATATAAGATAGCTCTTGATAAAACACTTGCAAATTGACACTCATTAAAAACATATGAATTATGCAACTATATGTATATTTTTAAATCAACTTAAACATCCCATTCCCAATCATTATAATAGCATCCAAGTAAATTCAACCCAAACTTCCAGTAGCTCTCTCATATAAAAATAATAGTGTTGGTCTCAAAACAAAAATCAAACAAAAACAAAAACAAATAAAAGACGCTCCACGTTTATGCGATAAAGTGCATTGATAGAAAAACAGAAGTTAGACGTGTGCAAACCGAGAGTGTGTAGGTCTGATGCATGTAAAATGCATACATGAACTTTGCACTATAATAGTTATATTCAATTCATATTTGCATCATATAAGGGTTATATCATTGTTTCATATTGATTTTGGGGATAATTCACAGTTTCCCCATTTATTTGGAATTAACCCTGCAGAACCAGAAAACCCCTTTTTCTATGTTTTTAACTTTCAGGGACCCAAACGACGTCCAAATGAGCTATAAATTTAGGGGGGTCATTATTTTGGAAGGAGAAGATTTAGGAGCGAAAGAAGTCAACGAACGGAGGCCCGAGGGCCAAAAGGGGGGGTCCCACGCGGCTACAGTACTAGGCCGTGGGGGACCACCTATTTCAGCCCTCGTGGCCCCGTTTGCATCAATCCTTCGCCCTGAAGCATCCTCGTGTCCTAAAAATGACTGCATAAATAGTCCCCTGAGGAGTTTCGCAAGGAGGCGGCGGAGAAACACAAAACTAGAAACAGAGAGACAGAAGGCTGCCGCCGGAGAAGATCGGGGGGGGGGGGGGAACACCGCCAGAATCTCCTCCGGAGGTCTTCTCCATCCCCCTCCGGAGTCTCCATCAACACCACCGCCAAGACCAGCACCATCTCCGTCACCATCTCCATCACCATCTTCGTGATCCACTTCACCCCCTCATAGTTTGAGATTGGTTGATCCCTAGCTATTGTCTAAGTGCTATTTTACATGTTTGTGAATTGCTACTTGTCATTGTTTTGTGGGGAGATCATAGTTTCAGATTGTGTTGTATCACTTGTACCACGGAATCATATCATGTCTTGGCGTTGTGTGTACTTCTCTCATGTTCCTGGGGGTATAGGATGAATTGGCAATGATTTTTATATAATATGTGTTGGTATTTTGTCTAGTTTATACCTTTGATGTGATTCTATGATGGTGTTGTGCGAACGTCGACTGCATATCACTTCACCTATATGGGCTCATAGGAGAACACTATGATGTAATGAATTGAGGAGGACTTAGGGGGACATGTAAACCTGAGACCGAGTCATGAAGTTATATTATGTGGGTAGTAGTATCGGGGACCTTAAAGATTAATGCTATGGTGGGACTTTATGTCTTAATAACTCTTGTCTAGTCATTTACTTGGCCACATGATCCATCATAAGAGGTTTAGTTTATGCATTTAGCTATTCCTAATTATGGCTCCGTCCAAAGAAGATTAAAACTTGACAAAATGTTTACCTTGTTGTTCTAAAAATATTTATGCCATCGAGTCTAGGTAGCCCTTGGGAACTCTCTCCACCTATAAGAAACACACACTTGAGCTTGTCCTCTTGCTGCATAGAGGATTGGGCTTTCTCTCTTTGAGAGCTTTCACTTGTCATATTTCATTCTCAGCATTTTACTTTATTGCAAACTCTACACAAAAAACCCAAAAACACTTGCATCATTTAATCATTTTAGTTTGTATAGTGCATAGAAAATAAGGGAAGTGGCACTCTTATTTGAAAGGATAAATACTTATACCTTCTACTCCTCGTGGGATCGATACTATACTTACACATTGAAGACTTCAACGATCCCCTATACTTGTGGGTATCAAGACGTTTTTCTGGCGCCGTTGTCGGGGAGTGTAGCGCTTAAGTTTTTATTCTTGTTTGCACTAGATTTTTATTTTCATTTTTGCATATACTCTAGTTTACTTTCAGTTTTGCATTTAGTTTAGTTTTACTTTCAGTTTTGCATTTATCAAAAAAAACCAAAAAAAATTAGAAAATGGAAAATTATAAAAATGCCATAAAAGCTTCTCTATTTAGAGAATCATATGAAGGGAAAAGATTGGAAATGTACATGTGGCTTCTAGATATGAATGCTAGTAAACTACTTGAGGAGCATAAGGAAGAAACTTGTTGCTCTGAATACTCTAGACACTTTGAATTCCAATGCCCTTCCAATAAAGTTGAACCTCTTATTGCAGCTTATAATACGGGAAATTATGCTCACTTAGGGATGAAAGAAGTAGAGCAATTTGTTATTTTTATGGGGGCATATGAATTAAACACCTTCATTGATGAACATGAAACCTGCCCTATAGCTTCTGAATGCAAAGTTACTATCACTAATCTCCTTAATAAATGCATAGATGAATTTGATGAAAATATCTATGTTGTTGACACAAGGAAGAGATATGCCCAAGGAATATCTAATGTTTTGCAGGAAGAAGATGATGAAAACATGAGCTTGGAAGAAGAAGTATGTGAAGGAGATGACAAAAGCCTAAGCTTGGGGATGCCCACGCAGCCCCAAGAAGAAGACAATGAAGAGCAAAAGGATGAAGAAAATGATGAATAACTAGAGAATGAAGAGAAGGAACTTCCACCTTCACCACCTATGGATGAGGGTAACACTCAAAATTTTGCTGATGATAAACTTTGCTTTTATGATTCAGATGATGAGGAAGAATATGAGCCTATGCCTAATGAGAATGTTAATGATAATGATTTTAAAAATGATGAAGAACATGGTTTGGACATGCTATATGATAATGCTTTAGATGATGGTCCTATGCTTATTGATAATCCTCCATGTTTAGTTGTTACTACTTTATGTGAGGATAAAAATGATATACTTGCTGCTTGTGATGATACTCTCACTCATGAGAGTCCTACTTTATTTCTGAACTCTCCTATTCACACTGTAACAGCCCAGTTTTGGTACCCTAAAATTTGAGCCAAATTTTCACTTTTTGCTTGGCATTGCATCATGGCATACATATTTAAATTGCTAAATTAAATATTGCAAACATGGAAAACATTAAAGGGAAGCAAAACACTTCCTAAAATTCCAAACCAAATGCAATTGCTCAAATTGGCAAAACAAAATATTCTTGAGTTTCCATATTTATCCAGGAAGTTCCAAGAATGCATTTTCAAATTTAATTGGCAAAGTCAAATTCTTGCCAAACAATTAAATAAATTTGGACTTCAAAGTTGGAGTTAAACCAATTCTTGTTTTGAAATCAAGTTAAACATTTCAAAATTTCAAATAAAAAAATATGGGGAGCTTCATTATATTATTGGGAGCCTCCATGAATATTTTCACTTATTTTGGAAATGTTTAAATACCCCAAGTAAATGGATTTTGGAAATTATTAAAATTTGCCATATTCAAACCCTATGAACAAATTTTATGCAAAACTTTTTATTTTGCAGCACAAATTTTTGTGGAGCTTCTAGATGATATTGAGAGCCCACATGAATTTTTTTAGAATTTATAAAAATGGTTTAGGGCCTCAATTAAACTCACTAATCTGCTGCTGGACCAGGTTGTAATGCTTTTCATTTTAGCCAGGGGGCTTCTTGCAAAATGCCCTCTCCTTCCCTGTCGCCATAGGGAATACACTGCCACTGCCGTCGCCGTGTCGCTCCCCTGCGCCTCACTGCCGTTCCCCCCTTGTGCGGATAAGTGAAGCCGCTGTCGCCCTCTGCTTCTCCTCTCGCTCCCCTGCTCTTTGCTCCTCTGGAAACCCTAACCCTAAGCTACCGAGCTCCTGCCCGCCGCCCGCCGCCATCACGAACGCCGTCAACTGCGGCCGCCCGGAAGTAAGCCGATGCCGCCATTGTCTCCGCCTCCAGCTCCTCTACCTCCTCCTCCAGCTGTGCGTGCTGGGAGGCCTCCAACCGCGAGAATCGAGCCATCCTCTCCGTCTCCGGCCGCCGCCGTCTGAGCGCGATTCCGCCGTCGTCCGGCCTCCTCGTCCCTCTCCGTCTGCGTCGTCGTACTCCTGGTGAGTCTCCGGTCCTCCAGGACACCCTCCTGCTCCCCCTCTCCCTCTCCTCACCGCTGCCTCTGTGTGCCGCCGTCTGCCGCCGCGGCCATGGTCGCCGCCGGCCCTCCGGCGACCATATGGTCCAATGCCGCCACTCCCCGTACTCCCCTCCGTCTCCTCTATCTGTTAGCACCGCTGCCCACGTCCAATTTCGAGCCAAGACGACGAATTCTTGATCGACATGCCGCAACCCTCCTGATGACGTCACCATGACGACCCCTGTTCTTGTTTCTGTTATTTCCAAATTTTAACAGAAATTCATAATTGCTTTATCTACTAAATGGTAACTCAGAAAAATGCAATTGACATACCAAATTGTTCACATTTTCATAACCTGTCCAAATATGTAACTCCCACTTGCAAATGAATTTTTGAATTTGATTTTAAATGTGAAATGCAATTAATATGTGAGTTATTCAAAAATTGGAAATTCATATCTAGAGTTTTACATTTGAGAAAAATGCAAATAATATTGGTGCCCTTAGCTAAATAAACTCTACATGTTGGTGCCCTTAGTTAAATTAACTGGTTAAATTAAATTGCCTTTATTTGTTAAATATAAAAAGGGCAGATTTAAATAACTAATTGGGAAGTTCATAACAATTTGAATATTGATCCAAAAATTGCAAATAAGATCTCTAAATGTTCAGAGAATTAATATATACTTGTTAGTTATATTTACATGTTAAAATGAGTTTTCTAAATTGTTGTTAAGTTGAAATAACTAAAATGGCAGATTCTGAATTGAATTTGTAAATTCAATATTTTTTGTTTTATAACTCAGAAAATTACAAATGATATGTCAAAATGTTCATAAAACTCATATCTGTCTTTTAGTATCATTTCTATGTTCAACCAAATAAGTTTATACTGCTGTTATTTAAAATTACTAAAATGGAAGAATTAATAACAATTTTGGAGAATCCATAACTTGAGTTTTGTTTACTCAAAAATTATGTTTAATAGCTCAAAATGTTTAGTGAACAATGAACTACAACTTTATGTCATTTTAGAGAATGGTACAATTAATTTTGGTGCTATTTATTAAAATTAAATAAAATGGCAGATTTAAGTCAATAATTGGAAATATCATCACTTGATAAATATTGTTCCAACAATTGCAAATGATATATCAAAGTGATCATCAATTCAAATGCTATCTAGCTATGTTAAGTTCACAGCATGACAACAACTTTTCCTTTGATGTCATTTCGAATTGGTTAAAATGATTTAAATTGATTAACCGTTTATTTCGCCAGTTATTCATCGTTAATCAGAAAAATGCAAACGAGGTATCAAAACGATCAGCACGACAATAACTAACTAATAATATCATCTCCATGCATGTTGTCATCTTATTTCAGTACTGGTCTTTTTAGAATAACTTAAAAGCATTAAGTATAATTATGTGGTTTATCCCAATTAATTGTTATAATTATATTCGGGATCCCATTTAACTTGTGGTTCAGGTCAAGACCTTTCCAATGCATAATTTGTCATGTCATCATGTGTATGCGCATTGCACTTCTATATGTGTTGATTGTTCCTTCTTTCCGGTGTTTTGTATCTTCTCGATAGAATGCGATTCGAGATCGAGACGAGTCCGATGTGAAGATCGACGACACCGATGGACGACACTGGAGTATGGATCGACAAGTCAATCACCCGATTCCTCGAAGCTCTATATTTTTCTGTGCATTGCCAACCAAGGCAAGAGCTAACCTAACCTTCTTGGCATATCTCATCATACCCAAGTATTTTATCCACCATAATATTGCATTCGATTCCAATGTCAGCTTTTGGTTAATATATAGAGTATCCTATCAATTGCATGCTCCCTATAACCATTACCTGTTTCCCTCCTATCAACCATAGGTTTGATGTGATGGCCTGAGTAAAGATATAATTGTTGTATATATGCTTAGCTCTGCTTAGCCATGCTTAGTCGAATGCTTAAGTTGTCCGTTGATTATTTCCATAATTGTAAAGTTGATGGAATGTTCGAACAAAGTGAAAACTGGTGGTACATAAATAAAATGCTTAAAGGCTTGGATGAGTTGCCATCGGGTTGATGGTGTTTTGTCTCATTCTTGCCGCCTAGGCAGAGAGTTCTTTAACTCTTGAACCAAGACGAGCGTGCTTCCAACGGTGGGGACATATGGAATCCCCTTTAACCGAATAATTTGTGCGGGCGTATCCAAGGGTCCTCTAGTTTGCGCTTTCCATTTGCGAGTGTGTGGCTGATGACGATGATGATGATGTGATGAGGATGGTGGTGATAGGAGTGGCGATGGTGCAGGGTGTTGAAATAGGCACTGAACTTGTCCTGTCGTCACGATGACCCTTGGATAGTCTCATGCGAGGTAAAGGTTTAACCGCGCCCGCCCTGCCGGCTTTCCCAGGAAGAGAGCTAAATGATCAGGCAAGGGGTCGGACGGTACCAATGGCTAAAAACAGTACACCCCTGCAGGGTTTAATCTTTTCGAAAAGCTGTGTCCGCGGTTATGGACAACTTGGGAATAGACGATAAGATCATAGAGAACCTGAAACTTTAATTAAATGGCAGCTAGAGGTTGCATAATCAAGTTGTGTAAAAGGTTCATTTCCTCGAGGGTGATTTGAGGGAGTGCCTTGGTGGAGATAAGTGGTGTTTCTGAATACTGTAGGTTCCATGTGAACCGAAGAAGAAAGTTTTACTATCTTACCCCCTTATGAAAAACCTTCTGAGTAGTCGATGCCATGAGTCTTAGTCTTCGAAAGGGAAAAACTAGCTTTATGCAAAACAACTACCATACAGCTTTGAAGCCAAACAGCATCGGGCCTATATCGCCCTACTAATTCTTGCGAGTACGTTGTACTCAGCCTTGCTTGTTGATTATTACTTGTTTCAGAGGAGGACGTCACCAATCAGGAAGGTGGGTTCTATGTGGACATCGACGAGTAGTATGGGGTTCCCAGGTGGCAACTTGGGACGTCTCGGAACAGGCTGGCTGTGTTATGTTATTGTAGGCCTCTTAGGCCATAATTTGGATCTTGTTGTTTAGACAACTATATTTGCTTCCGCTTGTTGTAATGATGGGTCTGTGACCTCTGATGTGTCATTTGCTTTCTTTCTCAATTATATGAGTTGAACTATGATATCTTTGTGTCGTAGAGTCAGTGATGTGCCATTTGTTCCGCAGTATTGATCTCTCTATTATGCATTGATAGCTATGCCAGTGTTCATGGCATGATCGAGGTGTTGCGTTGCTGATGATCCATTCCGAGCAACGCCTGCCAAAGGTTTTGGCCTGGGAGTGGTAACCCAGTAACCTTCGATTGTGTAGCATGGCCTGCGGGTTACATAGCTTCTCTGTATAATTCCGGGGTCGGGGCGCTACAAGTTGGTATCAGAGCAGGACTGCCTGTAGGAAACCCGTTCTATTGGTCGATATCGAGTCTAGTGTTGTGAAAACTATTTATAACCTAAAAATGAATTGTGAAAACCATCTTAGGTTTCTTTTTACTCCTTACCCAATTCCCTCTAATCTCGGAGACATCATACCTCTATTTGATTTAGCGGTTCTTCTGCTCGTCGGGCGATTCAAGAATTTAGGTTCATGGGGTTGGTTCCTACCTTTAGTTTACTGGTTAGGTTGCTTCCGTCTTCAGAATCCGAAGTAAACTCCGTTGTTCGCACCCAATGAAGAAGAAGGTGCAAAATAGCCGAAGCCTTGAAAACGTTTCGCACCTAATCGGGTGTTCCTCTATTTGGGTTATGGCCCATGGTCTTGAACCGAAGGTCCCGGATTGTACTGGAATTCTGGTGTATTAATTCATGAGGGTTGTCACCCATGTGAGCATTATGCTAATCGTGAGTCCAGTCAAGGAAAAAAATAGCGTGCTATCAAAAATAGCGTGGCCCTTCTCCAGAAGCTATACAAGATATAGCGTGATATAGCGAAGTTACATATAAAATAGCGTGATGAAAAAAATGCAAGAAATAGCCCAAATATTAAAGATTTCGGCACTAAAAATTTGTCCAGAAGCAATACATGCATAACCAGGTTACCATATTCAAATGCCAAGGCCAAATCAATGGCACAAATACAAATATGAGGCTTAAACCATGAAAATTACTCAACTAAAAGATAAACAATTTTAAACTTTAATCAGAATCATTAACATCATCTTCAGAATAACTACAAGAACCAACAGATTGTCCGCCATCATCATTATCTAACGTTATTTCTAGGCTTTTTGTTAGTATAGCTATAACATTACCACATTTAGTGTGGTTTGGCGCGTATAAAACGCAAATAGCGCCGTAGCGTCAACTTTAGGCTAAATATAGCGTAGCCTCTCCAAATAAGCTATATCGTGCTATTAGCGGGATAATATCGTGCTATTTTTTTCGTTGTCCCAGTACATGAAGATGATCTCTAACCCAAGATCCTTCCCGTTGAATCATGATGTTAATGGTCAAACCCTACCTCAGGTTGGCAAAATTTGAAGTTGGTCTTCATGCTAGAGGATGCAGCCGTAATTGTTTTGCTCAACGATGCTCCTCTTTGTCACTAGCTTTAGCTAGACTCAGTGTTATGGAACCATCTGGATCACGACAAGATTGCTCTTAGCAAGTTTTCCATCAATGTCTGTGTTTCCTCCAATAACACCTATTAGTGAAACCCTTTCGGCACCAGTTGTCGGAAGAGTACTAACAAAGGCTTCGGCAATATCTTGGAATTGTGGTTAGCCCTTTCCTTACTCTAAATCTGTTGTTCGCTCTCTATCTGTCTGTTGACAGTCAAGTGTTATCGTGCATTGGGGTGTTCTGATGCATGTATTCTTGTGGTTCGTCAAGGAATTCCCCTTCGGGATGTCAGGAGAAACAAACTCCGGTACCTTGTCCATTTCTCGGACCAGGTCAAAGTATTGTAATCCGCAGAATCAGAGGCTTGTCCAGCTTTTGTTCTGTTCCACCTTAGAGTGTCACACTCTTTTATATCAAGAGGTCGTGCTTAGTCTCATGACGTATTTGATGAGGTGAAGCTCTTACCCTTCCTTATCCATCTACCTCCGAGCTACTCGGGCTCGAGATTGTTGAGGATGCATATTGAGGTGGTAATCGGATATTCTTAGCAATTGTTATTGTTTTGAAATCCAAGGACTTTGATGGCACTCTTAGCATGATTGGTAATCAGATCATCAAGCCGAGTTTGACTGTGCTGCCAAGTCCTTTGTTCAGGTGTCCACCTTCGGTAAATGAGTTAGATTCGTGTCGAAACTCTAAAGATCACAGCGTTCGCTTGGAAAAGCAAATTTTCCTCTCGCACTCTAGCTCATGTCCTGGAGCTTGACGCTGTAGTCAATACTTGAGATCCTTACCCCTCGTTAACTGTTGTAACTCCTCCATCGGACATGTTAAGTCTGAAATATCCGCACGCCTAACCAAATCTGAATCTCAAGCAGAAATGATGGTTGGTGTTTCTTAAGAGTATGACATAGGCCTTGTGTAAATCCGGCAAGTTTGAGGTGGTGGTTTGCCCTACTTAACTGGAAGGTCTATTGTGATGTTCTCTTGCTTTCCGCAAAATCAACCACTCTCCATGAGGATATTGTGCGACTCATTCTAGAAGTTGCCCTTATGGTCTCTTTGCAATCTTAAAGGTCCGACCTTCACTTGATGACCTATTGTAGGCTTTTTTCGAAGCCTGATAGTGGTATCTAGAACATTGAGGGGAACATTAACGTGGTGTTGCTAAACATGTCTCTCGGTCATTTCACCTATCCTCTGCTCGACCTTTGTATGGTCAAGTTGTTCCTAGTTTTTTCCAATGGCTTATGGTCTTGTGCAAAGTTCATATTTCCAACCCTTGGAGAAAACTTGTCTATCACCTTGAACTATCTTCTGACTTTCTTGTCAGCATGTCATGCTTGTTACCTTACTCTCTGCAACAAGGAAGATCATCGTGGGATCAAGAAGATCGTTGAAGTTAAGGGCTGACATGTTCCCTCCTCTCCCTTCCTACTCTAGGAATCTCGGGGCGAGATTCTTGTAAGGGGGGTAGATTTGTAACAGCCCAGTTTTGGTACCCTAAAATTTGAGCCAAATTTTCACTTTTTGCTTGGCATTGCATCATGGCATAGATATTTAAATTGCTAAATTAAATATTGCAAACATGGAAAACATTAAAGGGAAGCAAAACACTTCCTAAAATTCCAAACCAAATGCAATTGCTCAAATTGGCAAAACAAAATATTCTTGAGTTTCCATATTTGTCTAAGAAGTTCCAAGAATGTATTTTCAAATTTAATTGGCAAAGTCAAATTCTTGCCAAACAATTAAATAAATTGGGACTTCAAAGTTGGAGTTAAACCAGTTCTTGTTTTGAAATCAAGTTAAACATTTCAAAATTTCAAATAAAAAAATATGGGGAGCTTCATTATATTATTGGGAGCCTCCATGAATATTTTCACTTATTTTGGAAATGTTTAAATACCCCAAGTAAATGGATTTTGGAAATTATTAAAATTTCCCATATTCAAACCCTGTGAACAAATGCCTATGAAAAAATGTTAAGCAAAACTTTTTATTTTGCAGCACAAATTTTTGTGAAGCTTCTAGATGATATTGACAGCCCACATGATTTTTTTCAGAATTTATAAAAATGGTTTAGGGCCTCAATTAAACTCACTAATCCGCTGCTGGACCAGGTTGTAATGCTTTTCATTTTTAGCCAGGGGGCTTCTTGCAAAATGCCCTCTCCTTCCTTGTCGCCACAGGGAATACACTGCCGCTGGCGTCGCCGTGTCGCTCCCCTACGCCTCACTGCCATGCCCCCCCCCCTGCGCGGATAAGTGAAGTCGATGTCGCCCTCTGCTTCTCCTCTCGCTCCCCTGCTCTTTGTTCCCCTGGAAACCCTAACCCTAAGCTACCGAGCTCCTGCCCGCCGCCCGCCACCGTCACGAACGCCATCAACTGCGGCCACCCGGAAGCAAGCCGATGCCGCCATTGTCTCCGCCTCGAGCTCCTCTACCTCCTCCACCAGCCGTGCGTGCTGGGAGGCCTCCAACCGCGAGAATCGAGCCATCCTCTCCGTCTCCGGCCGCCGCCGTCTGAGCGCGATTCCGCCGTCGTCCGGCCTCCTCGTCCCTCTCCGTCTGCGTTGTCGTACTCCTGGTGAGCCTCCGGTCCTCCAGGACACCCTCCTGCTCCCCCTCTCCCTCTCCTCACCGCTGCCTCCGTGTGCCGCCGTCTGCCGCCGCGGCCATGGTCGCCGCCGGCCCTCCAGCGACCATATGGTCCAATGCCGCCGCTCCCCGTACTCCCCTCCGTCTCCTCTATCTGTTAGCACCGCTGCCCGCGTCCAATTTCGAGCCGAGACGACGAATTCTTGATCAACATGCCGCAGCCCTCCTGATGACATCACCATGACGACCCCTGTTCTTGTTTCTGTTATTTCCAAATTTTAACAGAAATTCATAATTGCTTTATCTACTAAATGGTAACTCAGAAAAATGCAATTGACATACCAAATTGTTCACATTTTCATAACATGTCCAAATATGTAACTCCCACTTGCAAATGAATTTTTGAATTTGATTTTAAATGTGAAATGCAATTAATATGTGAGTTATTCAAAATTTGGAAATTCATATCTAGAGTTTTACATTTGAGAAAAATGCAAATAATATGTTAAAATGCTCGGCTAAATAAACTCTACATGTTGGTGTCCTTAGTTAAATTAACTGGTTAAATTAAATTGCCTTTATTTGTTAAATATAAAAAGGGCAGATTTAAATAACTAATTGGGAAGTTCATAACAATTTGAATATTGATCCAAAAATTGCAAATAAGATCTCTAAATGTTCAGAGAATTAATATATACTTGTTAGTTATATTTACATGTTAAAATGAGTTTTCTAAATTGCTGTTAAGTTGAAATAACTAAAATGGCAGATTTTGAAATGAATTTGTAAATTCAATATCTTTTGTTTTATAACTCAAAAAATTACAAATGATATGTCAAAATGTTCATAAAACTCATATCTGTCTTTTAGTATCATTTCTATGTTCAACTAAATAAGTTTATACTGCTGTTTATTTAAAATTACTAAAATGGCAGAATTAATAACAATTTTGGAGAATCCATAACTTGAGTTTTGTTTACTCAAAAATAATGTTTAATAGCTCAAAATGTTCAGTGAACAATGAACTAAAACTTTATGTCATTTTAGATAATGGTACAATTAATTTTGGTGCTGTTTATTAAAATTAAATAAAATGGCAGATTTAAGTCAATAATTGGAAATATCATCACTTGATAAATATTGTTCCAACAATTGCAAATGATATATGAAAGTGATCAGCAATTCAAATGCTATCTAGCTATGTTAAGTTCACAACATGACAACAACTTTTCCTTTGATGTCATTTCGAATTGGTTAAAATGATTTAAATTGATTAACCGTTTATTTCGCCAGTTATTCATCGTTAATCGAAAAATGCAAACGAGGTATCAAAACGATCAGCACGACAATAACTAACTAATAATATCATCTCCATGCATGTTGTCATCTTATTTCAGTACTGGTCTTTTTAGAATAACTTAAAAGCATTAAGATAATGATGTGGTTTATCCGATTAATTGTTATAATTGTATTCGGGATCCCATTTAACTTGTGGGTCAGGTCAAGACCTTTCCAATGCATAATTTGTCATGTCATCATGTGTATGCGCATTGCACTTCTATATGTGTTGATTGTTCCTTCTTTCCGGTGTTTTGTATCTTCTCGATAGAACGCGATTCGAGATCGAGACGAGTCCGATGTGAAGATCGACGACACCGATGGACGACACTGGAGTATGGATCGACAAGTCAATCACCTACTTCCTTGAAGCTCTATATTTTTCTGTGCATTGCCAACCAAGGCAAGAGCTAACCTAACCTTCTTGGCATATCTCATCATACCCAAGTATTTTATCCACCATAATATTGCATTCGATTCCAATGTCAGCTTTTGGTTAATATATAGAGTATCCTATCAATTGCATGCTCCCTATACCATTACCTGTTTCCCTCCTATCAACCATAGGTTTGATTTGATGCCCTGAGTAAAGATATAAATGTTGTATATATGCTTAGCTCTGCTTAGCCATGCTTAGTCGAATGCTTAAGTTGTCCGTTGATTATTTCCATAATTGTGAAGTTGATGGAATGTTCGGACAAAGTGAAAACTGGTGGTACATAAATAAAATGCTTAAAGGCTTGGATGAGTTGCCATCGGGTTGATGGTGTTTTGTCTCATTCTTGCCGCCTAGGCAGAGAGTTCTTTACCTCTTGAACCAAGACGAGCATGCTTCCAACGGTGGGGACATATGGAATCCCCTTTAATCGAATAATTTGTGCGGGCGTATCCAAGGGTCCTCTAGTTTGCGCTTTACATTTGCGAGTGTGTGGCTGATGACGATGATGATGATGTGATGAGGATGGTGGTGATAGGAGTGGCGATGGGGCAGGGTGTTGAAATAGGCACTGAACTTGTCCTGTCGTCATGATGACCCTTGGATGGTCTCATGTGATGTAAAGGTTTAACCGCGCCCGCCCTGCCTGCTTTCCCAGGAAGAGAGCTAAATGATCAGGCAAGGGGTCGGACGGTACCAATGGCTAAAAACAGTACACCCCTGCAGGGTTTAATCTTTTCAAAAGCCGTGTCCGCGGTTATAGACAACTTGGGAATAGACGATAAGATCATAGAGAACCTGAACCTTTAATTAAATGACAGCTAGAGGTTGCATAATCAAGTTGTGTAAAAGGTTCATTTCCTCGAGGGTGATTCGAGGGAGTGCCTTGGTGGAGATAAGTGGTGTTTCTGAATACTGTAGGTTCCATGTGAACCGAAGAAGAAAGTTTTACTATCTTATCCCTTATGAAAAACCTTCTGAGTAGTCGATGCCATGAGTCTTAGTCTTCGAAAGGGTAAAACTAGCTTTATACAAAACAACTACCATACAGCTTTGAAGCCAAACAGCATCGGGCCTATATCGCCCTACTAATTCTTGTGAGTACGTCGTACTCAGCCTTGCTTTGTTGATTATTACTTGTTTCAGAGGAGGACGTCACCAATCAAGAAGGTGGGTTCTATGTGGACATCGACGAGTAGTCTGGGGTTCCCAGGTGGCAGCTTGGGACGTCTCGGAATAGGCTGGCTGTGTTATGTTATTGTAGGCCTCTTAGGCCATAATTTGGATCCTGTTGTTTAGACAACTATATTTGCTTCCGCTTGTTGTAATGATGGGTCTGTGACCTCTGATGTGTCATTTGCTATCTTTCTCAATTATATGAGTTGAACTATGATATCTTTGTGTCGTAGAGTCAGTGATGTGCCTGTTGTTCCGCAGTCTTGATCTCTCTATTATGCATTGATAGCTATGCCAGTGTTCATGGCATGATCGAGGTGTTGCGTTGCCGATGATCCATTCCGAGCAACGCCTGCCAAAGGTTTTGGCCTGGGAGTGGTAACCCAGTAACCTTCGATTGTGTAGCATGGCCTGCGGGTTACATAGCTTCTCTGTATAATTCCGGGGTCGGGGCGCTACACACACCATGGAGGAGAAGCTTTTATATGTTGAAAAGTACTTATGTGGGCTGAAACTATCTTACACTAATAATCATTTCACCCATAACCATCATGTTTATGGTGCTTCTTGCAATTATTTTGAGAGGGGAAAACACACTAATATCTCACATGATAGTTTCAATAATCCTCTATATGTTCCTAAGATTGCAAAGTTGCACCAATCTAATAGTTCTTTTGTCAAATTTGCTTCCACTACTTGCAACTATTATGAGAGAGGAAGAAAGGCTTATCTTTATGCTTCCATGTTATTTAAAACACAACCTACTGATTATTACATGCATTGGTTACCACAAAATGGCTGCTATTTATTCATATATAAAATGCCAATGCATAGGAAAAGAGTTAGACTTAAAAGTTAATGGTTTAATATTCTGTGGTGTGTTCCTTATGCTTTAATGTCCTATTCAGTTTGAGCACACCTTTATATCCTTACAACATGTAAAATAACTTTACCTACTGTTCTCTAACAATTATTTTAAGATTTTCACTTTATATAAAATTTGGGAAAGTAAATGAGAAGGATGAGTAATGGAGATGTTGGGGTCGACCTTGAACATGTGTTGTTCATGCCAATGAAACCATTGCAAAGTCCCTATCATTAAAACTTTTCCCAAAGCTAAAACCAAATAAAAAGAGTTACATCACCTTTGTATCTTGTTTTTCATCTTAAATGGCAAGCTTAATCTCTTTTGAAAGATAAGATTGAACAATAGTGATTTGCTGTCCAGAAAATAGATTCCTAAGCTTCACTGCGAATTTTTTTAAAATCACATAAGAGGAATTTTGATCTGAGATTTTATGACAGAATTATTCTTCTATTAATACACATTTCATTAGTTCAAAGTTTTCTGATGTGAGCAACGTAAGTACCTCTGAAAATTCACTCTTTAATGGGCTGTCCAGTTTTTGACAGATTCTGTCTTTATTTCGCATTGCTCTCATTACTTGTGTTTTGTGCGGTTCTTTTGATCAAAGAGCAACGCACAACCTTAGTAATATTAGTTAATGTTTAGGATCAACTCATGATATGTCTTTGTTGTACCTATGGAGATTTAATTTATGGAGACACTAACCCCTCTAATCAAGTTTTATGATGAGTTATGTGTGAAGAGAATTAACTTTCAAGTGGAAGAATTGAGGGTGATGAACAAGATCAAGAGGGACAAAAACTCAAGCTTGGGGATGTAACCCCTAAGCTCACCCTACATACAAGAATTTAGGATTGGGGATGCCAAGCCACCTCACTCCAACCATCTTGATACCAAGTAAGTAAGCCTAGCTATATGGCTATAAAGAAAGCGCTTTACGGGAGGCAACCCGGTTGTTTTTATTTTTGATTTTCTTTGTGTCCTCTTGCTGTAACAAGAGACTTAGTTTTTAGTTTAGTTTCTGTAATTTTTAATAAAGTGCCAAGTTTTACCCATTTTGGTTTGAAAAAGTTGCTATTTCTATTCGGAGATTTTATTCCTGCACAAAGTCTGTGCACGGTTTGATTTTTCATTGCCATTCTGAAACTCCGAATGAGCTGAGATTTTAACTGTAACTGCAACTTTTCATCCTATGTATGCCTGAATTTTTTTTAGAATTTTTCGACGAGTTTAAGTACAACAGAAAAAATACGTTTTGCTGCTGCTGTTTTTCTGGACAGATTCTGTCCCATACTGTTTTATGCATAGTTTGAACTATTGAGTTGATCCAATTGAGTTTATGAGTAGGCATACAACATTATATACTCTCTGATAGTTTATATGAATTTTAGTCCATGGATTATATGCAGCAAGAAACTTGTTTACTTATCTCTACTAATATCACCCCACAGAAAAGAGATGGGAGAAATTGTGTTTTGAAGTTTTTTCACAGGGATTGGAGGAGAAGCACCATGAGTTATCCAAGGATGGTGAAAACCATAAGATTGGGTATGTGAACATCCCCACTGAACCAAAACACTCTCGGTTTGCACACGTCCAACTCCTATTTTTCTATCAATGCACTTTATCATATAAACTTGGAGCGTCTTTTTGTTTGTTTGATTTTTATTTTGTGAGACCACCACACTATCTTTTATATATGAGAGAGCTACTGGAAGTTTGGGTTGAATTTAGTTGTATGCTTTTATTGTATTGGGAAAAGGGATGTTTAAGTTGATTTTAATGACACATATAGTTGCATGATTCATGAGCTTCTTTATGAGTAATAATTTGCAAATGCTTTATCATGAGCTATCTTTTATTCATGTTTTGATGATTTATGTTATTTCACCTTGTTTGACATGAATTAGTTAGTTCTATGGACACTCATGCATGCATCTAGATGGTCATCTTTCTCCCTTTTGCTAGCCCAAAAATTTCAACAAGTAAAAACTTGTTTCCAACACCTTCAACCCAAGTTTTTCAATGAGTCCACCATATCTACCTATCAGCTTTATGCTATTCCAAGTATGTTCACCATGTTATTTGTGTTATATATACCTCTAAATGAAAATGATTATGTTATTTATTGTATTGGGAAAAGTTGGTTAAAAAGCTCTCGCGAACTTGATGCACACTTTACTTTTATTGCATTAAAAAAGATGAACCATTGTGATTAATATTATGATGATAGTGGCTTGATAAATGTTTAAGTTTGGGAGTTAGCCCATATGTGCTGTCACATGCAAAGCTTTCAACATGTTCCATTATTTATTTAGTTGATATCATGTACTTTTGTCTATGGATGCATATCATGACGAAATAAATGTGGAAATAGAGTTAAGTTTAAATGAGTTTGTATAAATGGTTAGAGAGAAACCTGGGCCGCTAATCTAAGCCATGCATCATTCATGGTGGAAATTTACTTACATGCTATTTTGAACTCTCTGTGATACACCCTACAATAAAAAGCTATATCAAGTGGTAAATAAAGAGGGTGTTGAGATTGTTCATTATGTTTGTTTGTCTTGTTGTTTTGATATGGGCTTGATCCATATCATGGGACAAGAGGTACCCCAGTTGAGACTCTTGATGATACCATGTTTACTTACAATGATAGATAACTTAAACTTGCTCTATTTCCCAAGTTGAGTAATCATGGTGTAGGTACTTGTATTCAAGGGGCATGAGACATCTAACCTTTACTTTATCAAGGCCACTACTCATATTTGCTTTCACATTCAACTTTAATCATTCAAGATGCTATGATAGGGGAATGAGAGCTTGACACCAAGTATTACCATTGCATTCAATAACTTAAGTAGAATAGTTTGGAGGATAGATGAAACTTATGCATGTTTTACCTCTACTTATTTATACATATTTTCCAAAGTGTCCACCTTTTATATTCAGATTTTCATCTACACTCTATGGACCAAAAGTATGCAAAAGTAAGAATGTCCATAGTACTATCTTTTATGTTGCACTTTGTGAACTATCATTGATCATCTTTTCATTGAATACTTGATATCACTTTATAAACTGTTTGCATATTGCTAATTCTTTGAAATAATGAATCATTTGACTTTATGTAGCAGTAGTAATCATCTTTTATATCCATGTTGTTATTATATTGCACAGTTCATGTTAGTTTTATCACTTTCATACTCGAGGACGAGCATGAGTTAAGCTTGGGGATGTTGATGCATGTAAAATGCATACATGAACTTTGCACTATAATAGTTATATTGAATTCATATTTGCATCATATAAGGGTTATATCATTGTTTCATATTGATTTTGGGGATAATTCACAGTTTCCTCATTTATTTGGAATTAACCCTGTAGAACCAGAAAACCCCTTTTTCTATGTTTTTAACTTTCAGGGACCCAAACGACGTCCAAATGAGCTATAAATTTAGGGGGGTCATTATTTTGGAAGGAGAAGATTTAGGAGCGAAAGAAGTCAATGAACGGAGGCCCGAGGGCCAAAAGGGGGGTCCCACGCGGTTACAGCACTAGGCCGTGGGGGACCACCTATTTCAGCCCTCGTGGCCCCGTTTGCATCGATCCTTCACCCTGAAGCATCCTCGTGACCTAAAAACGACTGCATAAATAGTCCCCCGAGGAGTTTCGCAAGGAGGCGACGGAGAAACACAAAACTAGAAACAGAGAGACAGAAGGCTGCCGCCGGAGAAGATCGGAGGGGGGAATGCCGCCGGAATCACCTCCGGAGGTCTTCTCCATCCCCCCTCCGGAGTCTCCATCAACACCACCGCCAAGACCATCACCATCTCCATCACCATCTTCGTGATCCACTTCATCCCCCTCATAGTTTGAGATTGGTTGATCCCTAGCTATTGTCTAAGTGCTATTTTACATGTTTGTGAATTGCTACTTGTCATTGTTTTGTGAGGAGATCATAGTTTCAGATTGTGTTGTATCACTTGTACCACTGAATCATATCATGTCTTGGCGTTGTGAGTAGTTATCTCATGTTCCTGGGGGTATAGGATGAATTGGCAATGATTTTTATATAATATGTGTTGGTATTTTGTCTAGTTTATACCTTTGATGTGATTCTATGATGGTGTTGTGCGAACGTCGACTGCATATCACTTCACCTATATGGGCTCATAGGAGAACACTATGATGTAATGAATTGAGGAGGACTTAGGGGACATGTAACCTGAGACGGTATGAGTTACTTTATGGGGTATTAGTATCGGGGACCTTAAAGATTAATGCTATGGTGGGACTTTATGTCTTAATAACTCTTGTCTAGTCATTTACTTGGCCACATGATCCATCATAAGAGGTTTAGTTTATGCATTTAGCTATTCCTAATTATGGCTCCGTCCAAAGAAGATTAAAACTTGACAAAATGTTTACCTTGTTGTTCTAAAAATATTTATGCCATGAAGTCTAGGTAGCCCTTGGGAACTCTCTCCACCTATAAGAAACACACACTTGAGCTTGTCCTCTTGCTGCATAGAGGATTGGGCTTTCTCTCTTTGAGAGCTTTCACTTGTCATATTGCATTCTCAGCATTTTACTTTATTGCAAACTCTACACAAAAAACCCAAAAACACTTGCATCATTTAATCATTTTAGTTTGTCTAGTGCATAGATAATAAGGGAAGTGGCACTCTTATTTGAAAGGATAAATACTTATACCTTCTACTCCTCATGGGATCGATACTATACTTACACATTGAAGACTTCAACGATCCCCTATACTTGTGGGTATCAAGGTCCAGTTGGGTTGTCTTCACATCCCCAAGCTTATGGCTTTCACCATCCTTGGATAACTCTTGGTTGATAACCCCCAAGAGCAGGGGATCACTGTAGCACCTCTCAATGTGGAAGTAAGGTATCGATCCGCAGGAGCAAGAAGGAAAAGTTATCTATTCCCTACAACTAAAGTGTCACAAGTTTTAGTTGATTATGCACTAAACAAGTTTATAGAACAAGGTGGTTGAGTTAATGGATGGAAGTTTGATGTAACAAAACAGGAGTGTGAAAGTGTCCCAATCCTCTTCAATGCAAGAGGACAAGACAAGGGAACAGGAGTGTGAAAGTGTCCCGATCCTCTTTAATGCAAGAGGACAAGACAAAGGTGTAAACGATGCTTTGGAAATAAGGCCTAGGGATCATGCTTTCACTAGTGGACAATCTCAACAATAATAATATAATTGAATACATAGATAATTCCTCCTCATTATGCTACTCTGAATTAATTTCTGGTTGGATAAAGAACACCAATCCACTGTGTAGGGCTATAAAAGCACACCTTAAAGTCGCATTCCACATCTAGGGAACCCCACACTGCCAACTTGAGTTCCCTAAATAGTACCAGACAAATACCACAATTTCATAGAGACATCTACCACAAATAATAACTAATGATAAATATTCATGTAATCTTTAGCCTAAGAGCCACACACGGTGCACGCACTGTCAACTTCACACCATGGGACAAAGGTGACTCCGGCAATCACATCAATAAAACCACTTGAGTAGCATAATTCATAAGATAAAGAAGAGTACCATCTATGGATTCAACTAGATTACAAAGCTCATGATCACATAAAGATCACACCATGGTAGAGAGAGATAAACCACATAGCTACCGGCATGAACCCTCAGCCCCGAGGGAGACTACTCACACATGGTCATGGTGAACACACTTGATGGAGAGGTTGATGAAGAGGTGCAGCCCGGAGACGAGACAGCGGCCTGCAGCAGCCACGACGCGGCGGCGGCGGCGGCAAGGCGTGGCAGCGGCAAGGCGGCCCTCGGGGGCGGCGGCCCTTGACCCTCCTTCTTCTTCCTTGGTGATGGTGCAGCAATGGAGGAGCTCCTCCCCCTCCTTGGCGGCTGCCAAGAGGAGGAAAATTCGTGGCTTTTTGGTGTCCCCTCCAAAATTAGAGTTTCCTCTCTTTATATAGGTGGAGACAATGCTTCTCGGCCCTCCGATGGATGGCCCCTTGATCCAATGGCTCTTGGGAACCTCTAGAACCTTCCTAGTGACCCCTCATATTCTTAATGAGGTCCCAAAGTCGTGGCTTGGTCAAATCCTCCAAATTTGGTAAGATTTGGAGTCAATCACATCACCAACTTTCGGAATCCCGTAATCAGATATTTGGCATTCAGTAAAACAAGGATTTCCGGAGCTACGGAACTCCGATTGGGCTGTTCTTGGGCTTAAATGAAAGATATCGAAATTTCCCACAACTTTGTCCGTTGTGAGATCTTCAGTTGACGTCGTATTCAGGTCTTAAACTGACGATCTCTGAAATCTGTTGGAAGAGACAGATTTCAGGAAAGTCCCAATTCGACTCCAATATGGTTTCCTATTGTATTTTTTTGATAATTTCTACACAACAAATAGGAAAACAAAAAGATTGTACACTTTGGCAACTATTAGTAGGTTAGTCCAATAAATGTCATAATATGATATAAAGTGTATATAAAACATGTGCCAATTGATATAAAACATGCATGGAACATCAAAAATTATAGATACGTTTGAGACGTATCATTGGTGCATCCTCTAATCCCTGTGAAAAAACTTCAAAACACTGTTTTTCCCATTTCTTTTCTGTGGGGTGACACTAGTAGTGATAGACAAATGCATTACTTGCTTCTTATAATCCTTAGACAAAAATTCATATGAATGTCCAGAAAGTGTATAATGCTGTATGACTATTAATAAACTCAACTGGATCGACAAGATTCAAGTTAAAAGTTCAAAACATGCATCAAACAATATTGGACAGAATCTGTCCAGAAAACTAGCAGCAGCAAAATGTAATTTTCTACCTGACTTACACATGTCTAAAAATTCTTAAATAATTCATGCATATAGAGGATGAAAAGTTGCAGTTACAGTAAAAATATCAGCTCATTCGGAGTTACAGAATAAGAAATAAAAATCAAACCGTGCACAGACCTGTGCTGGAATGAAATCTCCGCATGCAAAATAACAATTTTCTCAAACCAAAATGGGTAAAACTTGGCACTTTATTGAAAATTTCAGAAACTAAACTAAAAACTAAGTCTCTTGTTATAGCAAGAGGACACAAAGAAAATCAAAAATAAAGACAACAGGGTTGCCTCCCGTAAAGCGCTTTCTTTATAGGCATATAGCTAGACTTACTTACTCGGTATCAAGATGGTTGGAGTGAGGTGGCTTGGCATCCCCAAGCTTAAATTCTTGTACTTACTTGATATATGTAGGGTGAGCCTAGGGGTAACATCCCCAAGCTTGAGTGTTTGTCCCTCTTGATCATTGTTTATCACCCTCAACTCTTCCACTTGAAAGTTCTGTTTACACATAACTCATCATAAAACTTGATTAGAGGGGTTAGTGTCTCCATAAATTAAATCTCCATAGGTACAGCAAAGACATATCATGAGTTGATTCTAAACATTAGTTAATATTACTATGGTTGTGCATTGCTCTTTGATCAATAGAACCACACAAAACACAAGTAATGAGAGTAATCAAAATAAAGACATAATCTGTCAAAAACTAGACAGCCCATAATGAGTGAATTTTCAGAGGCACTTACGTTGCTCAAATCAGAAAACTTTGAACTAATGAAATGTGTATTAATAGCTTAATAATGCTTTCATGAAATATCTGGTCAAAATTCCTCTTCTGTGATTTTTAACATTTTTCGCAGTGAAGCTTAGGAATCTGTTTTCTGGACATCAAATCACTAATATTCAATCAAACAATCTTTTATTTGGTTTTAGCTTTGGGAAAAGTTTTAATGATCGAGACTTTGCAATGGTTCCATTGGCATGAACAACACATGTTCAAGGTAGACCCCAACATCTCCATTACTCATCCTTCTCATTTACTTTCCCAAATTTTATATAAAGTGAAAATCTTAAGCTGGTTGTTAGTAAACAGTAGGTAAAGTTATTTTGTAAGTTCTCAAGATATAAAGGTGTGCCCAAACAGAATTGGAAGTTAAAGCATAAGGAACACACCAAAAAACATTAAACCATTAACTTTTAAGTCTAACTCTTCTCCTATGCATTGGCATTTTATATATGAATGAATCACAATAAATAGAAATTTCACAATGGATATTAACAGTAGTAACTTGCAGCATATATTTATTAAAAGCATAAAGAGGGTTCTTAGTACCTCCTCTTTATAATAGTTGCAAGTAGAAGAAATAAATTCAACCATAGAATCACAAGAATCATTCAACTTAGATAATATAGGCATATAAAGAGGATCATTAAATTTATTTTGGAATTCATTAGCATGCTTCCCTCTTTCAAAATAATTATTAAGATCAATATAAGGTTTAATATAATGGTTGCAACAAATATTTGGAACTAAAGATAATTGCAAACCACATAAGTATTTCTCAACATAAGCAAATTTCTCCTCCATGGTGTGAATAGGAGAGTTCAAAAATAAATTAGGACTCTCATGAGTGAGAGTATTATCACAAGCAGCAAGTATATCATTTTTATCCTCACATAAAGTAATAAAAACTAAGCATGGAGGATTATCAATAAGCATAGGACCATCATCTAAAGCATTATCATATAGCATGTCCAAACCATGTTCTTCATCATTTTTAGAATCATAAAAGCAAAGTTTGTCATCAGCAAAATCTTGAGTGTTACCCTCATCCATAGGTGGTGAAGGTGGATGTTTCCTCTCTTCATTCTCTAGTTGTTCGTCATTTTCTTCATCTTCTTGCTCTTCATTGTCCTCCTCTTGGGGCTGCATGGGCATCCCCAAGCTTAGCCTTTTGTCATCTTTTTCGCATACTTTATCTTCCAAGCTTATATTTTCATCTTCTTCTTCCTGCAAAACGTTAGATCTTTCTTGGGTAGCTCTCTTCATTGTGTCAATAACATAAATATTTTCATCAAATTCATTTCTGCAGATATTAAGGATATTGGTGATAGTAACTTTCCATTTAGAAGCTATAGGGCAGGTTTCATGTTCATCAATGAAGGTGTATAATTCATAGGCTCCCATGAAAAGAACGAATTGCTCTACTTCTTCCATCCCTAAATGAGCATAATTTCCTGTATGATAAGTTGCAATAACAGGTTCATCTTTATTGGAAGGGCATCGGAATTCAAAGTGTCTAGAATATTCAGAGCAACAAGTTTCTTCCTTATGATCATTAAGCAGCCCACTAGCAATTGTATTTAGAAGCCCCACGTATAGTCTCAATCTTCTCCCTTCATCTGATTCTCTAAATCGAGCAGCTATCCATGCATTTTTATAACAATTTTCCATTTTTTAATTTTTTTGGGTTTTTGATAATGCAAAACTGAAAGTAAAACTAAACTAAATGCAAAACTGAAAGTAAACTAGAGTATATGCAAACCTAAAAATAAATATCTAGTGCAAACAAGAATAAAAACTTAAACGCTACACTCCCCGGCAACGGCGCTAGAAAACATCTTGATACCCACAAGTGTAGGGGATCATTGAAGTCTTCGATGTGTATAGTATCGATCCCACGAGGAGGAGAAGGTATAAGTATTTATCCTCTCAAATAAGAGCATCACTACTCTTATTATCTATGCACTAGACAAGCAAAGTGATTAAATGATGCAAGTGTTTTTGGGTTTTTGGTGTATAGATTGCAATAAAGTAAAATGCTGAGAATGCAATATGACAAGTGAAAGCTCTCAAAGAGAGAAACCCCAATCCTCTATGCAGCAAGAAGACAAGCTCAAGTGTGTGTTTCTTATAGGTGGAGAGGGTTTCCAAGGGGTAATTAGACTTCATGGCATAATTATTTCTAGAACAACAAGGTAAACATTTTGTCAAGTTTTAATCTTCTTGGACGGAGCCGTAATTAGGAATAGCTAAATAAATAAACTAAACCTCTTATGATGGATCATGTGGCCAAGTAAATGACTGCACAAGAATTATTAAGACATAAAGTCCCACCATAGCATTAATCTTTATGCTCCCCGATACTAATACCCTCATATGCAACTTCATGATTCGGTCTCAGGTTTACATATCCTCCCAAGTCTTCCTCACTCCATTATACTACGGTGTTCTCCTATAGCCCATATAGGTGAAGTGATGTGCAGTCGACGTTCGCACAACACCATCATAGAATCACATAAAGGATAAAAACTAGACAAAATACCAACACATGTCACATAAAAATCATTGCCCAATTCATCCTATACCCCGGGAACATGAGAGAACTACTCACAACGCCAAGACGTGATATGTTTTCAGTGGTACAAGTGATACAACACAATCTGAAACTATGATCTCCCCAAAAAACAATGACATGTAGCAATTCACAAATATGTAGAATAGTACTTAGACGATAGCTAGGTTCGAACAATCTCAAACTAGAGGGGGATGAAGTGGATCACGAAGATGGTGATGGAGATGGTGATGGAGATGGTGCTGGTCTTGGTGGTGGTGTTGATGGAGACTCTGGAGGGGGATGGAGAAGACCTCCGGAGGCGATTCTGGCAGCGTTTCCCCCTCCGATCTTCTCTGGCGGCAGCCTTCTATCTTCTGTTCGTGGTTTTGTGTTTCTCCGCCGTCTCCTTGCGAAACTCCTCGGGGGGCTATTTTTATAGTCGGTTTTAGGTCAAGACGGAGTTGTGGGCGAAAAGATCGATGGCAACGGAGCCACGAGGCTCCAGAAGGTGGGCCCCACGCGGCCCAAGGAATCTGGCCGCGTGGGCCACCCCCTTTTGGGCCTCAGGCCTCCCCTCGTTTGCTTCCTTCGCTCCCAAGTCTTCTTCCTTCATAAAACTGATGCTCGTAAATTTTCAGGTCATTTGGACGTCGTTGGGTCCCTGAAACATCAAAATATAGAAAATAGGGTTTTCTGCCAGTGCAGGGTTAATTCCAGAAAAATAGGAAAAACTGTGAAATATCCCAAAATCATTATAAAATCATGATATAACCCTTATATGATGCAAATATGATTGAAATATGAGAATTATAATGCAAAGTTCATGTATGCATTTTATATGCATCAGGCACCATGATGTTATGGCAAAGAGAACAATGATGGAGGTTGGAAGGTAAAAAAGAAAGGCTCAAACAGTGGAGAAGGTAACCACAAGACAGAAGGAAGTCCCGTAGTTGACACTGTATGAGGAGTAGTGATTGCCATGCAACGGATGCACATAGAGATATAAGTGTATGAAAGCTCTCCAATGGAACTAGTGGGGGTGCATCCAACTTGCTTGCTCATGAAGACCTAGAGCTCACTTGAGGAAGCTCATCCTTGGAATATACAAGCCAAGTTCTATAACGTTAATTCTCCACATAGTTATACAAATGAAACATGAAAACTCTCTATAATGAAGTGTAGGTGCTAACTAGCATAAGTGTGGAATAAAGGGTAGTAGTGTTGCCCATCTCTCCTTTATATTTCCCTTTTTTCTCTTTTTTATAATTGTGGCCTCCGTGGCTCTTTTAAATTTTCGCTCATTGGTCTCTTTTGGACTCTTTTATGTGGCCACTTTGGACTCTTTTAAATATACTCACAGGTAAGGGCAACACTCTATTTTTACAAGATGATCATCACACTTTTGGTACTCATAACTCATAAGACTAATACATGATGTATGGAAGAAGATATGCATGACCAGCGTAGTGTGGAAAAAATGTAGAACATGTGGCAAGCCACGCTGCACACTAACTCAATGATCAAGCAAACTATAAGGTAATGAAGAACGACATCAAGTCATGTAATGTAATGATGGATGTTGCATGGCAATGTATCTCGGAACGGCTATGGAAATGCCGTGATAGGTAGGTATGGTGGCTGTTTTGAGGGAGATAGTTGGCTTATGTGTAGGAGAACATGATGAAGTTCTCCCACGGAGTTGGATGTACTCACGAAGTATGCACCAATCTCAATGTGAGAGTGTCGGAGATTGGCCCCAGGAACTAGGGGTGTCTCCAAGGTATCGTGTAAGGGGCTGAACACGGAATCAACAATCCACAACGTGCTCCGGCGACGGTGCTCGTCAGGCTCGCTGCGGACGACACTGCAGAGATTGACACGAGGTATTACCCAGGTTCAGGGCCCTCTTGTGGAGGTAAAACCCCTACGTCCTGCTATGGTGTATTGCACTGCTTGGAGAGTTCACAGTACAAGGGGAGAGCTTGTCGAGCTCTCGGTGGCTAACAATGGCTACTTGCTAGTCTTTAGATCTAGGGTTTGGACTCTGGGATCTTCGAACCAGGAATCGAACCCCTTGCTTGGGCGTGCTCCTCCTCCTTTTATAGGCGCCCTGGGCCTCTTCTGCCCAAACATTTGGGCGGGAAGGGCTACCACATGGCGACGAAGGAGGAGGCGCGGTGCACCGTAAAGGTGAGGTCTACCATAAAGGCAAAGATCGTGGACGCGGTCCCACGGCAGGGGAACGGCGTCACCAAAAGCTGAAAAGGGGCACCGACCGGCTGGACGGCGGGCTGGCGCTTGCCGAGGTGGGAGGTGGCCCACGGTGACGTCGTCCTTGAGCGTAGCTGCAGACTGTTCCCTTGTCACCAAAGGGGCAATACTCGTTGTCCGCTTTGCTTGGCTCCGCTTTGTTGACTGCTTTATACATGGAAACGGCAACTGCGGTGTCGTCGTCATCGCGCGTAGGCACGCACGTCACTCTGCGCATGGCGCAGAATCCATGTGCGCTCTGCCGCGGGGGCAGAGATAGCTTCACGAGGAAAGTGCTCGTCGAGGCGAAAGGCCTCGCCAAGCCCTTCAGCTTGGTCCTTAGCAGAATTGCGGGCGGCGTCGGAGACGCCTTGTCGAGTAGCGATCCCTCGCCGAGGGGAAGAACCCTTGGTGAGGAGAGAAAACCCTTCGCGAGGGGAGAAAACCTCGCGAAGCTTGCCAGGCTTGGAGAGCCTGGTCCTTAGCGAAAATCATCCAAAGAATCTTGTGGGCCCTGGCAGGCCGGCCCGTGGTACCCTGGTTTCCACTGTGCCGACAGAGAGAGGGCATTGCGTAGCACCGAAGAGGCTAGCAAAAATATGGAGGTGGAAGTGCCAAAAACCAAAACTCAACAATGCATTTCGTCTATNTCTAATCTTAAAGTTATACAAAATCACATGTAAATATTGAGTGGAAATTAACTGATAATAATAAACTTAACTTGCAAAAAAGCATTCACATAGAGACATGTTCTCAAAATCAACCCGTCTTCCAGCCACATGTTGAGAGTAAGTGATCTGTTCCTCTCGTCTCTGCCGCACCCGATTCAGTTCTACTAGATTCTGATTTGGTTTATAGGGTTTGCAATTCGAGTAATTTTGCCTAATTTTTAATTTGAAAAAAAATAGGAAGTTCAGACATACCCTATATGAATCTGCTAGCTTTGATAGAGGTAGAGGGATATGGGTTAGGAGATAAAATGTATTATGTAAAGGAGAATTGTAGAGGTATTGCTCGGATGGAGCCGATGGATGGCATGTCTAAGGCGACAGAAACAGTGAAGGAGTATGAAGATGAGCATTGCATAGTGAATAGCTATCACTGCAGGGGCAATTCTGAACTTAGTTCAAATATTAACTGTCCAGGTATTAAAGAACAAGTTCCAAGTTCATAGATGGAGCTCATGTTGTTTATTTAGTTGATGATGCATGAATGCTCTTTTAGTCACAACAAAGTGTGTAGATTCATAGTATTTGTATCTATGCAATCAACAGGGCAACAACAATAATCAGCAAAGAATAAGCAAAGTATTCTAGTTGAAGAGGCAGAGGATTATATGTTAACACAACAGAGCATCACCTTGAGGAAAGACAAGCATGTTCTTGTGTCTAAAATATGTCAGATACATAAGGGTTTTTAGATGATTCGGGAGAAGATGACGCATACGATGCAGATGAAAATTCAAAATAAGATATTGATTATGACATGGGAGAGTACAGACCGGATGAACATGAAGAAAAAAAGGAGGCAAGAGAAAATGGAGCTGAAGCTAATTATCTTAAGAGAAAGAGGGTAGAGGCAATTAGGAATTGTGAAGGGGATTCAGAGGTGAAGTATCTTTTTCATAATTCTGATAGTGAACATTCAGATGATTGCATTCCTATAGCTACCTATAAGAAGCTGCCAGTTAAGAAAGGGCCCACCAGCAGATCACGTGGTAGTAAATCAAGTACTGTAGTGCCTGATTATTTTTTCTCCTCTGATTTGAACTTTGGGGAAGTAGAGGACTCGAAAGACTGTATTGAGTTACCAGTTGTGCCTCCAAGTGGGAGAAAGTCCAAGGCAAATAAGAAGAAGCCAAGGGTGTGGTATATGATGAGAACATGCTACTGGTGAAGAACAAATCTATTTCACTGATGTGCACCAATTTAGATTGGCTCTGCGGAACATGCACATATCACAACTCAAAAAAAATTAGGTACCATAGGAACTGCAAGGGCATAATTACTGTTGTCTGCACATGATAGCAAGTAAGATATGTGGCGAAAATAATTTGTACTAGAAATATGCATTTCCAACACACATGTGCCACATCAGGTGCAAAATGCATGATTAGCTAAAAAATATTGATCCTAATTATTATGCTGGCAATGGATCTTGTCTTGCTTCGGAATTTGGAACTCGGCATGATACCTAGTATGTTGGTCCCGAAGATGCTCATCGGATTCTATGTTCAGGTGAAACCCACGGTTTTAAAACTAGTCATATTTCTATTTTTTTTATAAAGGGTAATATATTAATATCAAAAAGATATCAAGTTCACTCCACCTCTAAAACAACTCAACACAATGAGCAAGTCGGCATTTTTTTACAGCGTGATTTGGATCTTTGTTTTTTTTTGTTCCTGATATTGAAGTAGCACCACCACCAAAACTCAACCATGACGTGTTATCGCATCTATCACATCCGCTCCGTCCTTATCTTCTTATTCTTGAAAATATCGAACACAGACAAACGCCCATACTCACGTATGCGTCGTGTCCCAAACCACTAGACAACTATGAAAGTGCATGGTTGATCCCATGCATGGTTTTGGTAATTAATGACAATCTCTATGGACTAATATTTGCATTGAGCTATATTTGTAGGTGTCCATTAGCTTGCTTGTCTCCATTTGTTGGAGTCAAGGTCTTGCTTGTTCTCCATGTGTTGGATTCAAGGTTTAGGGAAGAAGATCATTTGTTGATCAACGCCAAGGTGTTCGTCATCGAGAGAAAGGCCAAGTGAAGATATGCCGAAGGAGTGCTTTCCCCATCTTGGTGTATGGGGGAGCGTCTTCACCAAGCAAGGCGCAATCAAGAAGTTGGTTCGCCTTGAGGAGACCTCAAGTGGATTAATGCGCAAGGCAAAGGTATGATCTTGATAGGGTTTTATTTTATCGGTATCATGATGTTTAGTGAGAGACCGGATTATAGGATAGATAGCCGTACTATCAAGAGGGGCTCTCGACCGAGTATCGTGATCGTATCGTTCGTGGAGAGCTCAAACCTTTGCATCCATGCAATCATCTTTATTGGTTCTTATTTGGATCTTATCGTGGTGTGGTCTTGGTGCTTGTCATGCTTGTCATGACAAAGCCAAGGTCACCGAAAACGGTTTGCATTTGCATCTGCTCTTGTGTTTTCGGTAGTGGAGATTTTGCCGGTTCATTCGTGCGGAAGATTTATATCTTCCATCTCGTTGCAAAATCTCCATTGCTTGTTTGCCTTTTTCAAAGGTTGCTTTTGTTGTCCTCTTTCTAACAAAATTGGTTTTACCTCTTTCGGACTTCAATTGCAAAAGATACGGCTTTTCCGGTTTGCGAAATAGAGAGGTTTTACCTTTCTCCTTTTGGTTTTATCCTCCATTGATGGACTATGATGTTTCTCTGCATGATCTTGTAGAACTTTTCGTTGCGATTCCAACGAGCCCAAGATCATCGAAAACGGAGTCCGGATGATTAAGTTATGATTTTTCTCGTACCGGGTGTCCTGCAGTTTTTTGCCCAGCGGTAGTACCGTACCGGTACCGCCCGGGTACCGCCGGGAGTCCAGTACCGCGCGCGTTTGAGCGCCCGAAATCACCCGGGGCGGTAGTACCGCTGGCCCAGCGGTAGTACCGCTCCTGGGCGCGATTTTGACCATAGCGGTTGGATTTTGGGTGACCTATTTAAGGGGCCTTCTTCCCCAACAGACCCCAACTTCTTGAGCTCGTTTTTCCCCTCTCTCTCCTCCATTGTTGCACTTTTTGTGAGCTTGATTCCTCTCCATCCCTCCAATGATTCTTGCCCAAACTTAGGGATTCAAGAGAGGAGATCTAGATCTACCTTTCTACCAATCAAAATCCCCTCTAAGTGAGGGAAACTAGTGGATCTAGATTTTGGGGTTGCTTTGTGTTCATCCCCTTTGTTCTTTCTCTCTTATTCCCCCCAAAGTATTTGTTGCTTAGTTGGAATTTGGGAGTGAAGGACTTGACCACTTTGTGTGTTCTTGCCTCTTGCATTGGTTGCATTGGGTTGCTCTCCCTACGGTGATACGTGAAGATCGACGTTGAGAAGCTTGCTACTCTTGGGTGCATTGTGTCCCCAAGAGCTTTGTGCCTCTTGGGTGCATTGTGTACCCTAGACGGTTTGGAGGTGCCGCGAAGTCTTCGAGTTGTGAAGCTTCGGCACGAGTTTGGGAGCCCCCAATTGAGTTGTGGGTGTGTGCCCCAAGAGAAGTTGTAAAGGGCTCCGGAATCCGCCTCGAAGGATTCCGATAGTGGAAGGTGAACCAATCCCTTGGGTGAGGTTCATCGGAGAATAGGGTGAGGCCTTTGTGATATCTTGAGTAGGCCTCTTGTGGCGAGATCACACCCCTCCAACGAGACGTACTCCCTTAACAAGGAGGAACTCGGGAATACATCCTCGTCTCCGCGTGCCTCGGTTATTTCTATACCCGAGCTTTACTTATGCAATTTACATTGTGATAGCCTTCGTGCTTGAAGTTCATATCTTGCTATCTCCTTGTTGCTTGAATTGCTTAGCATAAGTTGTTGGTGCACATAGGTAACCCTAGCATATTAGGTTGTTGGCTTGTTAATTTAAACACATAGTTTTATTCCGCAATTATCAAGCCCTAATTAGAAAAAGTTTTAATCGCCTATTCACCCCCCCCCCCCTCTAGGCGACATCTCGGGCATAGTTGTTCTTTCAATTGGTATCAGAGCCTCGGCTCTCTTGTTGGGCTTCACCGCCTAGAGAGTAAAGATGTCGTTTAGAGGATTAGTGCACAATTTCATGTTTATATTCAATGGCACAAATTTTAATGTTTGGAAAACTCATATGCTTAGTCACTTACGGGTCTTGGACCCCAATATTGAGCGTATCTTAGATATAGGTTTTTCTCCTCCGAAGGACTACGAAAGTACGACTTTAGTGGACGAGAAAAACTTATATCTAGATGCTCTAGCCTCTAATGAATTTTGCAAGTTTGTGAGTGTAGTAATTTTCGAGTCAATCATGCCTCTCCGGGATGCTCATGATCTTTGGACCAAGCTTCAAGACAAATATGGAGTGTCCAACATTATTGAGGATGATTGTTCTCCCTCCACCTCCGGCCGTGACGAGTTCTCATCTTCATCTACTTCACCAAAATGTGGTAAGCCACAAACTAATGTGATGGTGAGTAGTGATAGGCTTTGCAATTTTGATAGTGAGCTCATTGTTGATGATCTTTTATCTCTATCATGTTGCAATGCCTTATCTTTGGACCCAAACACACATAGCACTACAAATATCATATATGCTAGTGTTGATAGTCCTTGCATATCATCCAAAAATTGCTTAGATAAATCTAATGATGATATGCTTGCTTTATCTTGTTCCAATGATAAAAATGCTTGTGTTCCCTCTAACTCTTGCATGAATATTAATATAGAGGAAACTCAATTAATTGTGGAACAAGATTTGAACTTGAGTAGTTCAAAAAATAATTATTCTTCGTCATCCACCTCTCATTGTCTTATGGCTAAATCTTCTTCTAGTAATGACAATGATAATAATGATAATGATAATAATGATGAAGAAGATGATATGGAAAAAGTTAATGCTCTTCTTCAAAATAAAGGTCTAATGATTCTTAAAGCCCTACCTACTAATGAAAGTGCTCAAGCTAACCTCTTTGAAATCATGAGCACTCTTATTGAGCGTGGGGAAACTATCGAGGCCTTGAAAGCAAGCCTTGAAGAAAAAGGTAAGATAGAAAGAGATGATGCTATGGAGAAAGCATCGTTGGAAGATGCACTTGTGGAAGAGCAAGAGACTCGTGCTTCTCTAGAGGAGAAACTAGAATCTATCGAAGAGTCTCATAATGACATAATTGCTAAAATCATTAAAGAACGTGACCATGCTCATGCTAAATATAAAGTCACGAAAAATGAAAATGCTAGATTAAATGATGAGCTTGCCAAGTTATCTTCTTCTATTCCTAAAGTTAATGATGCTTGTGCTACTAACTCCACTTCTTGTGAAGTATCTACTATGAAGGAGAATGTTGAGCTAAGGGATCAACTTGAGTTGCTAACTAGCAAGTATGAGAAGTTGGAAGCAAGCCATGAAAAGATATCTAGCTCTAATGATGATCTTCTAGCATCCTATGGGAAGTTGGAAGAAAATCATGAAAAGCTATCTAGCTCTAATGATGAACTTCTAGCATCCTATGCTTGTCTCAAGTTGGCTCATGAGGCCGTCACTACAAAGGTAACATCTTGTGAGCCTCATGTGGACAATAGCACAACCATAACTAAGAATGCTAAAATGCCATGTGCTAGTCCTAGTAGTTCATCCACTAAAAATATTGGTACATCATGTGATGAATTACTTGCTTTGCCTTGTTGCTCTAACAATGAAGCTTCTACTTCCTCTAGTGTTTTTGTTGCCACTAACCATGTAGAGGAAATAAAAGACCTCAAGGCCCAAGTCGCTTCTTTGAAGAAGGGCTTGGAAAAGCGTCATGGGGAGAAGAGTGCACTCGACAACATGTTGAGTGTGCAACAATCCCCAAATGACAAGAGTGGACTTGGATTCAACGCCAACAACAAGAACAAGTCCAAGGTTGAGAAGAAGAAGAGGGGCCAAGTTCAAGCTCATTTGCTTCAAGTGCAAGATTGAAGGGCACCACGTTCGGGATTGCCCTATGAAGAAGAAGCTTCTTAGTGAGAAGCAACTAGGGAAGCGGCCTCTTGTTCAATCTCGTGCTCAACCACGGGTTGAACAAAGACCGCCTCCTAAGAAGACTCAAGTCAACTCTCCTCAAGGTGAGGAGCCTATTAAGAAGAAAGAGAAGAGTCGATGTTGCTACCTTTGCCGTGGCAAGGGTCATTTTGCTTCTTCATGCACTGTCGGTAACCTATCCAACCCCATCTTAATTGATGATGAGTATTCACTTAGAAAGGATAGAGGTGGCAATGTGTTTGCTAAATATGTGGGAGCTCAAAGTGGTGTCAAGAAAAGCACTATTTGGGTTCCCAAGCCTATTGTGACTAACCTCTTAGGACCCAACTTGGTTGGGGACCAACAAGCTTCAACTTGATCAATAGGTGTTTGTGGAGGACATTGGTGACTTGGCTATTCTTGAAGAATTAAGGGATCTTCATGGGTTTATTTCTCAAGCCAAGTCAATTGGATTATCACATATCTATCTCATATCCAATGCTTCCTCCTTGCGGTAACATGTATTTAATTCATATATTCATTGAAAGTTGCTTGCTCCCTTGCATGTGTTAGTTTTGTTCCTAGCATGTGCGTGTATATGATATGCTACTTTCCTACTTGTCTTGTTATTCAAGGTTATGTATGATAGTTGTATATCATGTATGTGTAATTTGTGTGTTGAGCTTTATTGAATCTTGTGTTGATTTCAATTGGCTTTTTGAGATATTAATGGACTATCCCATTTTGGGGGAGTGATGTGCTTTGTGCACCTCACAAACCTAAAAATGTGTGTACATGAAGCACACCACCTAGTATTGATATTTCATATTATCTAGTTACTATGTGGTATGTCATATTCATGAGAATTTCAAATTCTACATGTCCATTAATTTCTCTAGTTGGTTTTTATTTGCCTCTTGTTTAAAAATAAAATGAATTATCACATTATGGGGGAGTAATAAGCTATGTGCATATTACAATCTCATAAAAATGTGAACATTTGAGGTTTGCCACTTAGAGTTGATATTGTACATTATCCATTTCCTATGTGGCATGTTTACTCAAACAAGTAACAATTTTCCTTTGTGGTTACCCGTTGGTTCTTGTTTGTGTGAGGTTGCTTGGTATGGTTTTTCTCTAATATGCATTTCCATATATTATGTGAGAAACCATTTGTTTCCTTTTATTCTAACCTTGGCTTTGCCGGTTGGTTCGAATAATTGAAACTACCAACAAACCTCTTTAAAAATGGTGTTTTAATTCCTATCTTTTGCCATTTGCTAGTTTGTGGTGAAGTTGGTCTTGTACATCATTCCTTTATACCACCGAGAAATATCTCTATATACTCCTTGTCCATGACAAGTGATACTAGTAATTGTGGTGGATTTTGTAGACCATCTTCACATTGGCTCATGCGTTGATTTGCTTTATCTATTGCCTTCCTTGCCTTTTGAATGGATCCTATCTTTCAATCGGTAGTGTTTAGTGTTTTGGATAAAATATGGAGAGTAATGATCCCTTGTGCATGCATTTTGTATTCAAATGCAAATATCTAAGATAATGCATTAATCTTGGGGGAGCATTCCTTTTTATTTAGAACATTATTCTTTCTATCAATTATTGATCCTTTCAATTGGCATTTGACTATTTATCTTGTGTTGGTACCTTCAATTGGTATTAATTGGAATTTAATATCTCCTCCATAGATATTTGTTCCAATCGATATTTTTTGTGGGAGTCTTGATACCTTTTTGCCTTATTTCACTTTACTTGACTTCGGTCAAGTATCGTCCTCTTGTTGGTATCTTTTCTCCTAGTTGTTATTTTTGTTTTAATTGGTATCTTATTTTCAATTGGTGTCTTTTCAATCATTTGTTGTGTTGATTCGATTCCTTTTGATATCACACTTCAAGTGTTGATGTGTTTTGGAATCAATCATTTGTTGATTTGATTTTTCCTCAATCATGTGTTGATTTGGATTTTGATATAATTTGGACAACCTTTTTGTGTCACACCTTGGTGTGCTCTCTTCTTGGTTCACTTGGTGTTTTGTCCAAATTGTATCTCGTTTGGTTCTTGTAAGTCTATGCATGCATATTTACTAATATATTTTTTATGGCATGCTAGTCTTTCTAGTTCCAATATATAGGGGATACTCCACCGAATCCTAAATCGGCTAAGATGTGCATGAAATTCAATTTCATATCTATATGCACATATTTATGTGGAGTGTTTCCTATATATTGTAGTTGATCTAACTACTATAGAACCCAATGAGTTTGGGAACCATTTTGTACTCTAATTTTGTTTTAGGTACAATGGAGATGCATTGGATGCTTGCCTCACTCATAAGGAAGGTGTTCTCACCGTGTGATTGTCGGAGTCAAGCTTTGATGTCAAACCAACTCTCATCATCTTCATCACCAATGCCATCTCGGTAACAAGTATCTATCTCATGCATACTTTTTAGTATCCAACCTTGTGTAGGTTGCCTCTTGGCATGAAAAGCTTTTAGATGCAATTGTTGTGGTTTTGGCCTATTTCCTTCACTTAATATATCTTTGTGATACATGTGATGAATTTGCAAAAACCTTTTCTTTAATTGATATTATTTCTCTATGATACTTGTTGCCTAACCCAAAGCATCTCCACTATCTCTTGTTCCCTTAGTGATATGTGTGATGCATTTGATATATTTGAAGTTCATTTATATACAATGAGATAAATTTGAGCTATGTGCTATGCTTTTATGCAATAATCTCGTTTGTATCTTTATGACTTCCTTTTGGATACCTTGTTCTCCTTTTCCCGAACCATTTCGTATGTATATGTTTCTTTGCGGATGTATATCTTTGTGGTTTGTCTAATTAGAAACCTATACATATGAGAGAGGTCACCTTTTAGTCGGTATCCTATTCCTTTTGAGCCACCTTGTGTTTCATCTATAATTCGTTGGTGGCTCCAAATTTGCCTCATGAGTGCTTGTCTTAGTGTTTATTGGTATCTTTACACACTCATGTATTTGTTGAAGATCTTTTACCTCATTCTTACCATGGTGAGCATGTTGATTTTTATTGGCTAAATGATCTCACTAGCTTTTGGCATTTTCAATTGGTTTTAGTTTCCAATTGGTATCCCTAAGCTTGTGAATATATTTCTTTAAAAGATCTCTTTATCTCGGTTGGGCCTATCTTATGTTGAATTTTTGAAAATTGGTATCTTTTTATGGCTCAACCACATCTTTGGTGCAAGTGCTATGATTTGCTTTTGCATTATGCACAATTGCACTTGTTGAGTGTTCTAGATGATTTTGGGGGAGTGAGGATACCATATTTGTGCACTCCTTATTTGTGCATGAACATTGGGGAGTTTCTCTGTTTTTATTTAGAACTCTCGCTTTGGATCTTTTTGATTGCTTTTCTCCTTTGTGGAGATGTTTAAAATGATTTCATTCTTTTTGCAATCTTTTGATCCTCAATATAGTTTGATTTCCTCTAATTTATTCGTTAAAAGGGATTGCCATCACCTTTATGGAGGAACTCATATTATATTGGCTCTCTAAATTTTTCTTCCCATTTCGGCAATCGATGCCAATGGGGGAGAAGTTTAGAGGGTTTAAGGGAATTTGGGTTTTATGCTTTTGTTGCATTTGCCATGCATGCGCTTGCATCCTTGCTCGTTTGTCTTGCAAGGATGCTCCATTCATTATATAAACCCTCTTAAAAAGGGATTGTCATCAATTACCAAAATGGGGGAGATTGAAAGTGCATGGTTGATCCCATGCATGGTTTTGGTAATTAATGACAATCTCTATGGACTAATATTTGCATTGAGCTATATTTGTAGGTGTCCATTAGCTTGCTTGTCTCCATTTGTTGGAGTCAAGATCTTGCTTGTTCTCCATGTGTTGGATTCAAGGTTTAGGGAAGAAGATCATTTGTTGATCAAGGCCAAGGTGTTCGTCATCGAGAGAAAGGCCAAGTGAAGATATGCCGAAGGAGTGCTTTTCCCATCTTGGTGTATGGGGGAGCGTCTTCACCAAGCAAGGCGCAATCAAGAAGTTGGTTCGCCTTGAGGAGACCTCAAGTGGATTAATGCGCAAGGCAAAGGTATGATCTTGATAGGGTTTTATTTTACCGGTATCATGATGTTTAGTGAGAGACCGGATTATAGGATAGATAGCCGTACTATCAAGAGGGGCTCTCGACCGAGTATCGTGATCGTATCGTTCGTGGAGAGCTCAAACCTTTGCATCCATGCAATCATCTTTATTGGTTCTTATTTGGATCTTATCGTGGTGTGGTCTTGGTGCTTGTCATGCTTGTCATGACAAAGCCAAGGTCACCGAAAACGGTTTGCATTTGCGTCTGCTCTTGTGTTTTCGGTAGTGGAGATTTTGCCGGTTCATTCGTGCGGAAGATTTATATCTTCCATCTCGTTGCAAAATCTCCATTGCTTGTTTGCCTTTTTCAAAGGTTGCTTTTGTTGTCCTCTTTCTAACAAAATTGGTTTTACCTCTTTCGGACTTCAATTGCAAAAGATACGGCTTTTCCGGTTTGCGAAATAGAGAGGTTTTACCTTTCTCCTTTTGGTTTTATCCTCCATTGATGGACTATGATGTTTCTCTGCATGATCTTGTAGAACTTTTCGTTGCGATTCCAACGAGCCCAAGATCATCGAAAACGGAGTCCGGATGATTAAGTTATGATTTTTCTCGTACCGGGTGTCCTGCAGTTTTTTGCCCAGCGGTAGTACCGTACCGGTACCGCCCGGGTACCGCCGGGAGTCCAGTACCGCGCGCGTTTGAGCGCCCGAAATCACCCGGGGCGGTAGTACCGCTGGCCCAGCGGTAGTACCGCTCCTGGGCGCGATTTTGACCATAACGGTAAGTTTTTGGGTGACCTATTTAAGGGGCCTTCTTCCCCAACAGGCCCCCAACTTCTTGAGCTCGTTTTTCCCCTCTCTCTCCTCCATTGTTGCACTTTTTGTGAGCTTGATTCCTCTCCATCCCTCCAATGATTCTTGCCCAAACTTAGGGATTCAAGAGAGGAGATCTAGATCTACCTTTCTACCAATCAAAATCCCCTCTAAGTGAGGGAAACTAGTGGATCTAGATTTTGGGGTTGCTTTGTGTTCATCCCCTTTGTTCTTTCTCTCTTATTCCCCCCAAAGCATTTGTTGCTTAGTTGGAATTTGGGAGTGAAGGACTTGACCACTTTGTGTGTTCTTGCCTCTTGCATTGGTTGCATTGGGTTGCTCTCCCTACGGTGATACGTGAAGATCGACGTTGAGAAGCTTGCTACTCTTGGGTGCATTGTGTCCCTAAGAGCTTTGTGCCTCTTGGGTGCATTGTGTACCCTAGACGGTTTGGAGGTGCCGCGAAGTCTTCGAGTTGTGAAGCTTCGGCACGAGTTTGGGAGCCCCCAATTGAGTTGTGGGTGTGTGCCCCAAGAGAAGTTGTAAAGGGCTCCGGAATCCGCCTCGAAGGATTCCGATAGTGGAAGGTGAACCAATCCCTTGGGTGAGGTTCATCGGAGAATAGGGTGAGGCCTTTGTGGCATCTTGAGTAGGCCTCTTGTGGCGAGCTCACACTCCTCCAACGAGACGTACTCCCTTAACAAGGAGGAACTCGGGAATACATCCTCGTCTCCGCGTGCCTCGGTTATTTCTATACCCGAGCTTTACTTATGCAATTTACATTGTGATAGCCTTCGTGCTTGAAGTTCATATCTTGCTATCTCCTTGTTGCTTGAATTGCTTAGCATAAGTTGTTGGTGCACATAGGTAACCCTAGCATATTAGGTTGTTGGCTTGTTAATTTAAACACATAGTTTTATTCCGCAATTATCAAGCCCTAATTAGAAAAAGTTTTAATCGCCTATTCACCCCCCCCCCCTCTAGGCGACATCTCGGGCATAGTTGTTCTTTCAAACTAATATGCTTGTAAGTCTTGTGGACGAGGACCGTGAGACATGACATCCCAGAATGTATTCAGTCTGAATGTTGGGCTTTCCAAAGTTCATAGATATGTTTACGATATATCACTTGTATAGTTAGGTTGTATCTTGGCATATAGGCTAATCTCATCTAGTTGCATATTCTAGAAAACTTATGTTATTGCTGATCTTTAATTTGTTAAATAAAATAATAAATTTATCGTCACCTGTTCATCCATCTACTCGACCTATTCGATCTCAATCTCCACACAAAGTACAAAATCTCTATGCCTTCACACGCTTCTTGGCTTCTTCACAAGTTCGAACACTTCCAAGTGACACCTAGCCGTTTAAGAGGCGCTCACTCTCCAAGAGTAACAAGTCAGTGCTCTCACTTGGTTTTGAACCACTTAAAGCCCTAGGATCTCTCACAAAGTTTCCTACAAAGATTGTAGCTGGAGTACATGAGAGCTTATGGGTGGATTGAAATTGTGGAGAATGGTAGATTTTGAGCTTAAGTGCTGAGCGAATAAATTTGAGAAACATGCAAGAATTTCAAGGCCTTCAATTCAACCACACCTATTGATAGTATAACATATTTAGTGTCCAGCTATGAAGTTAAGTTAGTTTTATTGTTCTTTTTTGGCTGCCATCATTGACTTTTGTTCCAACTAGCAGATGGATTAAAATTTCTAAATATAATTAGTTTCTTATTTTTTTTATTAACCAACCAGAACCCATTAGAGGGACTAGATGTATGATGATTGGTGATAGTAGCGTTGGGTGGTGCCCCAAGCGAAGGCGTAGATGTAGCAACCAGCAGTTTTCCCTCAGTTAAGAACCAAGGTTTAATTGAACCAGTAGGACTTTGAAATCAACAACGAGGTGCACGTCAACGATCTCTGGCGCTTAACCGTCGACGAACGTGGACCTGCACACACTCAAACAAATACTTTGCCCCCAACGGCAGGAAGGTAGTCAATTTTCCCGGTCTGCTGAAAACAAAGTGGTTAAACGTATAGTGTAGTGAATGAAAATATGGAAACGGACCAGCGAGCAAGTGATGGCAGAAAGCAAGTAAACGGTGTTGTAATCAATGGAAAAGATGGACCGGGGGCCATGGGTTCACTAGTGGTGTCTCCCTAATAAAAAAATACTCATATGACGGCCAACCAAATTACAGCTAGGCAATTGACAAGATTATGACACAAACTTAATCTAGCCAAATCAAAGAGTTCATGGTAATATTCATGTAGGCATCACAACAAATAATAAAGACCATTGAGTCCAAAAGCCTCTTTACCTAAAAAGTCCACCGCGGGATCGCTATCCAGTCTGTCGCCCAACGGTATTAAGTTACAAGCAACATACAATTGCATTAAGAACAACGCATGATGTAAGCAATATTTATAATCACGTAGACATAAACACCGTTGTTTTCCCCTTAGTCGCAACATCACACCCTCATCCTTAGACGTTTCTGTCACTCGTGCCTAAGCACAAGAGGGGGCATTAACCAACTATCTAGCATAAATACTCTATCTTGGTGATACAAGCAACCACTTCGCCAAAATAACTACGCACATCGAAGAGCATATAAGAACATAAATCAATATATAAGAACCATGCACAAACTGATCATAACTTCATAATCCATCGGATCCCAGCAAACACATTATATAGCATTACAATAGTCGTTTTGATTATGTTAGGCAGCTCACAAGATCATAAATATGGAGAGAGACAACCATCTAGCTACTGCCATGGACCCGTATTCCAAGGTGGAACTACTCACGCATCATCCCGGCGGAAGGCATGGCGATGTAGAGCCCTCCGGGATCAATCTCCCCTCCGACAGGGTGCCGGGAACAACTTCAGAATCTCCCCAAATTAGGTTTCGAGATGGCGGTGGCTTCGGGTGGAGTTCGTGGAAAATAATCACCGCCCCGTCAAAATTAGGGCAATTAGAAATTTATAGGCGTCGAGGGGGCCGAGGGGACCCACTAGGACCAGGGGTGGGTCCTGGCCGCGGGTCAAGGTGGGGTCGCGGCCAGGGGTCGCCCTGGCCCCTGGGTGGCCCCTCCAGATCCCATTTGGTCCAGGTTTTCCTTCTGACGAATAAAAAATCTGCGTAAAGTTTCGTCCAATTCTGAGAATATTTGCAGAAGTAGATTTTTTGAAATAGAAAACAGCAAAAACAGGGAACTGACACTGGGCATCTTATCAATAGGTATCTTATCAATAGGTTAGTCCAATAAAATGCCTAAAAATGATATAATAAGATAGTGAAAACATATGATAATAGCACAAAACAAGTATGAATCAATAAAAAATTATAGATACGTTTGACACGTATCAATGTACTTTCAGATAAAGTTAAAGCTTCAAGAAAGAACATGAAAAGAGAACTGGTTTTAATTTCTATTATACAAAATGGGATCCCTTAAACATGTGCACCGTTAAGAATAGATTTTTAAATGCAATAACGATAACCATAACACTTCTTTTTTTATAAAAAGAGTATATTAAGACCGATATGATATCAATTACACCAAGCCTCTACAATAACATAATGTCCAAAAAAGACATTACAGATGCATACAACCAAAAGAATAAAAGAAGAAGAAAAACAAATTCGTCGCCGAAGCAATCAGAGACTCGCAACAGCAAGAGCAGCGGTGGCGACACCTAAACTCCGGAAGGTTCTCCGAAACGACGTCTCCAGGAAGATTATAGTGCACAAACACTGTCGTCTTCCGGTCTAACGAACAAGGTCAGATCCTGGGCTTTCACCCTAGAGAAGGTCCAATCCCTACACAAGTGAACGACTATGAAGCCATCATTGGCGGACCCAAACATAAGGTCGGACTGCGGGCTTTCACTCCGAAGATTGAGACCGCCTAAACGAAGTCACACTATTGCCGCCAACCCCACTCGCCACTACCCGCAAAACTCCGATCGTTGGACGAATGAACTTCTCCTGATCCGTTGTAACACTTCTTCTTAATCAATAGAAATCAATCAATAGAAATCAGCGCCGGCTGTTTTCATCAAAATAAAATAAAATATAAGTGCACATATCATGTATCATGTAGGAGGGTTGTTGACTTGTTGAAAAAATGTTGAGTTGAAAATGAAAAAATAATTTACCTCATATATAGGCTTTAATTTCATCTATTTGCATGTCGAAAGTCTTGAGCTTTCTATGGCAAAAGTTGAAGTCTTACTTTTTTTTTTCAGGGGAAAGTTGAAGTCTTACTTGATACGGGAGTGCAATTGGGCAGGGGAAACTGAACAACACGGGCACATTATCAGTGAAAAATTGAACGATTAAACCCCCCGAAAGACTCCATTTCAAGTCCATCATTTTTTCTACATACAGGAATTTTAGCTAAGAACTAAGGACACAGTACACTGCAAAGGGAGCAAAACTTTGTAATCTCAATCTACGAGGACCCTGCTTGGAAGGGCCGAGCCCATGAATCCTGACACCCGGGCTCCACCCCCTGGCCCTATCCCCAATATCACAACCTTCCCGCCATTTCCCACCGCCGCCGCCGCCGGTTCAATCACCTCCGCCGCCCACCTCTCCAGGACCTCGGCAAGATAGTGTCCAGACGCCGCGGCAAGCGCCTCTGCCGCCTCGTTGTCGAGCTGCACCTCCCGGCCGAGCGCCCCGACGAGTACCGCACGGATAGCCGCCACGGCGCGCTGGTCAGCATCGGCGCCCTTGTCAAGGGTGAGGACGCCGGTGTCGATCGACTCGAGGAGATCGTGCGAGCGCCCGTGCTCCTTGGTGCCGCTCTCGTGGGTGATGTCGCTCGGAACACCACCGTCGTCGTCACTGTCGTTGCCGGCGCAGAGGTTGAGGTCTATGCCATGTCCGCCCGCGTCGTGCCGTGCCCGCTTGCATTCTCTTGATGGTGGCTCGATCTCCTCCTTCCTCTTGACATCGCCGTACGGCGGGGACGTCCGCAACCGCAGGCTGATGACGTCGATGCCCCCAGTGGCAAACTCTGACGTTGTGAGGACGACGACGGATTCAGAGAGATCGAGTTCTTGGCCGAAATGGTCCGTGAAAGAACCGCGCATCGATGTGGCCGCGAGACACTCGACGACGTGCCGCGGCGCGTGCTCGACGTCGTGGATGACGAGCACGAACTTGCCGGAGCCGATCTTGCACGCCCTCGAGACAACATCAGAGCAGAAATCCTCCGCGCAGCTGAATTTCCTCGGATCCGCGGCTATGATCTGATCGGCCGAGCCACAGCACGTCTCAGCGATCACCGCGGCCGCCCGCTGCTGCGCGGCGTGGTCGTTCCCCTTCATGAACAGCCAAACGCCCTTCCTTCCATGGCTCTGTCCGCCGGCGACCGTCTCGACGATCTCTGCGACAGTGCCTGCAGGCTGCCACGGGATGTTCTTGCGCAGCCGCCGCTCCAGCTCATGCGCCAGGCCGTCGTCACTCACTCGAGCGCGGCCGTCGGAGCTCGCCGTGTCCGAGAGCGGGAAGGTGCCAAGAGCGAGCGCCGTCTTGACGTCCGGGCAATCCTGCTCCATCAGGCCCGGACAGGCAGCGGCGACGGAGGTGACCACCGGCTGCTGCTCCTGCCGTGTTCCATCAGCGCCTCCAAGCCCAAGAACCCTGCAATGCTTGGCTTGCTCTGGCTACTCGGCGGCAAGCCAGGACTCGGCCACCACGAGCTTGGAGATGTAGATAGCCCAGGACCAAAGCAAGAAGCAGAGTATGGATCATGCTGCTCGCTGCTCCACAGGTGAAGCTTTCCGCACAGCCTGCTCCATTTCCTCTTCAGTTCGATCAGATACGTGTCCTAAATCGCCAAATAAGAAAACGAGAAGACACTCAAGAACTGCAAGGAAATTTTCCAAGTAATTGATCTCTCTGTTCCTCTTAATTAATTACCTTGTGTGGCATCCGATGATCAACCGGCGGCTTGTTGTCCAGTACCAACCAAGCAGGGAGGCCGAGGCGTGGGCCCTCCTCGTCAGCCTCTGGCTTCACGACCGACGCCTCCCTCTCGTAGTTCCTGTTGCACTCGCTGCACAGCAACAGCTTGTCTTCTTGCTCGCCTCCCAACGGCATTGGCTCGGCTGCCATAGCCAAAGGACTCTGGGCGAGCTGCTGCCCTGTCGCCATGGCCTGCTGCATCGCAGTCGCACTGTTGGAACATCAGGGGACAAACAAAACAATGTTAAAGGAGAGATGCGCACTAGCTGTAATGCAGTACAGGATCATGCCAAAGTTTCCATTGCGGGACAGAATTGTTTAAAGTTCCTACACACGTACGAAATGAGCAAGCAAAAAGATCATCTTTGGAGTTCCTCCAAAAATAAGGATAAACTCTGGATATCTTTTTCTCTCCAAAGTTCAGACTAACTTTCTGTAGATTTTATTCAAGCAGAGAAATCACTGAGTAGGTTCAAGCATAATTTTGGATCACGAATATGATTGATCTTGTGCATGAAAAGTGCATATCATTGCAAGGAAAAAGGGGCAATGCGGCGTCATCGGATCAGTCTCACACATCCTACACATTTGTGTACCAAAAGAGGGCAGGGTAGCCAGGCCAGGCACTGCTCCTGCTGCTGCATCAGAGGAAGACTTTTGCGCCGAGCATGCAGAGAACCTGATCGGATCAGATGGAATCTCTGCAGAGTCTAAAAAGCATTGCATTCCCCAAAAACAACACCAAAAAAATCCACCCTCTACTATACGATTTCTCATTAATTTCTAGTCCCTGCAGCTCCAAGCTCACATGCTTGAGTTCAGATGACAAGAAAGCTCAAGCTGCTCATTAATGTCGAAAGATGAAATGGTTTTATACTTAGTAGGGTTCAGAGCTAGCTAGTGCATGTAGGAGCAGTAGTGGTAGCTTGTTTTTGCAACATCTGATCTGACCAAGTGGCCCTCCAGACAGCAACACACGAGGAAGGCTGCGTGCAACAGTGAGCAAGAAGAGAAGGCAACAAGGACCGACACATGCAGGACAAGGGAATGGTACTAGCTAATTGAGCTATAGTAGTGGGGAGTACTGTATGGATGTTTTGGTTGGTTGCTCACCTTGGAGAGGAGGAAGAATGGAGATTGTTCAGGGCTAGGCCGGTGCCGCTGCCGGTGGGGACCGCCACGGCCTGCAGGGCCCAGGAGGTCTCCAGCGAAGGCTGCCCGCGCCGCTGCTGGCACCGCATGTAGGTCTGGTAGCTGGCCGTCGCCACGAGCCAGACGCGGCTGCTGGCGCGGAGGTCCTCCAGGAGCCGGCCGAGCTCGGCGACCATGTGCTCGACGGGGCTGTACGAGGAGGCGGTGTGGTCGGGATGATCCTCGTCGAGCGCCCACCGCAGGTCGCCCACGTAGACGACCAGGCCGCCGCGCTGGACCTGGACGGCGTCCACGCTGCGGCGGAGCTCGGCGGCCTTGGCGTCGACGTCGGCGCGGGTCATGAGCCGGACGTGCACGTAGGAGAGCTGGAGCTTGAGGAGGTGCGCGCCGGCGAGCTCCTCCGGGACCTCGCCGCGCTCGAGCCTCCGAAGCAGCTCGCCGGCGACGGCCTCGGCCATCGACACCGAGTCTCCGACGACCACGGGGTTGGTCCGCCTCCCCTGCTTCCGCACCATCACCTCCAGGACCGCCCTCACATCCTCCTTGCAGTACGGGACGGACAAGCCCGGCGGGCTCAAGAACTGCGCAGGCCACATCCCGAAGCCGCCGCCGCCGCCACCAATGCTGCTGTGGTCGAGGAAGAAGTGCGGAGGTATGACGGGCGGAGGAGGGGACGAAGAGGAAGAGGTGATGCACATGAGCGCGCTCTCCTCCTCGAGGTTGGCCTTGACGGTGGCGCTGGAGAAGCCGGCCTCCCGCATGACGCGGCTGACGCTGGGGTCGTCGAGGATGGAGATGATGAGCTGGTCCAGCTCCACCTTGATGGCGAGCAGCGGCTGCTGCTGCTGCAATGCGCCTTGTTGCTGCTGCTGCAGAGTGACGGGCGGCGGCTGCTGGAGCTCGACGCAGCCGCGGCGCTGGTTGGCCTGGGCGCGCTTGAGCGCGGCGACGAGCGCGTTTGAGAGCGTCGGGCTGGGCTGGATGAGCGAGGACGCGAAGGGCGCCCCCGAGGAGGAGGACGGGGGCGAGTGCGGCCCGGAGGTGGAGAGCCGGTTGAGCGCCACATTGAAGCAGAGCTCGAGGGCGCGGCACTGGAGCGGGTGCTGCGCCGCCGCCCCAACCGTGGCCGAGGACGCGGGGTGCGAGCGCAGGCAGGCGCGCCTGAGCAGCCCGTACGCGGCGCGTCCGCCGGCGCCCGGCTGCTGCAGCGCGCAGGAGGAGCTGAGGAGCGCGAATGCGACGTGCAGCGGCGTGACCTGCGCATGGCCGCGGCGGCTGGCGAGGGCGAGCGCGAGCTTGAGCACCGCGGCCGCCTCGGCGGTGAGCGACTGGTGGATCGTGTACACCCCGGCGCGCATGGTGTCCCCCACCCCCCACACCCCCACTGAGAAGAACCTCCTCCTCGCACTCCTCTCCTTGTGGCTTCCTCTTCTTGTTGTCACCACCACCGCCTCCTTCCTCCTTTGCTGCTACTACTGAGTGATACTGATACCGATGGGAGTGGCGAATGCAGTGGTGAGAGCGCCTCCCTTTATCGGTCAGTTTTAGCCGTCTACTAGCACTGTAGGCGTGTTCACTGTAGTAGTAGTACGCTCTCCTCTCAGCTCAGCTCAGCTCAGCTCGCTAGCTGCTGCCTTCTTTTGTGTCCGCTTTACTTTTTCTTTATAGAGCCACCTCGCTCCTCTAGACCTCTATGCACTGCACAGTGCACACACACCGGACCGAGGAGGGAGGGAGGAAGGGTTTGTCTCTTTATCGTGCCCGCTGCTGTGGCTTTGCATAACCTCGTCAGGCTTTGCTCCCTCCGTTCTCATATCCATGGTGTGGTGGCATTCCGCCATGCATGGCATGCTCTGCTCTCTCTTCCTTCCTTTGCATATGCCTTTCTTTGTTTTCTCGCCAGGGATCTTTCCCTTTCCGCACACAACTGCCAATGCATGCAAAAGCTTGTGTGTCCCCTACCATGCATCTCTTCACCCCACCCAGCCTCAAGCCTCAACTTGGAGCAGTGAGTGATATGCTACACTCTGATGGTACGCACGTAGGCCATGGCGATCCCTAGGCTGCTTCTTGTTTTGAACGGCCTGCTGCCTACTACTGTAGGTAATTTGGTTATAGATATAGTACGTACGACATCAGACGATCCGCACGGTGCTATCTCTACTTAGATAGACCTATTAATGATTGAGTGATTAACGTGTTCAATTGCAACCTGCATTGCATCAGGCTGTTAGAGCATCTCCAATCGCGGGCGTCAATAGAGCGTCCGGATGAGCGCCCGGACGAGCTCTATTGGCGTCGGCCAGACGGAAACATATGTATTGGCGTCGGCGCTTTCCAGTCGCGGTGCCAATACAAATTTGTTTGAAAAAAATTTAAACTCGAAATAAGGTACATTTCATTCAAATGGTACATAATTCGTTCAAACTTAGCATAATTCATACAAACTAAGAAACTAAAAACTGAAAAGGAGGCAGGTGGCCCACTGGCAGCGAGGCGAGGGGCCACCGGGACGCCTGTCATGATGTTCTTCGTCCATCCCTCGAGGAGTTGGTTGTTCCTCGGCACCGGAGTGTTGGTGCGGATAAGTTCATGCGCCTCCGCCTCCGTGAGCAGAGCGACAGAAGGTTGGAGGAGGAGCCCGCCTCGGGGCCGAGGCGGAGGCCGTGGTTGTGCCGCTCGCTGCGTAGCTTCTCCACTCCTTCGCGCCTCTCCTCCTCCCGCATGTCGCGCAAAATGCGGTTGGCATGGCGCTCGCGGAGATCTACGGCCAGCTCGTGGCGGAGGCGGCGGTGAGCAGCCTCCATGGTGTGGCGAGCGTCGTGACTGCGGCGAGCCTCTTCCCTCTGGCGGCGAGCCGGTTCACTCTGGCTGGGATCCATGGTGTGGTGGTGAGGGAAGCGGGTGACGAACAGAGAAGGGGCCATGATATAGCCGGCTTCCCGGACATTAAACTCCGGCCAACTATCGCATTAACCTCGCCGCAGTCGACACGAGGCCTCCCTGCATCGTTAGACGCCGCCGTGGGAGAGACACGACCTCGTTTCGATTGCTGCGCGCGCATTGACGCCGCTGTGTAGCAGAGGTGAAATGATGGCTCTCTGCGACTTCATGAATGCCTTTGACCGGGGACGGTTGGGCGGTTCGGCGTCGTGTCAATGACAGCGGGGCCCGTCCGTCAGTTTCACGCGCTCAGTTTCGTCTGGCGCGCCCAAGCGGCTCCCGCCTCGGAGGGCGTGGGTTAGGTGTGCCGGACGAGCTATTGGGCCTCGCCGGACGAAACCGGGCTATTGGCGCCATGACTAGGCACCATTTTTCGTCCGGCACGCCCAATAACGCTATTGGAGGCCCTATTGGCGCCCCGACTGGAGATGCTCTTATTGTACACATTGGTAATTATTATCAGTTTGAGAGAAATCAGTGGCATGTTAACTATACCCTATATGTTTCTTGATATGACTATTTTCTTTGTCTCAGTATAATCTTTTAGCATCTCCATAGAGATTAAAGCGCATTAGTCATGAAACATAATTCGAAATAAGAAGCTGTCGGATTTGTGGGTTCCGATGGACCTAAGTTCTTCCACGGGGTTGAGAGCTAGCCTACCGACGAGATCTTCGCTAGGGTCTGAACGAGCACGGCATGAATACACACACGGGGTTTACCCAGGTTCAGGCCACCATTGCGGTGTAAAACCCTACTCCTGCTTGTCTGGTTGTATTACTGTGTTGATTGTTGGAGTCTCGAACCGTGAGGTGTTCGAGCTCTCCTTTTCTTGAGACTGGACCCAGGTCCGACCCCCTACAATGGAGGCAGTGACCCTACTTTTATAGTGACCTGGGCCTCTTCCTCTTGGCGGGAAGGGCAACCACAATTGGCCAGGAGAAGACAAAGGAGGGTGCGTGGCTTGCTGACGTCGTCCTCCAGAATGGGTCCCTCGACGGGAGCTTTAAGCATCAAAGAGGGAAGAGTCCTCTCGTCCATGGTCTGGTCTTGCACTGTCTCAGTCTTTAATCACCAAGACGGGCAGACCGTCTCGTACGTAGCTCTGCTGTGTACTTTTGGCGTCATCTCCTCCCTCCGCGGGGTAGCCGCGGAGGGGCCTTCATTCGGATGCCTCGCGAGGCGGGCTTGGCGCAGTCCTTCGGTTTTGATCCTCGCGGGAGCACGGTCCCTCACGAGGTGCTTGCTGATCCTTTGTAACGACGCGAAGCGTTCGGGCTGCTGACATCTAGGAGGGGACCTTGGTTCCCATAGTCCTGACAGTAGCCCCCGGGCCCACGGCCCGAGCACGTTCGCCGCTGGAGTCGAGGAGGTGGAGTCTGGACGACGAAGACGAGGCGGTGGAGGCGAAGAGGCGGGGGACCTAAATGCTGTCAGGCATGGCCGCGCCACGCGTCCGATCCTTCCGCTACACACCCCCACGATCACTTCATCGTGGCACTGCAACTGTCCCACCCTTGCTTATAAAGAGGGGAGAACCGCGTCGGTCCTCATCTTCCGCACCTCCGAGCCTTCACCTGCGCGCCAGCCACCTCTCTTCTTCCTTGCGACCTTGAATCCCTCCTTCAAAGCTTCTTCCCGCCGCCATGTCTCCCACCAGGTCCTCCGTCAGTCGGGGCAAGAACGTGGTGGAGGAGACGGATGCGTACACGCCCATGGCGCTCGGGGTCTCGCGCTTCCGTAGCGAGGAGGCCCTCGCTAAAGTCCGCGGCTTGGTCGCTGACGCCTTCAATGAACATGGCTCGATGGAGATCAGAGCCGGGTCGAACGAAGCACAACGGCGCGACGGGTCGCTACAGCCGGTTTTTACCCACGCGCTGATGGCAGGTCTGATCCCGCCTTTCTCCGCCTTCCTCCTGGAAATCCTTCCCCATTACCAAATTCACCTCCTACACCTACATCCGACCTCGGTCACCATTCTCTCCGCCTTCGCGTATCTCTGCGAGGCATTTCTCGGCATAGAGCCGTCTGTGGCTTTCTTCCGCCACTTCTACAGTCTTCGGGTGAGCTCGCCCGACGTCACCGGCCGCGTCTCGTTCCGCCTGGAGCCCAAGGTGTCGGGAGACATTATCTCCATGGCGGTAACCAGGAGGCTGGAGGACTTCCGCCGCGACTGGGTGTACGTGGACGTCGGTCGGAGCGACGTGGCGCTGCTTGAACTCCCCACCGAGCAGCCGCAGAAGGTCCCGGCGGTGTGGAGTAGCTCTCGCCTGTGCGGGGGCGAGGTGACGCGGCCCCTCATGGAGCGACTCACCCTCCTGAAGCAGAGGGGCCTCACGGGGTAGATGGTAGTGGCGGAATTCCTGCGGCAGAGCATCGCGCCGCCGCAGGAGCATTCAAGGCCGATGTGGATGTTGGCCAACTTGGCGGACGACATCCGACTGTCGAGCAGCGCGCTCAACGACGTGGCGGTCGACACTGCTACTCACGCGCTCTTCGAAGCGGGGGGTATTGGGAAACCCACCAGGGAAATCTGCTCGCTGCACAAGAGGAAGCAGAGCTTGCGGGACCAAATCCGGCAAGAGATGCCGGTCTTCAATGAGCGGGGCCTGGTGGGCATCGAGCTTCCTCAGGAGGAGTATGCCGAGGCGGATGCAACGGCCAGGGACGATGATGCTGAAGAAGAGACGTCCCAGGCGAGGGCCGCCCGTGAGGTGGTCGTGCTTGACGGCGACGACGAGGGGAGGGCGCCTTCCCCCGAGCCGCTTGTCGCCTACGGCCCGCTCGATGACTCCGACGCCGAGGGGGAGGCGGTACCTCTGGAGGAGCGGCTGTGGAGGCGCGCCGTGTACTCAGACGAGGTACACGGAGGGGGCGAGGGTGGCGACGACGGCGAGGCGACGTCCTCGCGAAGGCACCGCTCGGAGGAGGCGGTGGAGGCGGGATCCTCCACCCCAGGTGGTACCATCCCGAGGATCGGGGCGATGAAGAGGCCGTGGCTGTTCGTCAGCCCGTAAGCACCGCGCTGCCTTCCTTCGTTTTCTTCACGTCGATCCTTGTCCTGATGCCCACAGTTGCTTGCAGGGCTACGCCGGCGAAGGTGCCGCGGAGCGAAGCGGTCGCCACCGCGCCGTCCGCTGCCAGGAGGCCGGTGCCGGAGGCCAGGGCGGCCACGGCCGAGAGCGCAGCAACGGAGCTGACGGGAGCACCACTGTGGCGGCGGCAGCGAGTAATGCCACAGAGGGGACTGACCCTGGGCCGTCTGTTGAGGCCCAGGTCGTCGTTTCTCCTGATGCAGACGCGCCGAGGACAGCGCCTGAAGGAGGTGCCACAGGGGCGGGCAGCTCGTCCCTGGCGCGGAGGGAGCTCCCGGCGACAGGAGAGCTTCTCGACCAGCTCGTTGTGACGGGCTGGGACATCATGGTATCTGGGAGCGCGCTGGCAGCAAGCCATCCGGATAGTAGCTTGCTGGCGCGCGCCCACCACGCCATCGACATGCTCGGAGGGAGCCTTGCGGCGGGGCTCGCCGAGCTTGAGGCCGAGCGATGGCGGCTCGCGGCAGAACGCGCCGCGCATGAGGCGGAGTGTCGGCGCTTCGCGGTGTCGCGGCGCGAGGTCCAGGAGATGCGCCCGGCGGTCGAGGAGGGAGAGCGGCACACGGCGGCGGAGGCGGCCCCACAGGCCACGTCAGCGAAGGAGGCGGAGGCGCGCCTCCAGGCCGCTGCGGACACGGAGAGGGAGCTCGCGCTGCGCGAGCGCGAGTTTGCATGCACCGCTACGGAGCAGCAAACGGAGAGGGCTCGCCTGGAGCAGCTTGAGGAGGTCCTGGTCTCCCGTCAGGAGACTCTTGACCGGCGGGAGAGTAATCTCCATGCCGAGGTGGATGCGCGCCTCGTTAAGAAGCGGGACGCCCTGGATGAGGAGTTCGCCCAGAAGGCCAAGGACTTCCACGCCTAGGAGCGCGACGCCTACAACCAGAAGATCCGGGCGCAGGAGTCGCGCCACGCGGACAAGGTCCGCGGGCTGAAGAAGGAGCTGGACCTCGCGAAGCAAGAGGCCCAGCGGCTTCGCGGGGAGCGCAACTCCGCCCGCGAGGAGGCCGGCGCCCTGCAGGAGGAGCGCAACCTGGTGCTGGTGGACCTGGAGCGGGTGCGCAAGGAGCGTGACGACACGCTCCGGCAGATCGAGCCCCTCTTGAAGCAGGTGGAGGAGCTCAAGCTGGAGAGGGAGACCTCCGTCACCCTAGGCAGGGAGTGGCAGGCTATGATGCTGGAGCTCGTCCAGCGCGCCCGACGGGCTTATTCGCGCCTCAGCGGGGAGAACCTTGGTCTTCATGGCGCGTTCCAGCCCGAGGTGCCTGCAAGCCACGTCTTCTTCTACCTCAGCTTGGTGGAGCACTTGGAGAAAGTGGTCGGCAAGGTGGACACGGTCGTGGAGGGCGAGTGCCGCGACTTGCTCACCTAGGCGGGCAAGATGATCTTCACCAATCTCTGCCTGCTCCACAACTCTGGTGCGCTCAGCCAGGCGGGCCTCCGCTTCGACGCGGTCCTGGAGCCGGCACCAGCCGATGACACGGAGTGTACGGAGGCCTTGCGGGAGGAGGTGGACGAGCTCGTGGACATCCTCTGCGACCGCTTTCAGCGCGGTCCTGGTGCTGATGGAGGCGCCGGACCCTCGGGGGAGGACGTGGAGGACGAGGCTCACGACGCTGCAGAGTAGACCTCCGAGGCCATCATTTTGTATCTGCATGTTCATTTTGTTGTAATGAAGTACTCTGTCGCTTGTAAGTATATGCACATGTTTGCCTATTGCGGTATTTCGTGATTTTGCAGTTCCCCGCGAGGTCCCAACCCATAGTCCACAGGCACCAGTCACCGCTCGTGGCCGGCACGGAAGACGGCGGGTGTTGTGACAATAGGTTAGTAAGATCCCCGAGTGCGATACTCGGTTGCTCCCCTTTGACGCGCAAACGTGGCACATGGGATTTTCAAGAATAGGTCCCCGCGGCGTTCTGGGATTTGAACGGAGGGCGGTGGATAGCGAGATAACGGGAAGTCATTTTGACTTAGCCGTTTTTCATGGCTGAGGGCTTCCTGAGGCCCTGCGACGTGCCTTTCCGATGCTCCTTCGGGAGGTCCGTCCTGCATTGCGACGAGGCATAGGACAAAGGTTTTGCGCCCTGACTGGGCGTGAGCCTGGGTGCCGCGCGAGGAGAGACAAGTGCCAAGTTTCACGGGGAGGTGCCGTGCACGGGGACTGGCCCGCGAGGTAGAGCTCATTGTCGTACTTGGGCTTATGCTTGTGGGTCAGGCCCGGCATAGGCAGCATGTCCTAGCCCCCGCTCGTGTGGTGCGCAAGAGAAACTGTAGAGGACGTGAAGCCAGCGGTGGTGCGTTAGCAAGAAAGAAAAAAAACTGGTGGAGCTGGGCCGCATAGAAAGGCGTGCAAAGCCTGGCGTGCCGTCCGCTCGGCTTCCGCTTTGTCAGCGGGAATCCTGGTGGTCGGCATTTACTCCCTTGCATGTCATGTCAGTGAAGAGGCCGCGACGACGGGACACGACGGGTGCAGGCGAATCCTGGGGGGCGGGTGGCCCCACCGCACTTATGGCGTCGGTGGTTGGCAGACGAGCAGGCGCCGGCGCTTCTTCTCCATTAACTCCCCTCCTACCACTCTGGCAGTATAAAAGGGGAGCGATGGGGGCGGAAGGAGACACTAGAGCGCAACCTTCCTTCCTCCAAGTCTTGCATCTTCGTCTCGGTAGTTTGTTGGTGTAGCGAGACGCAGCCCATGGCAGCGACCATACAGGGCGGCGGGCATGGCGGTGGTGGCGAGGCCGTTGTTGCGGATGAAGACGGCGGCCCCAAGTCTCCCTCGGCGGACTGCTAGGCAACCGGAGCTGCCCACAATCTAAAGCAGGGCGTCGCTGCCTCGTCTTCCATAGTTGTCGACAAGGTCGGCGGCGCCGACAGGCGAGGGAGGCGCGCTTCCCCTCCTCTTGACTCGACGAGGTGTGGGAGGCGCCGTGGCTCCGATGGTCGTCGTGGGGGAAAATCGTCGGCACACATGTCATCGCCGGAGCGCTTCTATGAAGGTCGCCTTGATGTCGCCGGAGGGTCCCGCCGGACAGGTCGACATTTTGGAGGTCTCCCTTCGGGGGAGGGCTCCTCGGTGTTGCCCCTTCTCCCCGAAGCTGGTGAAGGGGTTCTTTGGCAAGACCTCCGTCGCCGCCATCCTGGGGGCGACGCTTTGCCGGCGGGAAGCGTCCATGGGCGCCTCGAAGGTCCTCACTCGTTGAGAGAGAGGACCGGGAAGCAACTTGGGTTATAGGAGTTGCAGCGTGCGTGGGTCTTCCGGAGGGGCTGCCGCTCTCGTAGTGGCAGCTGTCCTTGTCGTAGCTCGGGGTCTTCGTGGCGTCGCCCTTGTATCTTTCCTTGTTGTAAACCGGCGCCGGGGGCGTGTTGTATGTGATTGAACTTAATGAGAAGGACACTTTGCTTCTTGCTTTATCAATGTGTTCTTCTTGCTTGACTTGATGCTTCGATTTCTTGATGACGATGATGTTGGCGCCGGGTCCTCGAGCCGCGTGAACAGCAGCGAGAGTAGCCCCCGAGCCCCCGAGCACTTGGTACGTGCCAGGAGCCCCTTCAGGCCTCCTCTGCCAAGAGTCTGCTTGAGGGGCGTCCTCACGCAAAGCCCCCGGGCCGATGAAAGAGGGTCCCTGCCGGGATCCGGACCGCCACAGGCGCCATGACGAGCTTGGAGGGTGCGGTGGTTAGACCAACGCGGCCCTTCGGCGGAGATTGGAGTGGTGAAGATGGCGTGGCAGTAAGACGACGCTCATTGCTGCGCGAGGAACTCGCGGTCGCCGAGGAAGAGGTGGCGGAGGCGGCGCGGGCTGCGCCGTCGGAGAGGCTCCGCCGGAGAGGCTGGGGACGCGGGTCCCGTGGTGGCGGTGCCACGACCGTGCTCCGTCAGTGGAGGCGATGCAAGGAGATCTGTCGAGGAGGAGCCAGATCTGTTGAGGAAGAGCGGGCCTCAACCCCTACCTGGCACGCCAAATGTCGGATCTGTGGGTTCCGATGGACCTAAGTTCTTCCACGGGGTTGAGAGCTAGCCTACCGACGAGATCTTCGCTAGGGTCTGAACGAGCACGGCATGAATACACACATGGGGTTTACGCAGGTTCAGGCCACCATTGCGGTGTAAAACCCTACTCCTTCTTGTCTGGTTGTATTACTGTGTTGATTGTTGGAGTCTCGAACCGTGAGGTGTTCGAGCTCTCCTTTTCTTGAGACTGGACCCAGGTCCGACCCCCTACAATGGAGGCAGTGACCCTACTTTTATAGTGACCTGGGCCTCTTCCTCTTGGTAGGAAGGGCAACCACAATTGGCCAGGAGAAGACAAAGGAGGGTGCGTGGCTTGCTGACGTCGTCCTCCAGAACGGGTCCCTCGACGGGAGCTTTAAGCATCAAAGAGGGAAGAGTCCTCTCGTCCTTGGTCTGGTCTTGCACCGTCTCAGTCTTTAATCACCAAAATGGGCAGACCGTCTCGTACATAGCTCTGCTGTGTACTTTTAGCGTCATCTCCTCCCTCCGCGGGGTAGCCGCGGAGGGGCCTTCATTCGGATGCCTCGCGAGGCGGGCTTGGCGCAGTCCTTCGGTTTTGATCCTCGCGGGAGCACGGTCCCTCATGAGGTGCTTGCTGATCCTTTGTAACGACGCGAAGCGTTTGGGCCGCTGACAGCTGGGACAGGGGACCCTGGTTCCCATAGTCCCGACAGAAGCAGTGTTCTCTTTTCTATCAAGGGCACGTTTAAACCGCAAGATTTCAAAAGAAAGGGAAATATTATTTCATTTATTAAAAGAAGAATAAAATTATTGACCTCGTCGTTACTCCTCCTCAAGCTAGCGTCTCCGACATTATCGAAAAACGACCACCTCAGAAGCCTTTGACGTAGTGGCTTTGTGAAGACACACTGACCCATGCCAAACAGTGGACCCTTTTCTTAGAAGACCGGCATCTCTGATTCTCCTGAAGAGCTCTGTAGAGGAGATACACAAAACCCGTGCCGATGAGGACTTTCATGACCGGATTGCCATCATAGGTCATCGTCACCGCTCGAACGATGGGACAACAACTCCAACATTGCAGTAGGGGAAGTCCAACAATAAAACCCGCCAAACACACATGAACAAGAAGCCTACTATCAAAGTATTATCGCAACTAAACCATCAATCATCAGCGCCGTAGTTTCGCCCAACCACCATGCAAAAGCGTCGTGTTGCCTGTCGGGAACCAACAGACCACAATGTCTTGTGCGTCCAACCCACCAAGAAGCGCGAACGTGATCCAAAATGTTTAGGACATTTTCTTCAAAAGGAAATAACAAGTTCATCCACATCGAGTGATGAGTGCAACTATCTTGTTTTGAGTGTGTTGAGGTCAGAAGACCACTATTTTCTCTACAAATTTCATAGGGTTCTCACATTACCACCAAGAAGTGACTACATATTTCCATTTAATGATCCTCTGCTACTTGGCTTACCAGCATAGATGACCACTCTCTCCTGACGCCACTCCTTGTACACCATTCCAACTAAAACAATTTCATCTTGAGATGGAGAGCTGAATTGAAGATACCATACTTCTAGATAATTCAGAAGGTATTTGAACTTTTAAATTGAAAACTTTTTTACTCCATTCACTAAATTGCTAATCATGTCAAGAAAACATCCCACTCGGTATTGCCTCTTTCCTGCACACCTTGAACCAAAGATTACTTGGACCTTCACTAGAAGTGTGCTTGGTTTTAATATTGTGACATGATAAATGATCATCGATGGACGAATGAAATTGTGGTAACACACCTGAAGCGAAGCACCAACACTGACTCATCTGGTGAGGTGCTTACTAGATATTAGTGGTGCACCGTAACGTGTCTACCGGCTTGGTACCTATTGCAACCCGAGGCCTAAATGTCGCTTGACCTTGGTGATCTAATGAATGTGCATGAAGCCTTCATGTGTGGTTCTTGGTAATTGACAACAATCCCTATGGATTACATTAGATTCCATTGATTTATATTTGAAGGGATTTTCCTTGGGTGATGCTTCAAGACCATTTGTCAGATTCAAAGATCAATGCCATGAAGATATTGATAAACATTAAGTATTGGCATCAAGATCAATGAAGATGGAGCTTTGTGTGGAACACAAAGGTTGCTTTGGTCTAGTTTGTGGGTTTAGCCATGGAGGATCATGACCTTGAGAAGAATTCAAGATATTTCTCCAAGTCAAGGTCATGATTGTATCATGTGTTGAGCCATGGTTGACCAAGACTTGAAGCATACAATCAAGTGAAGAATTCTTTATGCATCTTAAGAGATTGTGGTGGAGTATGATAAAGATACAAGATTGACCAAAACCAAGTGCAAATCTTGGATTAAAGTTGGTCAACACACCAATCAAATTAAGTACCGCATAGGATCAAGTGAGCTTGTGGCATCGCAAGCATATTTCAACAACTCTTTGTGAACTAACTCATGGTCTACGTGTAGTGTGTTTTTATGTTGGTTATGTATATTTCTATGGGATTTCATCAAAAGGAAGATTTCCGTAGAGGCCGTAAGAGGATAACATCATGTGGAGACGTTCATCAAGGTTGAAAAGAAGTACAAGGTCCATATGATCATCTCGAAGAGACCATATGGTTGAAGCTTGCCATCCATTTGGATATAATGGATGTGTGATGATATTCTCTAGTGAATCTTCCCGTAGTGGAGTATGGGGGAGAAATTTGTGAATCTTCACCAAGCAACAATGAAAAAGTGAAGCATTACGACTTGAGGCACGCATAAACGTCACCATCACGCTGTAGTGGAAAACACAAGCGTAAATATATGACTTTGCTAGGATTTACTAGTTTTACCATTATATGTCAATGTGTTTGGTGGGAGATCGGGTTATATGATCGATAGTACTAGCATCAAGAGATACTTTTGGTTAAGTAGCTTGATCACATCATCACAGGGAGCTAAAAACTTTGCATACTTTGCATCTCCCTATTTTATTGATGTTTGGTGTTTATCTATTTCAGTATCTAGAGATTTTTATTATCTTCTAAACAATATCAAGTTCATACAAAATGGAGTCCGTATGAAAACTTACCGTGTGCTATATATAGGAGGTTTTGCCCAATTCTTCTTCTGTAGAGTGCTCATGAATTTATCCAATTTTATTTTTCTATCATGTTTCACTGTGTGGAAAGATAAATCTAGTTTTTAGCTTCAAAACAAGTCCAAGTTCATTGAAAATAGAGTTCGTATGCAAAACATATCACATTTTCCGTATTAGTGGTTCTGTTGTTTTGGAGGTCCCGTTTCTAGCCTGAAATTGTTGTATTCTATATCGGACAGCCCGAGAATGTTCCGACTAGCAACTGGGTTTAATACTAGGTGAGTCTACTACGGAATACCCGGTACACATCCCAGAATTTTCCCGGTTGTCTTGTACAAAATCCGGAATGATCCTTGTACATTATCTTGAATTTGTAACGGGTCTCACTAAAATGCACATAAGAGACAATTTCCACTTTCCCTATAAAAGGGGTCTTCTTCCCCACCGATACAAAAGTTTGACCCATTTTCCTCTTCCTTGTTGACCTTCAAAATCTTGAATCCTCTCAATCTCCTTACATGATTCTTGCTTCTTTTTTGAGGAAAAAGTGAGAGGTGATTTAGGTCTGCATTTTAATCAATCAATATCACTTATATATGAAGAGAAGTTTTTGATTTAGATCTTGGAGTAACTATTTTACTACCACATTTGTTCTTCTTCGCAAATTCCTCAATAGCATTTGTTTTCTTGGAGGGATTTTTTTTGAACCTTATACTGCAGGGGAAACCCCCACAACTTTATTTTATTGCCCCCACAAAATATTTACAAAAAGGATAAAACTATTTACCAGGAATCAAAGTAAGTTGTCAAGCCATGATGACAAGGAATTTACAAGAGCCTCCTTCACCCTGTACTTAAGTAGGGTGACTTCATGAAAGAAAATAGCCTTCCAGCCTCTGAAAGTAGGCCTCATATTCTTGAAAATCCAGTCATTCCTCTGTTTCCAAATTCCCCAGCCAGGCAAAATCACAACCTCAGTAAAACAAGGACCAGGAAAGTTCCTTTTGGAATTAATGAAAGCATCAGCAAGGGGAGCAGGCACCCATGTGATATGTAAATAGTTCCATACCCTGGTGCTGAATTGGCAATTAAAAAACAAATGTCTCCAATCCTCCGGGAGATGTGCAGGACATAAAACACAATCATAATTATCAGTTACCTGCCACTTCCTTCTAAGTAACATCCCCCTTGTATTAATTCTATCATGAAGGATTAACCAAGCAAAGAATTTATGCTTGGACTGACACTTACTTACTTCTCCATATCCAACAGGAAGGAGCATGAATAGCAATATGAGCAAAATGTTGCCTGTAAACCAAGCTTCGTTTAAAAACACCTGCTCCAAGAATACAAGTCTTGCGCTGTAAGGATCACCTCCTGTAAATCAATCTCAAGAAGCAGGAACTCATCATAAGCTTCCATATATAGTGGCAGGCGGAAATTCTCAGTTCTGTCTCCACTAGCCATGAACTGAGAAACTGATTGTTCTTTGTCTAAGGCAAAGGAAAACAGTCTTGGATACCTCTGTTCCAATTTTTCACTGCCCCATAAATCAGACCAAAACATAATGGATGTTCCAAAACCAACTTCTGCCTTTGTGATTACTCTATAAGCATCAGACAATGCAAACACCCCTTTCCACCAAAAGGATCCAGAAATGACAACTGCATGTGGGACTGAATTGTAATAATATGCGTCTCTGATTAAATGAACCCAGGGGGTGTCCTCATTATTATAAAACTTGTGCAGTTGTTTAAGCAACAAAGCCTTATTCTGAGCCCTCAAATCAATGATGCCTAGACCACCTTTTTTCTTGGGCTTACAAACCATCTTCTAGGAGGCTAAAGAATTAACTTTTTCTTTATCCTTTATCTTCCATAGGTAGTGTCTTCTGGCTCTCTCAATCACCTCAACTACCCCCACAGGTATGACCAGATAAAGAACATAATATGTTGGCAAGGATGACAGTACATAATTAACTAGCACCAATCTATCACCATATGAAAGAAAAGATGCAGTAGCTGACAATCTTCTTTCCACTCTGTCAATCAACGGTGAGAAATCTTGCACAGTGATGGCGTGTTGTTGGGAGACCCCAAGAGGAAGGTATGATGCAGCATAGAAGAAGTTTTCCCTTGATTACAAAACCAAGGTTATCGAATCCAGTAGGACTTGGAGAAGGCTTAGCAAGGTGTCAATCCACTCTGGCGCTTGTAGATTAACGCGGACCTGCACACAATCACAAACAAACTACTTTGCCCCAACAAAACAGAGAGGTTGTCAATCTCTCCGGCTTGTCAAACACAAAGAATTAAATGTGTGGATGCAAAATATGATGATGATGAAATATGACCAGCGAGCAAATGGTGATGAAAAGCTATTAAAACGGTTGTAAGCAATGTAGGAAAATAGGACCGGGGTCCACAGTTCACTAGAGGTGTCTCTCCAAAAGATATACATGATGGGTAAACAAATTACAACATGGCAATTGACATAATTGTAGGCGCACAACAAGGCTATCATAAAACAATATAGTTCACTGCTTCATCTAATATGGGCATTACGTCAAAATACATAGACCGTCATCCAACTGCATCTATGACTAATAATCCACTCTGGGATCGCTATCCAGCATGTCACCCAAAAGTATTAAGTTGCAAGCAACAGATCATTGCAATAAGCAAAGTGCATAATGTAAGCAATGTAGATAACATGAAGAAATCACACCGTTGTTTTCTCCCTAGTGACAACAACACATCTCTAGCCTTGACCGTTCCTGTCACCGAACTCAGACAAAGAGAGGCATGAACCCACTATCTAGCATAAATACTCCCTCATACAACACTAACAATTACTCGGCCAAAGCAACCACTAGCATCGGAGAGCATGCAAGATCATAGATGAAACACATAACTGAACAAAAGTAATGACTTCCACAATTCATCGGATCCATGCAAACACAATCATGTAGCAATTACAAATAGATGATCTTGATCATGATAGACAGCTCACAATATCTAAGCAATGGAGTACAAGGAGGAGAGACAACCTTCTAGCTACTGCTATGGACCCGTAGTCCTGTGGTGGACTACTCACGCATCACTCCGGAGGCAGGCATGGTGATGTAGATGCCTTCGGCGTCGATTCCCCTCTCCGGCAGGGTGCCGAGAAGAGCTTCTGAATCCTCCCGAACTAGGGTTTGAGATGGCGGCAGCCTCGGACGTATTCTGGAAATTGTGATTGGTCCTCTTCTGTTTTTAGGTCAGAGGGGAATTTATAGGCGAAGGGGCGACGTGAGGCGATGGACAGGGGCCCCAGGAGGACCCCATGCATAGCCAGGGGGGGGCCAGGTGGCTCCTGGAGCCCCTGTGCCTCCCCTCCGGCTGTCCTTCGGGCTCCGTCTTTGTTTCATATTGGAAATAATTCTCGTAAATTTTGAGAGCAATCCGAGAAACTTCTCAGAACAACTTTTCTGAAACAAAAAGATAGCAGAAAACAGGAACTGGCACTGAGCATCTTGTTAATAGGTTAGTTCCATAAATTATGCCAAAATGATATAAAAACATTGTAAAAACATGTGGCACTCATATATAATCAAGCATGGAACATAAAAAATTATAGATACGTCGGAAACATATCATACAGCTGGCTTGGTAGTATCCATTGGTAAACCCAAATATGTGAAAGGTATACTACCAATCTTACACTCCAGGAATTCAGCCAGTTCTACCACCTTAGCCTGAGGCACATTAATTGGCACCAAAGAAGACTTATGATAATTTACTTTAAGAGCTGTGAACTGTGCATACAACTGAAGAATATCTTTAAACACTTTCAGATCTTGTTTATTAGCAGGGAGCACCACTATGGTATCATCAACATATTGAACTATAGGATATGCAGTTCTGATTGGGATTGGACAATTTAGCAGCCCATCTCGATAGGCTTTATTCACTAAACTTTGCAACAAATCAGCTCCTTCCACAAAAAGAAGAGGAGATAGAGGATCTCCTTGTCGAACACCTCTCTTACAAACAAAAGGTTTTCCAGGAACACCATTAAGGAGAACTGAAGAGGAGCCAGAGGACATAATTCCTTGCACCCAAGTGATAAATAAAGAAGGGAAACGTTTTGCTCTCAAAACCTGCAAGATTGCATTGTGATCTAGTGTATCAAAGGCTTTCTCAAAATCAATCTTGAAAATCAGTACCTTCTTTTTGGACTGCTGACATTGAAATAGAATTTCAAAATACCAGGCTAAATAGTCCTGTATTGTTCTGCCCTTTATAAAACCATACTGATTATCATGTATTGTTGTGGTAATGATCTGCTGAAATCTGTTGGCCACAAGCTTTGTAAGGAATTTCAGACAAGTGTTAGTTAATGATATAGGCCTAAAATCATTAACACTTTCTGGATTCTGCACCTTAGGAATCAAAGTGATGTATGACCCATTGATGCTCTCCAATGAGGACTCTCCAGTATAGAAATCATTGCATAGGTTTACAAAATCCTCTTTCACAATGTGCCAACATTTTTTAAGGATTTGAGAGAGAAGTGACATGGGGTAACCCAAGGACTTCACCATGTCAAGCGCTATAACTTATGAAAAGTCACTATGGACTTCAAAGTTGAACTCCTTCCTCTATGCGAGCCATTATACTTCACCTTTGGATGGTATAATACATGAGCATCTACCCTATGGCATTGCTAGGTTTGTGTCGATGAGTATGAACAAAAATGAGGATTTCAAGAGAGCTCGAGAACCCAAGCCATACAAGGTGGAGACATGGAAGTGAAATAATAAGCTATGAATGGAAGAAGAACCCGAAGAAACTCAATTTGGTTTCATTCCGATTTTGACACCGGTTGACTAGGAATTTCCGGTTTCATCCTGCTATAAACCGAACCTTAAATGAACTAAGTACCCAAGCGTTTTGGTTTCATCCCGGTTGAATCTCGGTTTCATTCCAGTCGAAATCTAGGATTAATTCATCTCGGTTTAAGATCTAGTCAACTGACTTATTCGTATAAAGTGGAGTTAATGCCTTTGTAACTAACTTTCCCTTCCACCACTCGGCTGTAAATAGGGCCTCTCTCCCTCACTACTAGAGTTAGAAAGAAACATGATAAGATACATATGAGCTATTTGTCCTTCTCTCCCCTTGTTGAGAAGATCCCCATGTGGATTCCAAGGCCTCTCCCTTAGTTCTATACTAGATATGTTCCAGACCCACTACTTGTTCGTTCTCTCTCTTTTACGGAATTATATTGGAACTGGTATCTTCTCCATGAGGATTCTATCAAAACCAATCTCTTGTATATTCGAAATTCTATTGGATCTTTCCCGTCTCTCCCTTCTAAATTCAATTGGATAGGTTGCACGGGCTCGTGAGAGAAATCACGTCACTTATATCATATGATGTGTTATTCGTGCTCTACATGTTCTTCATCGCATACTGCTTGTCAATCCGTGAGATCGGGCAAACCTTAGGTTGCCACGGATTTGACACCGTTGTTTCCCCCTCCACCCCCAATTCTCTTTCCTAATTTCTAAAATCCCACAAAAATAGCCCCAAGTGGTTTTGGATCGATCTATCTATATGGTGAGGTTTATTTCTTATAGTTTTGATACATGGATCTGTTGCTTTAGGACCCGATCTAACTTCCTTTGCGTTTTTTCTAGCCAATTTGGACAATTTTTCCACAAATTTTAGGATTTTCTAGCCGATTTCGTGTTCTTGTCGAGTTTTGATACCATCCCGGTCCCATGTTTGGTCCAATCACAATCTCTGGTCCTAGGTCCGGTTGACCCATGCTGGCGCCAAAAATGACAACTTTCGCCGAGAATTCATTTTTCAACTTACTCGTTTTCTTTTTGGCATTTTAATTTGTCATTTGTTCTTTGATTAGGTGACATGTGTCTTGATTTGAATCTCCCGTCACTCTACAATATCACTGTGGAGTCCATTCGAATCTTTGACACCATCTCGACCTCAAGTCCGAATTTTACATCAACACCAAAGGTATAACTTGCCACTAATCTTGTGAACCTTTCTGGCTTTTGTGTAACATGAACCTACCAAGACTAGCTTTCGAGTATTGGAGAATTTCACTTGTGTCACACCGGGCGAGATTCTTGTATCATATCTTGTTGTGGTCTTTGGCAAATGAAGGAATAAAAAAGAATGACAAAAAGAGTAGTGCCAAAGTACTTTCTTGTAGAAAATCATCAAGCTCCGAACACTAAGAGAGGAAAGAGAGTTAGAGGTTGGCACTTGTGCAAATCAATTTCTCACTAGTGGAAACAGGGCCATCGGTTTGGCCCTTTCGTCCCGGTTCCCTTACGAACCGGTACCAATGGGGGCACTAGTCCCGGTTCGAATGCCCAGGGCGCCGGCCAGGGCCAGTCCCGGTTCGTAGGTGTCGTGGTGGGTAGCACGGCATATCCATCAAAGACGGAAAAGAGTGTGGGGCAGGCGACGATCGGATGCTCGCGCGGGATTGGGCAACAAACATGCAAACACACGTCAGTTACCCAGGTTCGGGGCCCTCCTTGTGGAGGTAACACCCCTACGTCCTGCTCTTCTTGTTCTTATTGATTGATCACAAATCGAGCTACAAGGTTTGCTCCTGGAGCTGTATGGCGGTGGTGCCGGCTTGAGCTGTCAAGCCGGCTGGAGGTGGAAGACGATGATCTACCTATCTCTGGGTGCCTGTCCGACGTCTGCTTGCCTATTGCTTGCCTCGCGCAGGAGGCCCATGCATGCCTTATATAGGCAGCGGCTAGGGTTTTGGGTTACAAGGAGATTACACGATTGCCCCTATGACATCACTACTCTGGAGCCGGCTGGAGCTATCTCATCATTACATTGTAGCTGTAACGCCCGACAGGGGCTGGACGATCCGGGCCTACTAGTACGGACCGGTCGGTTGGTAGAGGCCGGCTGCTCTAGTCGGCCGTCCGCCTCCGGGTAGAGGAAACAGCTTGCTTTATCCGGCTGGCTCCAGGCGGGACGCTGTAGCCGGCCCTTGTAGTTCTTGAAGAAATGGACCTCTTAGGGATATCCGGGGTTCATATCCCCGACACTAGCCCCCGAGATCGTGGAGTCTTGCCGGCTTGCCGGGTAGACTTCTCGAGCTTCAATGTTTTGTTTGTCGCTGTAGTTGAAGTCGTCCGGCTTGAGGTTTGCGGGATAAGGTGACGGTGGCCGGAGGCGGCTCGTCCGGCTTGGGGTAGCCGGTCTCCGGTAGTCTTGATGTCTCGGGAATCGTGGGTCGTGGCACGCGTCAGCCACGTTTCGCCGCTTGGTCGTGATGGTTGCGCTCTGCCCGATGTCTGGGGCACGTCGCTTCGGTCTTCGACGGACTGGATCGTCTGTGGCAACTGCTTGTTAGTGGGATCGTCTGCGGACGACGCGGTCTGTCCGCGCCCCACGTGGCGCGTGGAGCGGTGCGGTTCCGCCTGCCCCGCTTTTAAAGGGGAAAAGAGGGGGAAGGTTCAGAGTTTTCGCTCCTCTCTCCCGCTTCGTCTTCTTCGCCAGTTCTTGCTCCTCTTGCTCCTTGCCGATTTCTCCGTCTCGCCACTTCTGCTTCCGCCTCTCCCGCCACGGGCAACAGATCTTCCATGGCGGGCACGGGCGCTTGGATGGGCTCCATCATCGATGATGAGTTCCTTCTAACGCTTCACCGGAATGGGTCCATGGGGAAGAGCGGCGATGTGGAGGCTCGCGCCCCTCCCCCTGGAGAGATCTCGCCGAGGCCCAAACCGGGCGAATTCGTCGTGTTCTACACGCATGTGGAGCGGGGACTGGGGCTTCCTGTTAGCTCATTCTTCAACGAATTCCTGCATTTTTATGGGCTGCAGCCTCACCATCTAGGGGCAAACTGCATCACGCAGTTGTCCTGCTTCGTCACGTTGTGCGAAGCGTATTTGGGCGTTTGGCCCAGTATGGAGCTCTTCGGCATGTTCTTCTTCTTGCGGTCCCAGGTGACCGCTGGGCTGCAGCGGGACTGCGGCGGCGTCTCCATCAGCGCGAAGAACACGCCGCTCCCCAAGATCCATCTGCCCGAGTCCATCAAGAAGTGGCAGAATACGTACTTCTATGTCAAGAATGCTACTGAGGTTGACCGGGTCAACCTCCCCGCCTTCGCCAATACGCGTCCGGCGGACAGATCTTGGAGCCGGAAGCCGGCAGTCGATGAGAATCTGCAGGGCACCCTGTTCGCCCGCCTGGAGAAACTGGTGGCGGACGGCTTGACGTCTAGGGATCTGACCATGGCCTGGACGACAAGGCGGATGTATCCGCTGCAGGAGCGCTCGCACAAGATGTGCTTCTACTCCGGCATCCGGGATCCCACTCGAGCCTCCATGAATATCCCGACGCAGGAGAGATTGAGCGAGTGGGTATCCCGTCTCATCACCGACAAGCTTGAGGAGGATTGGGACTTCGGGCTCGATCCCTTCGACCGCTCGGATCGCGCTCCTGAGGTTAGCTTCTTCCCTTCTCATTTCGCCTCCGATTTCCTTTCCGGCTGCCGCCTGATCTAGCCGGCATGCCGGGTAGCTTTGTGAGGTCCAGATGGTTGAAGATTTTGAAGTAGTCTTCGAGCCTGATGTCCAGGGTCCCCTTTCCGCGGCGCAGACGGCCATGCTGGAGGAGGAGAGCGCCGCCGAGGAGCAGGCGGGTGGAGGTGCGAGCACTGCCGCTGGAGGCGAATCCGGCGGCGATGCCCGAGTCGCCGCAGGGGCGCGCGGCGACACCACCGAGTCGTCTGGAGGAGGTGCCGATGCCGGCGGCGATGATGACGCTGCCCGGACTGCAACGAGCCCGGTCTCTGCCGCCGGCGCCGACTCCGACTCGGCTGCCTACAGGGACGAGGATCTCGAGCGCGACGATCCGCCCCCGGTTTCGTCGTCCCGTGGTAAGTCTTCTGGGCCCGGGGTCGCCGGGCAGGCTGACAATGTTGTGCGTGTGGTAGTAGATCTCTCCACTGGCTCTGAACCGGACTCAGAGGGTTCTTCCTCCGTGCCAGCCTCCAAGCCGGCGACATCCACCCGCCGGACCAAGGAATTGGAGGCGGCGGCGCGGAAGAAGGTGGTTCTTCCTCGGCGGACCGTGAAGGAGAGGCGGTCGAAGTCGGCCGCCGATGTCGATGCGAATACCGCGCCGCCCAAGCGGAAGGGCGCATTTGAGAAGCGAGGCGTGCTTCCCGCCAAAAAGCGGGCTTCGACGTCTTCCCGGCCTACCACGGGCGGCCTGTCGCCAGCCGGAAGAACGAGGGCGGAGATGCCTGAGACCGAGGCCAGGGCGGACGAGATCATGGCCGACGTCCGGGCTGAGGTCGACGCCAAAATGGCGGAGGAGGAGGCCCAGACTGGTGGGGCCAAAAACGAGGTGATTGGTCCTGCTTTAGGTGGTGATTTTATTTACGATTCGAATCCGGATGACTTGGAGAGGGAGTTTTATGCTCGGACGGCGCAGGCAGTCTTGGCCTTGGGAGCATCTGATGCTGATTTTACTGTGGAGCAGCTGCTGGCCTCGAGGGAGGACGAGGAGAGGACGAAGGCGGCGGACGTGGAGAGGACAGAACCCGCCGCCGGCAAGACCCGCGCCCAGGTGGTTAATCTTTCTCCTCCTTTTGTTCTTGGTTATGACTCGGGTATCGAAGATATGGAGAAGGCTATTTACGCGGAGCTGGCGCAGGCGGACTCGATCCGGGCGTCGATGGACGCCCAGGCGGCTGCAAAGCAGCCAGCGGCTGCCAAGGCGGCCGAGGAGAAGGCGGCAGCGGGCGCGGAGGCCGGCAATACCGCAAAGGCCTCTGCCGGGGCCGAGGTGGTGCCGGCTCGCACGGAGCGGCCGGTCGAAGACCCTGTCGTTCCGGCGAAAGGCGGCGATGCGTCTTCCGGAGGCGTGAAACGCCCGTCCGACGCCGTGCCCCCTCCCCCGCCAAAGCGTCTGAAGAGGAGGGCGGCCAAGGCGCTGGGCTCGTGCGTCGGGTAAGTCCTTGTCTTGTGGTAGGAATATTCGCAACTTGCACTCGATGGTGACGCCTTCCTTGTTTCGCAGGGCACCGCTCCCTATAGTGGAGACGGCAGTCGTCGCTGTAGAGGAGTCGGCATCGGTGCCTGTCACCGAGGTCCCCGTGGCGCAGACGGCTGATCCGCCTTCGGAGGCGAAGACGACAGAGGCGGGCAGCCGAGTGCTGGCGGAGGCGGCCCCCCTTGTGGTCGACTTCAACCCTCCGGCTTCAGGTGGAGATGCCGAGACGCCAGTGGGCGCTTTCCAGGTGGTTCCCCAGCCCGGCGCCGGGGCTGGGTATACCGCCTTCCCCACCCCTTCTTTGACCGTGGCCGTGACAGCCAAGGATAAGGCCATCGCGGAAGCGACGGCTTCGCTCCCCGGCCCTCGCCAATCAACTTTGGTGTCTTCCCCGCCGTACTCCGGGCCGGTGCCGGCTCGGCCCGATGCGTCGGGAAAGATTCCCCTCGCCGAACTGGCGGAGCGGGTGGCCAGGGAGAACTTGGCCAACGTAACATTGCTCCGCTCCTCCATGGAGCAAGGTCTTGCCGCGGCGACTAGGGAGGCGGTATTGCTCAAGCGGGAGCTTGAGGCGGCTAAAGGTTTGGCTCCCTTTTTCCCCCGCACTCTGTCTTGACGTTCTGCCTTTTTCTCTTGCATGTCTTGGCTTGACGGTGACTTGATCTCCACAGGTGACTCCACCTCCCGCGCCGGCTTGGAGAAGCAACTGAAGGAGAAGGATGCCGCCTTGACCTCAACCGAGGCCGATCTCCAAGCGGCGGAGAAGGCATTAGAGGAGCGCCGCCTCGAGGTCGTCCGGCTGGGCGAGGAGACGGCGAAACTGCGGGAGTCCGAGCGTCGAAAGCAGAGCGAGGTTGAGTCTCTCCGCGGTGATGCGGCCAAATTGAAGGATCTGCTGAAGGCTTCCGTCGAGAATAACGACAAGATCGTCCAGGAGGTCAAGGCGCGCGAGCTTGAGCATGAACAGCTGGTGAGCGGCTTGGTCAAGGAGGTTGAGGGCGTAAACGAGCTGATCCTCGGTAAGTGAGGTCTCCTTTCTCCTTGGTTTCTTACTTTAGGTCTTCTACTCGGCCTTACTGGTTTGAAATGCAGGCCTCTATCCCGAGGTGGATGCGCAACTCCAACAAGATGCTGCCTCGGCTCACTCTCGACCGGAGTCTTCTGGTGCCGCTGCCGGGTCTGCTCCGACTACCGCTTCCCGCCTTCTGCGATTCGGCCAGGAATTCAAGCGGCTGAAGGAGGCGGCTGAGGGCGTGCTTGAGAATCTGTGGCCGGACACTCCCTTGCCGGCTACTCTCCACGACTTATGCGCCCGGCTCGAAGGAGCGCCTGCCGGCATCAATGATCAAGTGGAGATGGCGGCGCGCGGAGGTACCGACATGGCCCTGGCCGTGGTGAAGTCATGGTACCCTGGCGTGCAGACGAGCAGGCTGATGGACGGCTTCCGCGACGGTACATCCTTCGTGGACTTGCGTCCAGAAATTGCCGCGGCCTCCGAGCGGATTGCCGAGGCTGTTGACTTGACGATGCTGGTGCCTGCCGAGCCGTCGTCGATGCCGAAGCCAACTGAAGATGCTGGAGCCGGCGACGCTGCTGCCGCTACTGACGCCGCTACCGTTTGATCCGCTTGTCTCCCCGGAATGCCGGGTGTAACTGTTATTCTGTGCCGTTAACTGTCTTGCCACATTAACCGCTTTGTTATCTTGGGCATCTTTGAAGGTCATCATGTAAAAATTTGCTATTCTGCTTCCTGCCATGGTCTGTTATCGTGAGTGTCGTTTTCTCTGTGACTGCTGGGCCTCTGTGCTATAATTCGTGCTTGTTTTTGGTGATGATGATCACCATACCTAGCCCCCGAATTTTGGGCCGGTTTGAGCATCAATCCGGGTCGAAATTTCACGCCCTTCGTTTGTTTTGCATTTTTCCTTCTGTCATTGTTATGTCGTGGAGCCCCCGAGTCCGTGACTCGGGGTGTTTTAATTGTTCGTCCGGGTCTGGGCAGCCGCCTTGGCGGGTGCGCAGCCCCCGGGAATCTTTTGCCGGCTGACGACTTCGCAGCCCCCGAGTCCGTGACTCGGGGTGATTTTTATATTTTCATCCGGGTCTGGGCAGCCGGCTTGGCGGGTGCGCAGCCCCCGGGTATCTTTTGCCGGCTGACGGCTTGGCAGCCCCCGAGTCCGTGACTCGGGGTGATTTTTATATTCGTCCGGGTCTGGGCAGCCGGCTTGGCGGGTGCGCAGCCCCGGGAATCTTTTGCCGGCTTGGCCTTGCCTCCTTGGCTTCTGTGCGTGGACCCAGCTGCAGTTACTGACGGGTCCCGTCAACTGGGTTTCGTTGCCACGTGTAGATCGTGGGGTCGTGGGCGACGGTTGGGTCTCCCACGTTGTCCCTTGTTTGTGCTATAAATCTTGACCGTTTTCTTTCTCCTCCTTCACTCGCGCCTCTTTGCTCCCTTTTCGCATTCCTCTTCTTGTTTCCTTGCTTCTCTGTCATGGTGAAGTCTGAGCCCATGGACGCTGCCGCTGAGGAGACCATCGCTGCTCCTCCAGCGAAACGTCCTCGCGGTCGTCCCCCCAAGAGCGGCGGCCGAGGGCGGGGGAAAGCGGTCGCCTCCGCTGCCGCCGGTAGCAGTGCTGGCCGCGGCAAGGGCGGCGGCCGTGTTGGCTTGAGGAGTGCGGGTGCCGCCGGTGGCGGCATCAGCATCGGCGCTGGTCGTGGCAAGCAACTCCTTGTTCTTCACGACACATCGAGCGAGGAGGAAGCCACCCCTGTTCTTCCACCTCCGGGCTTTGACCCGATTCCTAAATACGCCCCGTCTGCCGTCGCCGACGGCGAGGAAGAGAGCGCGGAGCTGTCTTCCGCCTCTTCCGACTCCCTGGAGAATCCGCGGCGCCCGGCCTGGGGTGTGTTCCCCATCGGGGAGTTCCTCCTGATCCTGCACTCGCCAGTTACTGGGCCGGTGCAGAGGCTTCCCGACGCCTTCGCCGACGCACTGCCAGGCGTTGGCCACTTCAAGTTCAAGCTCTTCCGTGAGGGTGCCTCCCAGGGTCCCTGGGATGCAACCGTCCGGTTCACCTCCCGGGTGGATGGTAATGCTGTTGTCAACCGGGTGGAGTTCGTCAGGGGTTGGGACGAGTTCGCCGACTTCTACGAGCTCGAAGCCGGCTTCATCCTCTGCTTCCGCCTCCGGCGTGACAAGGGCGTCTTCTTCGTGAAGGTGTTCGACGGCACCCTCTGCATCAAGCACTGGGCCGGCAAGAAGATAGGTGGATCAGGGAAGGCGACGGTTGCCGCTTAGGGAGCTCTGCCGGCTCGACCTTGTAGTTGCGCGGGGAAGGTCCGCCTGTGGACCTCCCTCTTTTGTTTTGTTATCCAGCTTCCATCTGTAAGGCCTTGTTTAATTCCAATGCTTTTGTTCCTGTACTTTTGCTTGTGTGCAATTTTCATTTCCTGTTTGTCGTGCCTGTGTCCGGCTTGGGCTCTCGAAGCCGGTTGGCGGCGTTTCCGCGTGTGAAATGAAATGACAAAGCGATTAGTTTGCTGTTATGCTCATGGAGTATACTTTTACTGTGCTTAACTCAATTTCACACTCGCCTGTAGCCTTTCCTGCCGCCGTTCGTGTGCACTTCACCGTCTAGCGGGATCATGCACACTACTACAACGCTAGGATCCGGTTTGTTAGGCCAGAGTTTTCTCAGCCGGTAACGACTTCTATTTCTTACGTCTTTCGCATACACTCCGCCTCCAGCTTATTCTCTTGCCGGCCTTAACCGGATCCGAAGAGTTAGCCGTTTAGCATTGTGTAGTTAATCATCCGTATTCGGAGAAGCGGTTGCCGACTGCCGGCTTGGCCGAGTTTGCAGAAAAACGTTATTTCAGCCGGCAGGACTTCCCTTTATGCGTTTTTCACGTTGTTGGCCCCCTCCAGCTTGTTCTCTTGCCGGCCTTAACCGGATTCGAAGAGTTAGCCGTTTAGGGGTTAGTCACGCTACACGGCCGCTAAAGGCAAGCTTGCCGGCTGCCGGAAGAGCCGGGAAGAAGAATGCGGAAAAAATTGCGAAAAACTGCTCATGTGTTCATCATTCTCATTTCTTTTATTGATAGCATAGGTGATACATACATTGTACTTTCTCAAGTGTAGAATCGACGCAAGAGTGCCGCGTTCCATGGCCTTTCCGTTTCATCGCCTTCCTTATCCATCGTGTCCTTCTTGTGCTCGCGGGCGTCGATGAGGTAGTAAGCATCGTTGATGAGCGCTTTGCTGACGATGAATGGTCCTTCCCACGGTGATGACAACTTGTGCATGTTTTTGGTGTCTTGGATGAGCCGGAGCACGAGGTCGCCTTCACGAAAATGGACGTTCTTGATGCGCCGGCTGTGGTAGTTGCGTAGCTGCTGCTGGTACATCGCCGACCTTGATTCGGCAAGCTGGCGTGCTTCCTCGAGCAAGTCCATTCCATCTTCGTAGGCTTGCTTAGCTTGCGCTTCCGTGTACAGCACGATCCGGGGTGCGTCGTGCTCGATGTCTGTTGGCATGACGGCTTCCGCCCCATGGACGAGGAAGAAGGGGGTGAAGCCAATGTTCGCCAGGGTGTCGGCTGCCTCGTTGTTGGAGCGGTGGATGTGGTGGAACTCGCATCCTTCGAAGTATCCCGCGAGCTGCTGGACGAAGAAGCGGTAGGCGGCCATGTTGGGGTCCTTGGCGTCCCAGTGGCCAGTGGTCTGCTGGACCACCAAGTCGGAGTCGCCGTAGCAGAGGATTCGCTTGATGTTCATGGCCTTGGCGAGCTTGAGGCCGTGTGCGAGGGCTTCATACTCAGCTACGTTGTTGGACGCCGTGAAGTGGATCTGTAGAACGTATTCGAGTCGGCCCCCCTTGGGTGAGGTGAGGACGATTCCGGCGCCGAGTCCCCAGTATCTTTTGGATCCATCGAAGTGCATGAGCCAATGCTCGCCGGAGCCGGGTGGCGGCGGTACATGGTCCGTCTCCGTCCAATCGGCAAGAAAGTCTGCCAGCTTCTGCGACTTGATCGCTGTTCTCTTGTCGTACTCGACTCCGAGCGCCGTCAGGTTGATCGCCCACTTCGCAACTCTGCCGGTTGCATCCTTGTTGCCTATGATTTCGGCAAGCGGTGCGTCGCTTATCACTTTGATCGGGTGCTCTTGAAAGTAATGTTTCAGCTTCTTCGTTGCCATGTACACGCCGTATACGAGCTTCTGGTAGTGCGGGTAGTTTTGCTTTGACTGCGAGAGCACCTCGCTGAGGTAGTAGACTGGCCGCTGAACCGGCCGCTGCTTGCCGGGTTCGTCTCGTTCCACCACTAGGACCACGCTGACGACTCGATTGGAGGCGGCGATGTACATGAGCATGGGCTCCTTTGGAGTCGGAGGTGCTAGGACTGGGGTGGTGGTCATTGCCCGCTTGAGTTCCTTGAAGGCGGCGTCGGCCGCGTCGCTCCAGACGAACTTGTCTGTTTTCTTCAGTAAGTGGTAGAGCGGGAGAGCCTTCTCCCCGAGCCGGCTGATGAAACGGCTAAGAGAAGCTAGGCACCCGGCGAACTTCTGGATGTCCTTGACGCTTCTTGGTTGTCGCATGTTGTCGATGGCGGCGATTTTCTCTGGGTTGGCTTCGATCCCTCGTGCCGACACAAGGTAGCCGAGTAGCTGTCCGGCTGGAACGCCGAACACGCATTTCTCCGGGTTGAGCTTCATCTGGAAGCGGCGGAGGTTGTCGAAGGTTTCCTTGAGGTCGAGGAGGAGGGTATGCTTCTCCTTGGTCTTGATGACGACGTCGTCGACGTAGGCGTGCGCGTTGCGACCGATTTGGTCGTGCAGGCATTTCTGCATGCAGCGCTGGTATGTTGCTCCCGCGTTCTTCAAGCCGAACGGCATGGTGGTGTAGCAGTACGGGCCGTATGGGGTGATGAAGGCGGTCTTGAGCTGGTCATCCGGATTCAGCGGAATTTGGTGGTAGCCGGAGTAGGCGTCGAGGAGGGAGAGGAGGTCGCAGCCGGCCGTGGAGTCGATCACTTGGTCGATGCGCGGCAATGCGAAGGGGTCTTTAGGGCAAGCCTTGTTGAGGTGGGTGTAGTCGATACACATCCGCCATTTCTTGTTCTTCTTTTCCACCATCACCGGATTGGCTAGCCACTCCGTGTGTTGCACTTCTTTGATGAACCCGGCCGCGAGTAGCCGGGCTATTTCTTCTCCTATGAGCTGTCTTCTTCCTTCCGCGAAACGTCGCAGGGATTGTTTTACCGGCTTGGCATCTGGCCGGACGTGAAGAGAGTGCTCGGCGAGTTCCCTCGGCACACCAGGCATGTCCTTGGGGGACCACGCGAAGATGTCCCGGTTCTCACGGAGGAACTCGACGAGCGCGCTTTCCTATTTGGGGTCCAGGCTCGCCCCCACGGAGACGAACTTGGACTTGTCGCTGTCGTCGAAGTAGATCTTCTTTGTGTCCCGGGCCGCCTGGAAGTTCGACTCGCCAGCCGGTTTGGCCGACTCCGGGATCTCCAGCTTTTCCTCGCTAGCCTTGCGCTTAAATTGCTTCATCTCCTCATTGCAGACCATGGTCTCGGCCACCTTTGCGCTGTCAGAGGCGCATGCGATGGAGCGTTTATAGTCTCCGGCGACGGTGATGATCCCGCGTGGGCCTGGTAGCTTCATCTTGAGGTAAGCGTAGTGGGGTACCGCCATGAACTTGGCGAGCGCCGGCCGCCCGAGGATGGCGTGGTAGGCGCTGGAGTGGTCGACCACCTCGAAGGAGATGGTCTCGCGGCGATGGTTGCTCTTGGTGCCGAATAGGACGTCCAGCCGGATGAGGCCCATGGACGATCCGGCTCGCCCCGGCACGATGCCGTGGAAGACCGTCCGGCTCGGCGTCAAGCTGGACTCGGAGACGCCCAGCTTCTCCAGCGTGTCGCGATAGAGGATGTTGATGCTGCTGCCTCCGTCAATGAGGACGCGTGAGAAGGTGCAAGCGCGTTTGGTGGAGATGATCATGGGCTCCAGGACTAGAGCATAGCCGCCTGGGTTGGGCATCAGCTCCGGGTGGTCGCGACGGTCCCACGTGATCGGCTCCTGCGACCAGTTGAGGTACTGGGGGACAGGTGGAACCACCGCGTTCACTTCCTTGAACCGTTCGCGCCGGCTTCGCTTGTCGTCGCGCTCGCTGACGAAAACGATGTAGGCGGCATCCGGATTCTGATAGCCGTCTGGACCCCTTGGAGGCGGAGCCGGAAGGCGCTCCCTTTCTTCTTCACGTTGGCGATCGTCTCGATCCCTGTCTTCGCGTCGTCTGTCGTCGCGTCCTCGATCGTCCCGTCCGGCTTCATCCCGAGGCGGATTTCGCCGCTCGTACGGTGGTGGCCTCGGGCGTCCAAGAGTGCATTGCCTGACGGTGTGGTTTGCTGGCCGGTCACCATGGTTCCGGCACGGTTGATCGAGCATGTAGTCATAGTTGTTCCTCGCCCTTGTCCGGCGCATGTCGCCGCTCGTTCTCATGCGGCGGTTGTCGAAGCCTCCTGCCGGCCTTCCTTCGGTCGTAGCGACGACCTTGGACTCGACACGGTCGTCTGCAGACTTGCGCTTGCCAGCCGCGTCGGAGTCACGCCGGGTCGATTTTCCTCCATCTTGGTTCTCCGTCCGACTGCGACGTGCAGCCGGCTCCGTCGTGATGATTCTTCCGGCTTCGTCGAGTCGGATCGGGTTGGTCATGCCTGCGTCGGCGGTGGCGTACTCGTCGGCGATTGCCATAAGCTCTGCCATGGTCTTCGGGCTCTTCCTCAGGAGCCGGTGTTTGAGCAGCGTCTGATCTCGGCACCCCTGGATGAAGTACTGGACGGCTTGGAGCTCGAGTACTCCCTCGCAGGAGTTGCGAAGGCTTGTCCACCGGGTGAGGTAAGCTCGGTCCGACTCGCCGTCCTTCTGCTTGCACAGCGCGAGCAGCTGTGCGTTGCCAGGGCGCAAGTAGGTGCCGGTGAAATTGCGGTTGAACACCTCCTCGAAGTCCAGCCAGCTGTTGACGCTCTCCTTCGGAAGGCTGTTGAGCCAAGTCCGTGCCGATCCCTGGAGCATGAGCGGCACGTAGCGCACGGCTACCCGCTTGTTGCCGCCTGCGATGTTGACCGCCGTGACGTAGTCGGCGAGCCAGTCTTCCGGCTTCGCGGTGCCGTTGTACTTGGGTGTGTCCCTGGGGAGAGTGAATCCCTTCGGGAATCGCTCGCTCCGGATGCGGGGTCCGAAACAGCGATGAGCAGCGATGTCTTCTTCTTCGATGATGCTTGACAGCTTGAGCACGTCGATGCGGTGGCGTGCGTCGTCGCTGGTTTCAGGTCCTAGCGGCCCCAGGCGTTCGTCGATGGTGACCTTGTGGCCGACTCGCTCCTTGACGTTCCGTCCGGCTCGAGGCTCGCTCCGGTTGCCGTCTTCACGTCGTCCAGCCGGATCACGGCCGTGATCACGAGGATGCGAGCTCGCGCTCCCCTCGCGGTGAACTCGTGGTTGCTTGTCCTTCGCCCTTCCGCGGCTCGTGGACGACGCTTCTGCACCTTGCTTGAACTTGCCGGCTGCATCGTAGCCTGGAGGCGGCTCATGGTGCCCCTTGCTCGCCGTTGCCTCCGTTTCCCGCTGCTGCCGGTTGGCCGTGTTGATGAGTTGTCGAACCCGACGCATTTGTTGTTGTAGTTCTTCGCCTTGGAGATAGGGTAGCTCGGCGGCTGCTGCTTCCGCCGCCCTCATGTTTTGCGTAGGACAGCTGTACTCGGGGAAGCTGAGGTCGGTGAGCTCATGCGCCTGGCCGGCACGGTTCATGGCGCCACCAAGATCTCCTCCTTTGCGCCTGACTTCATTCAGCTTCTCCGCGTTGCGGTCCGCCTGCTCGATGCCGTGTGCGGAATTGTACTCGCGAATTGTGGCGCTGAGCCGGCGCTGCGTCGACGCGAGGTTTAGCGCCTTGTCGTAGATCTGCTGCCGCATCCTCTCGAGTTCAGCCGCCGCCTTGACTGGATCAGCACTCGGCGCGATGGGGGTGCTCAGCAGCTCGAAGTCGGCCTCCAGGTTGCGCTGGTAGCGCGAAGGTTCGCCAGCTTCATGAACGGTGGTGGTGACGGGGCCTCCTGCCGCCGCGTGCTCGACCATGTGCACCTCGGCGTAGACGTTGAGCTTGGCGACGTCGCGGTCCGCGTCGCCGGAGTTGAGGTAGCCGAAGGCGGAGTCGTCGTTGCAGGTGCTGGCGTCGAAGATCGAAGGAGCCAAGCTCGAGTAGACCACCTCCGGGTACTCCTGAGCGGCGACGGCGACGTAGACGTGGAAATCGCCAAGGGTGACGACCGCTCCTCCGCTGGCGACGTCCACGTCGGCGAAGCTGTTGGTGTTGTCGAGGACGCAACCGACGGAGCCGATGGAGAGCACGAGGCCGGAGACGATCCGCCGACCATCCACAGTCCGGGATCCCGCGCAGAACGTGACTCCGTTCGCCGCGAGCCCCACGGTGGGCGCCAAATGTCGTGGTGGGTAGCACGGCATATCCATCAAAGACGGAAAAGAGTGTGGGGCAGGCGACGATCGGATGCTCGCGCGGGATTGGGCAACAAACATGCAAACACACGTCAGTTACCCAGGTTCGGGGCCCTCCTTGTGGAGGTAACACCCCTACGTCCTGCTCTTCTTGTTCTTATTGATTGATCACAAATCGAGCTACAAGGTTTGCTCCTGGAGCTGTATGGCGGTGGTGCCGGCTTGAGCTGTCAAGCCGGCTGGAGGTGGAAGACGATGATCTACCTATCTCTGGGTGCCTGTCCGACGTCTGCTTGCCTATTGCTTGCCTCGCGCAGGAGGCCCATGCATGCCTTATATAGGCAGCGGCTAGGGTTTTGGGTTACAAGGAGATTACACGATTGCCCCTATGACATCACTACTCTGGAGCCGGCTGGAGCTATCTCATCATTACATTGTAGCTGTAACGCCCGACAGGGGCTGGACGATCCGGGCCTACTAGTACGGACCGGTCGGTTGGTAGAGGCCGGCTGCTCTAGTCGGCCGTCCGCCTCCGGGTAGAGGAAACAGCTTGCTTTATCCGGCTGGCTCCAGGCGGGACGCTGTAGCCGGCCCTTGTAGTTCTTGAAGAAATGGACCTCTTAGGGATATCCGGGGTTCATATCCCCGACAGTAGGGGACCTTCAGTCCCGGTTCGTGATACGAACCGATACTAAAGGGTCGCGGCAGGCGGCCGCAGGGGCGGGGCCAGCACGAGCAACCTATAGTCCCGGTTTGTCATACAGACCGGGACTAAAGATTGACCTTTAGTACCGGTTCGTGTTACGAACCGGGACTAATGTTTTCCCCCCTATATCATCCCCCAGCCCCCGACCCGGCCATGGCCATTTTTGAGCTCGAGTTCATCACCATTTTCTCATATATTTCCTCTCCCGAGCTTGAGTTCGTCCCTATTTTTTCCCACCATTTGTCAAGATTGACAGCGCCTCATCTATCCAAGGGTTAGCACTTCCGGCATTGCTACTTAAGCTCATTTCGTTGCTACTTAGCTCATTTCATTTTCTAGTGCTAGCTAGGTGTTTGATGAAATGCCTAAGTTAGGGATTTCATTTGTTTTATATGCAATTTGAGCTCAAATTAAAGTATAATGTGTGGGTTTTAGTGTCGTCCGCTCCCCGTCCTCACCGCCGTCAATCGCCCGTGCCATCCCGTCACCGGCACCACCTTGGTGAGCCTCTTGTTTTTCTCTTTTGTTTTAAAAAACTTATTTATATGATTTAGATGCATAGTTATTACTTGTATAATTTTCTTACGTTTTTTTATATGTTTAGTGCCATGGTTTTGATATCCGTCCCCGTCAGCCCTCGTCCGGTCTATGATTCGGATGTGGTTGAACTGGAAATTCCAACCGACCCTATTTTCGAGTTTTTCGAAAAACAAAATAATGATTTGAAAGCAAAATTGAAAAGAAGTGAAAATCTTCGTCTCCAATTCCTAGAAGAGAAGATGAAATTGGAGCTCGATCTTGCCGACATCGTCGATAAACACAAGATCAAGATGGATGCAATGCGCTTAAAGATTAGAAAGATGAGAAAATATGCTATTCATAGAGAGGCTTGGTATCATTATGTTGTTGGTTCAATAATTACCTTAGTTGCGATTTTGATCGTATTTGTTGTTGGGTTTAAATTATTTAGATAGTTGTATGTTAGTTTCAATTAATGTATGTTTTATGAGACTATGTATTACATTTGGTCACTACTCTACTTTGGTTTTAATGTGATGAACTTATATTAATTAATTTGGTCACTATTATATATTCATGATGTAGTGTAATGGTTTTTGATATATTTATATAATGCAGATGAGCCGGCAATGGATGTACGGTGACCGGCGTTATCCCGACTTTATTAATGGCATGCATGATTTTCTCCATGTGGCTGAGACAAACAAGCCGCCGAATGGTTTTATTTCTTGTCCATGTAGTGTCTGTAAGAATACTCAAGATTACTCTACCTCAGAAACCATTCATGTCCACCTGTTGAAGTCCGGTTTCATGTCCGGTTATAATTGTTGGACCAAGCACGGAGAAAGAGGGGTTATAATGGAAGACAATGAAGAAGAAGAGGATAATGACAACTATCCTATGTTCACTGAACACGGTGGTACTACAATGGGGGAAGACGGAGCTGAAGAAGAGCCCATTGTTGATGAGCCCGATGACGATCTTCGTCGTGCCATTCTTGAAGCGAAGATAAACTGCGGAAGTAAAAACGAGAGGTTGAAATTGGAGAGAATGTTAGAGGATCACACCAAATTGTTGTACCCAAATTGCGAAGATGGCCAGAAAAAGTTGGGTACCACACTGGAATTGCTGCAATAGAAGGCAGAGAATGGTACTTCTGACAAGGGATTTGAAAATTTGCTGAAAATAATAAAGAAGATGCTTCCAAGGGATAACGTATTGCCCCCCAGTACGTACGAAGCAAAGAAGGTTGTCTGCCCTCTAGGATTAGAGGTGCAGAAGATACATGCGTGCATCAATGACTGCATCCTCTACCGCGGTGAGGAGTACGAGAATTTGAGTGCATACCCGGTATGCGGTGCATTGCGGTATAAGATCAGGCGAGATGACCCTGGAGAAGTTGAGGACGAGCCGCGCCCCAGGAAGAGGGTTCCTGCGAAGGTGATGTGGTATGCTCCTATAATACCACGATTGAAATGTTTGTTCCAAAACAAAGAGCATGCCAAGTTGTTGCGATGGCACAAAGAAGACCGTAAGAAAGACGTGATGCTGAGACACCCCGCTGATGGGTCGCAGTGGAGAAAAATCGACAGAGAGTTCCCGACATTTTCAGATGACGCAAGGAACTTAAGATTTGGTCTAAGTACAGATGGTTTAATCCTTTTGGGGAGCAGAGCTCCAGTCATAGCACCTGGCCTGTGACTCTATGTATCTATAACCTTCCTCCTTGGTTGTGCATGAAGCGGAGGTTCATTATGATGTCAGTGCTCATCCAAGGCCCGAAGCAACCCGACAACGACATTGATGTGTACCTGAGGCCATTGGTTGAAAAACTTTTAGAGTTATGCGTGAAGAAGGTGTACGTGTGTGGGATGAGCACAAACAAAATGAATTTAACCTACGCGCATTGTTGTTTGTAACCATCAATGATTGGCCTGCTCTTAGTAACATTTCAGGACAGTCAAACAAGGGATACAATGCATGCATGCACTGTTTAGGTGAGACTGAAAGTATATATTTGGGAAACAAGAATGTGTACCTGGGGCATCATCGATTTTTCTTCCAAAACAGCATCCCGTAAGAAAGAAAGGCAAGCATTTCAAAGGTGAGCCAGATCATCGGACGAAGCCTATCCGTCCTACCGGGGATGTTATATATGATATGGTCAAGGATTTAAAAGTAATCTTTGGAAAGGGTCTTGACGGACAATCTGTTCCGAATGACGCTGACAGACACGTACCGATGTGGAAAAAGAAATCTATATTTTGGGAGTTACCCTATTGGAAAATCCTAGAGGTTCACTCTACAATCGACGTGATGCACGTGACGAAAAATCTCTGCATGAAGCTGCTAAATTTCTTGGGCATGTACGGGAAGACGAAAAATTCACCGGAATCACGGCAGGACCAGCAACATATGCACGAACGAGACAACCTGAATCCAGAGAAGTATCAAGGTCCTGCCAGCTACGCTCTTACCAAAGAAGAGAAAGATCTTTTTTGAAGTCCTTAGCAGTATCAAGGTCCCGTCTGGCTTCTCGTCGAATATAAAGGGAATAATAAACATGACAGAGCAAAAGTTCTAAAAACCTAAAGTCTCATGACTGCCACATGATTATGACACAATTACTTCCGATTGCATTGAAAGGGCTTCTGCCCGAAAATGTTCGAGTACCCATTGTGAAACTATGTGCATTCCTCAATGCAATTTCTCACAAGGTCATCAATCCAGTAACTCTACCAAGTTTACAGAAGAATGTGGTCCAATGTCTTGTCAGCTTCGAGTTGGTGTTCCCACCATCCTTCTTCAATATTATGACGTACCTCATAGTTCACCTAGTCGAAGAGATTTCCGTTCTCGGTCCTGTATTTCTACACAACATGTTCCCCTTTGAGAGGTTCATGGGAGTCTTAAAGAAATACGTTCATAACCGTGCTAGACCAGAAGGAAGCATCTCCAAGGGCTATGGAACAGAGGAGGTAATTGAGTTTTGTGTTGACTTTATTCCTGACCTTAAGCCGATCGGTGTTCCTCAATCGCGCCATTTTACAAGGGACGAGATAAATGTGAATACATTTTACATGGCCGACCAAGATAAAAAGAGCACCAACCAAAACACTGGTGTCCGCTTTGATGCAACAAACAACAATGGGCAAAAGGACACACATTATGGTTACATAGAGCAGATATGGGAACTTGACTATGGACCTTCTTTTAAGGTCCCTTTGTTCTGGTGCAAATGGTTCAACCTGACAGGCGGGGTACATGTAGACCCAAAGTACGGAATAACTACAGTGGATCTCAAGAATCTTTGGTACGACACCAAACCATTCGTCCTAGCCAGTGAAGTGGCTCAGGTTTTCTATGTGAAGGACATGTCTAGCAGACCGAAGAAAAGAAAAGATAAGCAAGCGAATACATCATACGACGAGCCAAAACGCCACATAGTTCTTTCAGGGAAAAGAAACATCGTGGGAGTGGAGGACAAGACAGACATGTCAGAAGATTACAATAAGTTTGATGAAATTCCCCCCTTCACAGTGAAAACTGACCCAAGCGTCGTGTTGAATGATGAAGATTGTCCATGGTTACGGCGTGATCAGAAGAAAAGGACACACACGAAGAAGTTTATACCACAACACTAGAGACGGATGTTGATGGTCATGTGTAATAATGTATGAAACACTTTTTTTTTATCCTGGTTCTATGTGTAATAATCGGTAAAATAGTGTTCACTAAGGAGTTTAGGGTTTTCATTGAATAAAAAAACCCAATTTTCATTTTTTTAGTGTCACGGTTCGAAATCTATGTCAAATTTACTCAACTCATCCCATTTGAAATTAGAATACATTCAAAATAGTCAAATTTGAAAATAACCAGTACCAAATGATTCTATATGTCCATAGCTTACGTTTGATATAAAGTTTGTCAAATTGGAACAATTAAATTAATAGAATAACATAAATCAGGAAAAAGGAAAATACAAAAAAATACAAACGACCCTTTAGTCCTAGTTCGTGGCTGCAACCGGGACTAAAGGTGGGCTTTGGCGCGCTAATTTGGCAGCGGCCCAAAAAATGGACCTTTAGTCCCGGTTCGTGGCTGCAACCGGGACTGAAGTGGCCTTTGGTCCCGGTTTGTGGCTGGAACCGGGACTAAAGGCCAATTAGTGCCTTTTAGGTCCTCCCCCTTCCTCTCGTCCCCCCATTTTACCGCCATGCCCAAGAAGATGAAGAACGCCGCCAGGCTGCCGCGCCGTGCTCCCCTGCTCCCGTGCCGCCGCCGTCACCGCCGCCTTCTCCTGCTCCGGTCACCGCGGCCACCCTCTTCCTCGCCGTCGAGTTTCACGAGCTGGGCGGCCATGAATCGGCCGAAATCGGCCTGCTTTTCCATCCCCAAGTCAGGCTTCAGTGCCCTCGTCACCTGCTGCTCGCGGCCGTCCCCCGAGCACCCGATGCCCACACCACCGTCCCCCGCGCGGAAGGTACGGTAACCCTATCCTCGCCCCTCCTCCCTCGCTCAAAAGGCCTAAATCGCGCGGCGGTCCGGTAACCCTAGATTGGCGGCGCAGTAACCCTAAATCGGTGGCGGGGGCATTTTACATTTAGGGGGCGGGGACAGTTGCATTACTAGTAATAAAAGGCCTAAAGGCCATTACATTCATATATTTAAAGGCCTTAAAAGGCCATTACAATTAGGCGTCCTAGTCCTCGTCGTCGGAGAGGACGACGTAGCCCGGCGCGGTCCACAGATGGGTCGGCGATGGCTACGCCTCCGGCTGAACATGCTGCTCCTCCGGCTCCTGCTGCGCCTGGGCCGGCTGCTCCTGGTCCTGCGGCGACCAACTGCCGCCGCTGAAGACCCAGGACTGGCCAAGGAGGCCTTGGGGCAGCGGAGGAACTTGGTACTGCTCCAGCTCCTCGGCCTCGTGCTCCTGGGCCAGCTGCTGCCACCAGGCCAGTGCAGGCTGCTGCGGCGGCGGCGGCATTTGGACCACGGCCTGAACGACCGACTCCCAACGCCTGACATCATCCTCAACGAGGGAGCGACGGGACGCCTCGTAGGAGGCCTGCATCTCCGGGTCCTGCTCGTCGTCGTCCTCCTCCTCGAACCAGAGCTCCTACTCGTGGCCGGGCGGCGGTGCTGGGTACGCCGTGGGCTCCTGTGGCGGTGTTGGGGCCGGCGCAAAGAAAGCGCGGCGGCGGTCGTCGTGCTCGTCTCGGAACCACTGGTCCAAGTGGGGGGACTCCGACGCATAGGCGGGTTGTTGTAGAGGTCCGGTGGGAGGAGACGGTGGCGGCGCGCGATCTCGACCACCCTGGCCCGGCCGCTGGCCGGAATCGGTGGCACCGGAATCCGTTGCGGATTCAGGTGCCAGTCATCCGGCAGGTGGACGTCCGACCAGTTGACGGGGGTGGCATTGTTCCAATGCCACCAGCACTCCTCCACGCGGACGTAGCGCCGCATCCATTTCTTCTTCTTGCTCTTCGGCGCCGGGTCCGCTGCACCGGCACGACGCATCGGTCAGAGAACCCGCACGCCATCCGACGCGATGCCGAACTCCACCGGCGGTGGTGGAGGAGGAGGAAGGGGGCACGCCGGCGGCCGGAGGAGTTGCTGGACTCGTCCTGGTTCTTCGGTGTCTTCATCCAGCGCGACATGGCTCTGGCTAGGCTAGGGCTAGATAGGGGTGTGGTCGCTATCCCCACGGCCGGGGTCCATTTTTAAAGGACCAGGTGGGTCGCTGGCAAGGTGGGCCGGGGCCATTAACTACGGGCGGCGGGAGACGGGTGGTTGGGCAGTGGGGGAGACGAGGGGGGAGCATTGACCACGCGCGTGGCCAGTTGGGGCGTGCACACGCGGACGTGGCCTAGTGGGGAAGACGGGGCGGTTGGGCGGTGGGTCGCTGGCAGGTGGGCCAGCATTGACCACGCGCTCGTGGCCAGGGGGTGGACGCGGCGCGTCGACCCGATGCATGCTGGCCCAAATTTGGGCTGGCAGGTACGTGTAGGACGCGGGGCTGGAATGCTGGCCCTAATTTGGGCTGGCAGCTGGCAGGTAGGACCCAATGCTGGCCCTAATTTGGGCTGTGATTTTATGTGAAACATTGCATAATGCTGGCCCTAATTTGGGATGTAATTTTATGTGAAACAAAATTAAAAGCATATATATAATTGATTGCAGGTACATTGAGCTATGGACGCTCCCTTCAGAGACGACAATAATGAAGACCAAATGCAACAAATAATATATGCGAGTGCCCGTGGAGAAGATGATTCCGGTGGAGAAGACGATTTTAGCTCACAATTTCTGAACGACTCCGGTGAGGGACTTGAAGAAAGAAGAGAAGACGAAGTGCCCTTAACAAACTCCAGCGAGGTATATATATATATATTAAGGTTGTGTTGATCACTAGATGCATTAATTGAATTGTGTTGCACGTATTAACAAATCATTTTTTTAGCCCTCCGGATCAAGCAAATCTGCTAAAAATCAAGCTCCTCGAGGCCGGACGAGAAGGATGTCGAGCGAGGTTCCGAGGTTAACGATCGAGGAAGTTGCTGATAGTGGCGAACCGCTGGCACCCATACCAAACTGCCGTAAATTTGTAAATCAAGCTGGAGTCATTGTTAGGGACATGCTCCCGATCACCATTACATATTGGCATAAGCCGAAGGACGCGGACGATGAAGCTAGTTATGTCCGCGAACATACAAAAGATTTGCTTTACGATACGCTCATGATACATTTCAACGTACCAGAAGGCAAGAAGGAGAAAGTGAAGGAGTGGACTCTTAAGAAGATGGCCACACAATTCCAGAGCTGGAAGAAAACATTATGGAGAAAATATGAAAATAAATATCCAGATAATTTCACTGGAGTACTCGAGAAGATAAAACATTATTGGCCCGCATTTGTGGCGTATAAGAAATCGTCTACCGCTGTGGCCCGATCGGCCATTAATAAGATAAATGCTGGGAAGAAGGAATATCACCATAGGTTGGGGACAGGTGGCTACAAGACTGCCATTCCTAAGTGGTTAGCCTTTGAAGCAGAACTGCTTGCTAAAGGGATCACTCCACAGACAGCGGACTGGCCCGAGAGGTCCAAGTTCTGGTTGTTCGCGCATGGGACAGTGTTGGACCCACTGACAGGGCTGAGTGTTGCAAAGGGAAAATGGAAGAAAAAATTGAAACAATCACTCCATCGCTTGTAGATGCAATAAATAAAGTTCGAAAGGGAGAGTACCATCCCGAGAGAGAGAACGACGAGCTGACACTCGCCCTGGGGAATCCTGAACACTATGGACAATTACGAGGCTATCCCGGCGGTGTCACCTTGAAGGAAGGGTTTCCGGAGTGCACTGACAGTTATAGAAGCCGTGGGAGAAAGAAGAAGAAGGAGTTAGACCGGTTATCGGAATTGGAACGCATGGTGCAGCGGCAGCAGGAGCAACTGGACTCAATCAGTCAGCAGACATCTCATCAGCAGCAGCTAGAATGTCCTGAAGTCGATGTCGTCCCATCTGATCAGCGGTAAAGCAGCATGGGTTCCACGCAACTAGAAGCATCTGCCGCATTAGAACAACCGGCGCCTCACTACCCCGTGGATGATATCATGGAGAAGAAAGATTGTGAGCTACATATGTTAATGAAGAACATATCCTTGAAGGTGGCGGTCGGCTATGCTTTACCAAATCAATCTGGAGCAAGCTACCATCTTGGTCAGATTCCAGCTGGCTATGCTCATGTCGGGGTGGATGAAATTCTGCCGGGATTTGAGACACTGGAGCTTGACTATCTTGGAGGTGACGACGAGAAGACACTGGGAGAAGTCAAGCATGGTTTCGTTCTATGGAACAAAAAACACATCGTGTTTCCAGACTCGGCACCAAGGCTACCGACTCCTCCGAGTAGCAGTCCAACACCTCTAAGTCCACCCTACTCCAGAGGGACCCCAGCTCGAGTTCGTCTCCATCTCCGGTGCCAGTCCAGCCGACTCCGCCCACTAAAGCCCACCGGTTCGCCTCCTAAGAGGACAAAGAGAAAGAAGGCAAAAGTCAAGACTCCTGAGAAGTTACCGGCCGAAAGGACTTACGAGGAAAACTGTGCCATCTCGAAGGCTGAGGTGGAAGCCCATTTTGCACCAAAAAAGTCCCCACCAAGGCAAATACTAGATCCGGAAGCCGTTAGGCGCTGCTTGGAAAACTTATATGACCCTCCACCAAATCCGACATCAGACTATGAGTGCCAAATAGCCAAGTCATTTAGCTCAGAGATGGAGAAGCGGAAAAGCGGGAAACAAATAGCCCAGCTGCTCGGAGAACAGAATGTACAATCGGTCCCCCCGCTCAAGGTATTTCCAGACAAAGACGTCCACGTAGCTGAGGTAGTATATGAATATGTTCACGGCCAACCTTTGGTCAGACCTAAGATGGTCTAGTATCTACCAACAAAGATGCGTCAGTTGAATGAATGGTACTTGAAAGCCGCAAAGAAAGATATAATCGGTGTCATGGCGAGAGTTAATGAAGAGCATTACTTCCAAGAATACGGTGTGCAAGTTGATTTTAGCGAACTTTTTCAGTTATACAATCAACGCACCCTCGATAAAGCTATCATCAGTTGCTTTTGTCTGTAAGTGATTTATTTCTGTAATTTAAGTCTTTAGCTCAGCTCTCGTTCTATAATCTTTGGTACGCTATTTATGCAGAATGAAGATGCTCGACTACAAAAGGGCAGGACTGATGATCTCGGACGTTGGGTTCATTGACCCGGATAAAGTTCATGAAGTGAACATAGAAGACAAACCCGAGGAAGTAAAGGAGACATTGCTAAGGTGTTTCAAGTGACAATGTAACAAAAAAGAAATACTTCTTCTTTACAACTTCAAGTAAGTGTTACTTTCTTGTACACATTCTATTTTTGCTCACCCGATCTTAAGTGTAATTGATGAGTTATGTATGACTGCGTATATAGACGTGCAACTTCCACTATATTCTTATGGTCATTAAAATTGACGTTGGAGAAATTGAGGTCCTAGACTCATTAAGGAGACATCCTAAAGAATACAAGAGATGCTTTGATATGATCAAAGGGTAATTTAAATTCTTATCGCACTATATCGGCCTTTTTCGTTCATTTCGTGATATCAAGTAATTAATAAAACTCTTTTGTTCATTTTCTTTGCCGGGCAGAGTTTGGGAAATGTTCATCAAGGAAGAACTCGGTCAATGGAAACCGAAGCTGATATGGTCTCTGAACAAGGTAAGTAGTACTACCTAGATCCGCGTATCTCTTTAATTCTTGTTTCAATACCATTATCAAGCTTGATTTGATTGAATTCTATTGTCGAACAGTGGTGTCTGGAACAGCCAACCGGGACCACTTATGTGGATACTACGTTTGCGAGTTCATTCAAATGAGGCACTGAGAGATTCAATAATCGAAGAAATAAAGAGGTACGTAAATATTATTCATAATTTTATTTTGTTATTATCAATTGTGTTGAGTTTAATTCATAATTGTTTTTCTCCTTCTTTAAAGGTTGCAAGGAAGCGGAACACCCTCCTACCAAATGACCGCATAAAAGCAATTGCGGAGGAATTGGCGGGATTTCTCCTTGCGGAGGTCATACCAGAAAACAGAGAGTACTACTACCGACATAAGTGATCTCCACGTACTAATGATGATCTCCATGTAATTAAGTACTTTATACGGAAACATGATCTTCATGTACTACTTAATTTGTATGTGTTATATATATATGCATCAACGTTTTTGGCGTATCGACGTGATCCTCGTATGATGGAAATCATTCGAAACCCCTAAACCTCAAAACCTAAAAATATTCGAAAAGAAAAAAAATGGCCTAACGTTAGTGAAATAACGAGATGTCGCCTAGGGGGGGGGGGGGGTGAATAGGTGCTTTAAAACTTTTACGCTTAGGGCTTGAATAAATGCGGAATAAAACTAACGTTTAATTTATCAAGCACAAAACCTAATATACTAGATTCACCTATGTGTACCAACAACTTATGCTAGGCAAGTTAACAACAAGGATAGCAAGATATATAACTTTAAACTCGATGGCTATCACAAAGTAAATGCATAAGTAAAGGGGTTTGGTTATAGAGATAACCGACACAAGTGGAGACGGAGGTTTGTTTCCCGTAGTTCCTTCCCAATGGAAGTACGTCTACGTTGGAGAGGTGTGGAGGCTCCTTGGCCCTCCTACAAGCACGTCCGTGCTCACCCTATTCTCCGTGAGCTCCTCCCATGGGGAATACCCGTTGGGGGATTTGCTCATCCACTATGAGGCCGTCTTGAGGGCGTTGACCAAACCCGTACAATGTGGTCTTCTTGAGGGCGTTGACCAAACCCGTACAAATTGCCCGAGCCTACCTCCACACAATAGGAGGCTCCCGTAGCACACACAACCGTCTAGGGTGCACAATGCACCCAAGAGGAAACTTCAATCCCACGTATCACCGTGGGGAATTCAAACTGATGCACCAAATGCAATGGCAAGAACACACTAAGTGGTCAAGTCCTTCTCTCCGAAATCCAACCAAAGCAACTAATGTTATGGAGGGATTTGAGAGGAAGAACAAAGGAGAAACACTAAGAACTCCAAAATCTAGATCTACTAGGTTCCCCTCACTTAGAGGAGGAATTGACTGGTGAAATGGTAGATCTAGATCTCCTCTCTTGTTTCCCTAAAGATGGGCAAGAATCATTGGAGGGAAGTGGAGGAATCAAGCTCTCAAGATGTTCAACAATGGAGGAGAGAAAGAGCAAAGAGTTGGGTACCTATTGGGGAAGAAGGCCCCTCAAATAGGTGCCCTGAAAAAATGGTCCTTGGGCACAGATTCGCGCAGGGCCGGTAGCACCGGCCCAAAGGGCGGTACTACCGCCCTACGCGAAACAGCCCACCAACGGCACACTGCAGAGAAAACCCGCAGGGCCGGTAGTACCGCCCCAAGGGCCGGTACTTCCGCCCCCACCCAAACCAGCCTGCCAACGGCTAGCAGCGAAAACCCGCAGGGCCGGTATTACTGGGAAAAAGCCCGGTACTTCCGGTAAAAGACCCGGTACTACCGGAAGAACTTTCGGGCCACTTTCGGAAAAAGACAGAGGCTTAAAAACTTAAGCGGAAGTGGCCTCGGTACTAGGCCCGGTACTACCGGCCATGGGCCGGCCGGTACTACCGGCTAGTATAGCGGTACTACCGCCCCCACCCAAACCAAGGAAACCCGCGAGGGCCGAGCTTCCGGGAAAAGGCACGGTACTTCCGGTAAAAGGCCCGGTAGTACCGGGTCAACCGGTACTACCGGAAGAACTTCCGAGCCACTTCCGGAAAAAGACAGAAGCATAAAAACTTAAGCGGAAGTGGCCTCGGTACTAGGCCTGATACTACCGGCCATGGGCCGGCCGGTACTACTGGCTAGTACCCCGGTACTACCGGTTACTGGAAAACAGCAGAACCAGAAACTGAATAACTTTTGCTAGGAAACTCCGATCGAGGTGAATCCAATTTTGTTGGAAAGAGGACGACAAGAGCTACCAAAAAAAAGCAGAAATATTGAAACCAAGCAAGGGAGATTTTGCTAATAAATGGAAGAGTGAAACCTTCCGCCTGGATGGACCGGCAAAATCTCCAAAACCGAAAATGCAAGAAAAGATGCATACGAAAACCGTTTTCGGTGAACTTGGCCTTGTCATGACAAGCACGACAAGCACCAAGACCACGCCACGATAAGAGCCAAATAAGAACCAATAAAGATGATGCCACGGATGCAAAGGTTTGAGCTCTCTACGACGATATGATCAAGATATTTGCTCAAGAGCCCCTCTTGATAGTACGGCTATCTATCCTATAACCCGGTCTCTCAACTAACATCATGAGACCGGTAAAATAGAAACCCTATCAAGATCATACCTTTGCCTTGCGCAAAATCCACTTGAGCTAGATGATGACGATCTTTGTCTTCTCAAGATGGACCACCTTTCTTGATAGCGCACCACTTGGTGAAGATTCACATGTTGCTCCCCCATACACCAATATGGGAGAAGCACTCTTCGACATATCTTCACTTGGCCTTGAGTGTTGATCAACTCGCACTTAGCCTTGATCAACACATATAATCTTCTTCCCTTAGCCTTGACTCCAACATATGGAGATCAAGCAAAGCTTATGGACACACCTACAAGTATAGCTCAATACAAACATTAGTCCATAGAGATTGTCATTAATTACCAAAACCACACATGGGGGTAACCATGCACTTTCAATCTCCCCCATTTTGGTAATTGATGACAATCCCTTTTAAGAGGGTTTATATAATGAATAAAGCATCCTTGCAAGACAAACAAGCAAGGATGCAAGTGCATTAAAGGCAAATGCAGCAAAAGCATAAAACCCAAATTCCCTTAAACCCTCTAAACTTCTCCCCCATTGGCATCGATTGCTGAAATGGGAAGAAAAATTTAGAAGGCCAATATAATATGAGTTCCTCCATAAAGTGTCATTTCTCAAGATATGAGTGAAATCAAATGCACTTATTCATTGACGAATAATTAGAGGGAATCAAACTATATTGAGGATCCAAAGATTGCAAAAAGATGAAGTCATTCTAAACATCTCCACAAAGGAGAAAAGCAATCGAAAAGATCCAAAGCGAGAGTTCTAAATAAAAATGGAGAAGCTCCCTAATGTTCATGCACTATTGAGGAGTGCACAAATATGGCATCCTCGCTCCACCAAAATCATCTAGAACATACAACAAGTGCAAGAGTGCATAAAACTAAAGCGAAACATAGCACTTGCACCAAAGATATGGTTGAGCCATAAGAAGATACCAGTTTGAAAAGATTCAACAAAAGATAGGCCCAACCTAGCATAAGTGTGTGTGACAAGACAATTTGTTGGTAAGACAAAAAGAGGGATGAGATAGATCATAGCCTTAACCAAATGAGAGACAAAACACACGTCACGTCTTGCCAACACACAAGATGCAAAGAAGATCTTTAGAGAACAAGAATATGTTCACAAGCTCAAGGGTACCAATTGGAAACTAAAACCAATTGAAAAAGCCAAGAGCTAGTAAGAACATTTAGTCAATAAAAATCAACATGCTCACCATGGTAAGCATGAGGTCAAAGATCTTCAATAAAACATGAGTGCGCAAAGATGCGAATAAAAATAAGACAAGCACTCACGAGACAAATTTGGAGCCACCAAAGAATTATAGATACAAAGCAAGGTGACTCGAAAGAAATAGGATACCAATTTAAAAGTTACCTCTCTCATATGTATAGGTTTCTAAGTAGATACATCATTGATGATATACACCCACAAAGAAGCATGTGCATACAAAATGGTTGAAGAAGAAGAAGAAAAACATGGTATCCAAAGGGAAGTCAAAAATACACAAATAAGATTATTGCTTAAAAGCATATCACATAACTCAAATTTATCTTATTTTATATAGATGAACTTCAAACACATCAAAGACATCACACATATCACTAAGGGAACAAGAGATACTGGAGATGCTTTGAGAAAAGGCAACAAGTATCACCAAGAGGATATCAATTGAAGGAAAGGTTTTTGCACTTTCAACACAAATATCACAAAGATGTACCAAGTGAAGGAAATAGGCCAAAACCACAACAATTGCATATAAAAGCATTTCATGCCAAGAATCAACCTACACAAGGTTGAAACTAGAAAATTATGCATGGGATAGATACTTGTTACCGAGATGCCATTGGTGATGAAGAAGATGAGAGTTCGTTAATCATCGTAGCTTGACTCCTATAATCACATGATGAGAATACCTTCCTTATGAATGAGGCAAGCATCCAATGCATCTCCATTGTACTTAAAACACAATTCAAGTACAAAATGGTTCCCAAACTCATTGGGTCCCATAGTAGTTAGATACACTACAATATATAGGACACGCTCCACCTAAATATGTGCATATAGATATGAAATTGAATTTCATGCACATCTTAGCCGATTTAGGATTTGGTGGAGTATACCCTATATATTGCAACAAAAAGACAAGCATGCCATAAGATATATACATATATATATATGTTAATAAATATGCATGCAAAGACTTTCTAGAACCAAAAAGATACAATTTGGACACAAACACCAAGTAAACCGAAGGTGAGGCACACCAAGGTGTGACACGAAAAGGATGTCCAAATTATATCAAAATCCAAATCAACACATGATCAAGGAAAAATCAAAACAACCAAAGATTGATTCCAACACATCAACACATGAAGTGAGATATCAATAGGAATCAAATCAAACAACACATGCGAGATAAGACGCCAATTGAAAATACGATACCCGCAAGAGGCAAAGATACGAAGAGAAGAGTATTACTTGAAAGACATCAAGTAAAATAAAATCAAGAGACAAGGTATCAAAGCTCCCATAAGAGACACCAATTGAAACAAATATCTATGGATGAGATATAAATTTCAATAAATACAATTGAAGGTACCTAAGCAAGATCAATGAGCATCGAAGATAAGATGAAAAGATAAATGCTCATTGGGTTTTCTCATTTAAGAAGATAAGACACAAAACAAGAAATGAGAAATCAAACTCCCAAAAGAGAAGAAGGTTACAACAAATAAACCAAGCACTCTTTATACTTTTTCAAGATGGCACAAAGCCTAAAAGAAAAAGAAAAAGTTTGTCTTCCACAAACACAGAAGATATCGATTAAATGCTAATTGAAAGGATCAAATGTCAATTGATAAGATAGTGTTCTAAATAATAAAGAAAAGCTCCCCCAAGATTCGTGCATTATCTTTAGGATTTGCATTTGAATACAAAACACACACACAAGGGTTCATTAGTCCTCATATGCCATTTAAAGCACTAACAAGATCAATAAGACATAAAGATCCACAAGAGGCAAGGAAGACAAAGGGAGTCAATGCAAAATAAAAACTTGGCAAGAGATAAGGCAAAAAGATCAAAGACCAACGAAGGATAATCACAAATATTCTACGATTAACATGAATATCAATTGTCCAAGGACAAGGAGTAAAAGGAAATATTTTCCCGATGATAGAGATATCCAAGAATATCCTCGCAAGATAAAACATATGGCAAAAGATAAGAATTAAAGCAATGCCATATTTGATAGAGTTTGTTGGTAGCTCCAACTATTCGAACCAACTGGCAAAGTCATGGTTAAAATAATATGGAGCGAATGGTTTCTCAAAAAGCATATGGAAATGCATATTTTAGGAAAACCACACCAAGCCAAACTCATGCAAACAAGATCCAAAATAAAACCAAATAGAAGCACTCAATAAAATTGGAACTTGTTCGAGCAAACATGCCACATGGGAATAGGATAATTTACAATATCAAATCCAAGTGGCAAAACCTCAAATATTCACGTTTTCTAGAATTGTAATAGGCACATAGCTTATTACTCCCCCATAACGTGATGATCCATTTCTTTCTAACAAGAGGCAACTAAAAAACCAACTAGAGAAATTAGTGGACATTATAGAATTTGAATTTCTCATGAATAATACATACCACATAGAGACTAGATAATCTTACTATATCAATACTATGTGGTGTACATCATGAATACACATTTTTAGGATTGTGAAGTGCACAAAGCAAGTCACTCACCCAAAAATGGTATAGTCCATTAATCTCTCAAAAAAGCCAAATAAAATCCACACAAGATCCAATACACAAAGTTTACACATACATGATACACAACTAACATACACATACTTGATTTCTCAAGATAAGTAAGAAAGGAGCACATCATATACAAACACATGCTAGGAACAAAACTAACACATGCAAGGGAGCAAGTAACTTTCAATGTAAATGAGTTAAGTACGAGTTACTGCAAGGAGGGATATTGGGTATAAGATAGATATGTGATAATCCAATTGACTTGGCTTGAGGAAATATAACCATGAAGATCCATTACTTCTTCAAAAGATATCTAAGTCTCCAATGTCCTCCAACACAACCTATTGATCTAGTTTGAGCTTGTTGGTCCCCAACAAAGTTGGGTCCTAAGATGTTAGTCACAATAGGTTTGTGATGTAGCCCCACATGTGGACAACACCATGGACACCACGCCAAATGGCCCAATGACAAGATCAAGAGTCAAGGCTCTTCATGAAAAGGTGACCTCGTTCCTCTCGATGTGTGATCTCGACCTCCCATTGAATGGTTTGCTACTTCATTTCGGTACCTTGTGCATGCTCAGGATCCGCCCGGATGATGACCCACAATGGAGTCGAGCAGAGGTCCAAGATGATGGAGAAGGTGACCAAGAGAAGACCCCAAAGGATGGACAACGAGAGGAAGAAGGAGGCGAAGACAGGCAGACCGGCCTCCAGCCCGGCCTAGGCCGGCCCCCAGGCCGGCACCCCTCCAGTGCTTGCCGGCCTCCCAGCCAGCCTAGGCCGGACCCCAGGCCGGCCACCCTGCCGAGACCGCCGGCCTCCCAGCCGGCCTAGGCCGGTCTCCAGGCCGGCCACCCACCAGAGGCCGCCGGCCTCCCAGCCGGCCTAGGCCGGCCCCCAGGCCGGAGCCCCACCTGCGCCAGCCGCAGCCTCCTGCTCCTGCCGGCCTCCAGGCCGGCCACCCGACTGCACCCGCCGGCCACCAAGCCGGACTAGGCCGGCCCCCTGGCCGGTCCCCCACCTTCCTGCCCGTTTTGTAATAGGCTATAAATAGAACTTCACTTTCCCTTTCAAGGTAGACTGAATTTGAGACTTGTGAGCCATGCTCCTCATCCCTCTGTACTAGGGTTCCTCTTAGAGGATGGATCCTGTTGTTGCTACTCTTTCACTGAGGTGTCTCTAGTAGTGCAAACCAATCTTTCACTTCGGTGATTCTATTGGATCGGTGGACCGGCCGATAAGAGCAATCGGTTTCAACAAGAGTAAGTTTGGCTTTGATTCTTCGATCCAAAGGCTGACTTTTTGAGGGTTTGTTGTTGGGTGGAGTTCTCAGCAGGATTTGCTAGTTATCCTTGTGTTTTGCCCATGAATCTCCCTCGCTACCCCTCCGTGTTCTTCGTGTTCATCCCCTTTTCCACTCAAATCCGTGAAGATCGGGCCTAGCCCTACATCATTTGGTATCAAGAGCAAGGGTTTCCACGGATTTGGATCGTGTTTCCACCTTTTATTAGCCATTTTCCCACCAAATTTTTTCTTTCCCATACCAATTTCGAAAATTCAAAAAAATATAGTCCATATGGATTTCGTTCGATCTTTCGATTTGGTGAGCGATTTGTGGTTTTGATTCACGGATCTCGTGCTTAAGACCATTCCCCACTTTCCGTTGGTGTTCCAGAGGCCTTTTCCGCTCCAAGCCCAAGCGTGCCGCGCAATTCGTCGCTGGCGGTACTACCGTCCGAACGGCCGGTACTACCGCCCGCAATCGGTCCTACCGCCCGTTCGGCCGGTGCTACCGCCGCACGACTATTCACCGACTTCATCTTCGTGTCGCTTCATCGCTACCCTCGACGGCATCAAAGGTATAGCTTCCGACACATCCTTTTTCATTTCATGAAACTTTTTCCTAGGAGCTAGCTCTTCATAGTGTGAGCATTGCACTAGTGTGACACCAAGTGACCATATCATCATCTTGTGAGCATCTAGTTGTAGCAGACTCGGCTCAGGCAAAAGCATAAAGCAAAAAGAGAAATAGAAAAGATTCCAAAAAAAAAAGCCGAGCCGTGATCCTAGTCATCCTTAAGCTCCAATACCCAATAGAGAAACGGGTACACTTGTGCAAATCGGGTGCTCCTTCCCATACACTTGAGCTAGTTGTCCTTCGAGAGGTGGTGCGGCACGAGCATAGTATTCGTTAGGTCCAAGTTGCTCTTTTCCATAGTCACACCATCCACGTTTGTCTCCACGTGTGAGTCTCCTTTGTTTCTCGGATTGTGTGGTTAGTCTCTTTTGTTTCTTGATCTTTGTGGTTATCTTCCACTTGTTGCAATAGCGTTTTCGTTGGTTTCGTTTCGATTTCTTGCCACTTTACCATACCTAAGCTCCTCATAAGTGTGTGTGTGAGTCGCTTTTGGATCACTAATCAACCAACTCTTACTCTTGTGACAACTTTGTCTCGGAAGGCAAGGCCACTTGTCCAATACTATCATCCAAAGGTAAGAGCGGTTATTAGCCACCAAATTTTCCACATATCACTTGTGTTGTCTTATCATGGCTAGGGAAGAACAAGACGCCGCCTTCGGCAAGCAAGAGGAGGCCCTTCGGAGGTACATCGACAACAACTTTTTCCGCTATGAGGAGCGCCATCAAGCCGCTCAACGTGAAAACAATGAGCGCTTCGCTCAAATCCAAGATTCCATGAGCAAGCTCCTCGATCGAGATCATAGTCGCTCTTCAAGGTCAAGTTCGCGAAGCTCTCGCCACTCCACCGCAAGAAGCCACGCACGGAGTGAGAATGATCAAGGACATCGTCATCGCCAAGAGCGCCATCGCCAAGAGATACCTCATCAACAAGCGAACTTGGACCCTCACCAACACCAAGACCAACATCGTCAAGAAGCGCCTCACCATCAAGCAAACGTAGACCATCAACAACATCAAGATCGTCATCGACAAGAGATACTAATTCCAAATGCTAACTTGGATCCCCAACACCGCCATGAGGATAATCGACATCATCGTCATGACCTACCTCCACATCGAGCCCGCCGAGTGCCATTGGCCGACAATCATGTTGATCTTGAAGATAATGAGGATTATGTTCCACGCCACCATCCAAGGCATCATCACCGAGACCGCCATCGCCACCATGATGATGATGATGAGGATGATCAAAAAACCGTTTCACTCCTCCCAAGCTCGTCATTCCTAAGTTCCATGGCACCAACGACCCAGAGGACTACATTGCATGGGAATCCAAGGTCTCCAAACTATTTCGAGTCTACAAGGTGCCGCAAGACAAACGAGTTGACCTCGCATCCCTCGAGTTCGAAGGCTATGCGCAACTATGGTGGGAACAACTCCAAGCCTCCTTTGAAGACCCAATCGACACATGGAATGACATGAAGAAGGAAATGCACAAGCGCTTTGTGCCACATCATTATGCGCGAGATTTATACAAGAAGCTACAAGAACTTAAGCAAGGTCTCAAGACGGTCGACGAGTACTACAAGGAGATGGAGTCCACTCTCTCCCGCGCACACATTGTAGAGTCCGAGGAACAATCAATGGCACGCTTCTTGAACGGCCTCACGTACCCCATCAAGAAGATAGTGGAATTCCAACCTTACGAGAACCTTGTTGAGCTCGTTCATCAAGCCATGAAGGCCGAGCGCCAAGTCGCCGACGAGCTCAAGTATGTCAAGGCCAAATCCTTATTCGCCACTAGAGCTTCATCATCAACACAACCCATGACTCAAGTCCAAGCTCAAGGCAATATCAAAAATTCTACACCGCAACCCACTACAACCTCCAAGAAGACGACGCCCTCACCCCAAGCCGCCAAGTCATATATCACTTGCTACAAGTGTGGAGGTCAAGGGCACAAGTCATTTGAGTGCACCAACAAGAAGGTGATGATTGTCAATAACAATGGAGACTATGAGTCTATGAGTGAAGATGAGAACCACGCATTGAACAAGGTGGCCACGATGCAAAGCTTGGATGACGCCGATGACTACATCTATTGTGATGGTGATCCCAACCCCACTCTAGTTGTCACTCGAGTCTTGACTACAATCAACCAAGGTGATGACGCTCAAAGATGCAACTTGTTCCAAACCAAGGCCGGCATCAACGGCAAATCAATCAAGGTAATCATTGATGGTGGGAGTTGTCACAACTTGGCAAGCAAGGAGCTATATGAGAAACTCAACTTGACGTACAAGAAGCACCCTAATCCTTTCCATGTGCAATGGCTTAGTGATTCCGGCACCGTGAAGATCCAACACACGGTTCAAGTATCCTTCAAGATTGGCTCTTAGGAGGACACGGTGGATTGTGATGTGGTACCCATGTCGGTTTGCCACTTACTTCTTGGCCGCCCTTGGCAATTTGACAAGGCCGCTACTCATGATGGGCGCACCAACTACTATAGCTTCAAATGGAACAATAAGATCCTAGTGCTCCGCCCAATGACTCCAAGCCAAATTATCGCCGACAATGCCAAGACAATTGTAAGAGCGCAAGAAAAAAATCCCCTAGTGAGTTGAGTGGTGAGAGAGTGAGCCACATTCACGTGAGTGAGAGCCACAAGCCAAATATGAGTGAGAAAGGGAAAAGAGTGAGTCCCGGCGTCGTCTTGTTAGCCACCAAAAGTGAGATGAGAGAAGTGAGAGCAAACCCATCCACTTTCCACTTCGTGCTCTTATGCAAAGGAGATGGCAACGACACTAACGACTTAACCCAAGTTCCTCCGTCTATGTTGTCTATTTTGCAGGAATTCAAAGATGTCTTTCCGGATGAGCTACCTCAAGGACTTCCTCCCCTCCGTGGAATCGAGCATCGCATCGATCTCATTCCCGGCGCCCCTCTACCCAATAGAGCGCCATACCGCACCAACCCCGAGGAGACAGAGGAGATCGAGCGCCAAAGTCAAGAACTACTCGCTAGGGACATGTTTGTGAAAGCTTGAGTCCGTGCGCCGTTCCGGTCATCCTCGTCCCCAAGCAAGACAACACACTCCGAATGTGCATGGATTGCCGTCCCATCAACAATATCATGGTGAGGTATCGACATCCTATCCCACGACTTGATGACATGCTAGATGAGCTTAGTGGTACCACTATCTTCTCCAAAATTGACTTGAAAAGTGGCTATCACCAAATCCGTATGCATGAAGGAGATGAATGGAAAACCGCATTTAAAACAAAACTTGGTCTTTATGAGTGGCTTGTCATGCCCTTTGGTCTTTCCAATGCTCCTTCAACATTTATGCGTCTTATGAATCACGTCTTGCGCGCTTTCATTGGCAAGTTTGTGGTTGTCTACTTTGATGACATCCTTGTTTATAGCAAATCCTTGCATGAACATGTCGACCATGTGAAGCAAGTTTTGTTGGGCCTTCGTAATGCTTCGCTTTTTGCAAACCTCAAGAAATGCACCTTTTGCACCGACAAGCTTGTGTTTTTGGGTTATGTAGTTTCTTCGAAAGGGATTGAAGTTGACACTTCTAAGATTGAGGCAATCACAAATTGGCCACCGCCAACTAATCTTGCTCAACTTCGTAGCGCCCTTGGTTTGTTTGGGTTTTACCGTCGCTTTGTGAAAGATTTTAGCACAATTGCTTGCCCCTTGAATGAGCTTGCCAAGAAGAATGTACCCTTCATTTGGGGCAATGCTCAAGAATCGGCTTTCAATGAACTCAAGAAGAGATTGACCGAAGCTCCTTTACTTGCTTTGCCGGATTTCTCCAAAACCTTTGAATTTGAGTGTGACGCTAGTGGCCTTGGCATCAGTGGCGTCCTCATGCAATGTGGCCATCCCGTTGCCTATTATAGCGAAAAACTTGATGGTGCTCGCCTAAACTACCCAATCTACGACAAGGAACTCTATGCCTTAGTCCGTGTTTTGGAAGTGTGGCAGCACTACCTTTGGCCAAAAGAGTTTGTTATTCATTCCGATCATGAATCTTTGAAATATTTGAAAACCCAAACCAATTTGAACAAAAGGCATGCCAAATGGGTTGAATTCATCGAGTCTGTTCCCTATGTGGTGAAGTACAAAAAAGGCAAGGACAATATAGTTGCGGATGCTCTTTCCCGCAAGATGATTTTACTCACCCAACTTGAAATCAACGTTTTGGGCCTTGATGACCTTAAAGAACTCTATGCTTCCGATCCTTTCTTTGGTCCTATCTTTACAAAGTGCACAATTGACAAAGGATGCGATGATTTCTATTTGCACAAGGGTTTCTTGTTTAAGGCTAACAAACTATGCATTCCCGAGTCCTCGCTCCGTTTGTTGCTTTTACAGGAATCACATAGTGGGGGCCTCATGGGACACTTTGGACGTGACAAGACACTCGCCATGCTATCTACACACTACTTTTGGCCACGGATGACGCGTGACATGGAGCGCTTGGTGCGCCGTTGCCCAACTTGCCTCAAAGCTAAGTCCACGTTGAACTCACATGGTCTTTATATGCCTTTACCAATATCACACACACCTTGGTCCGACATTAGCATGGATTTCGTCTTAGGATTACCTCGAACAAAAAATGGCAAAGATTCAATATTTGTTGTTGTCGATCGCTTCTCTAAAATGGCACACTTTATTCGTTGCAATAAGACCAACGATGCTTCACACATTGCAACTTTGTTCTTTAGGGAAATCGTTCGTCTACATGGAGTGCCGAAGACCATTGTTTCGGACCGCGATGTCAAGTTCACAAGCTACTTTTGGAAGGCATGGATGGCAAAGCTAGAAGTCAAGCTCCTCTTCTCCACCGCTTACCACCCACAAACCGATGGCCAAACCGAGGTGGTGAATCGAAGCTTATCAACTCTCCTTCCTGCATTAATCAAGACAAACCTCCAAGGTTGGGACGAATGCATACCGCACGCCGAGTTCGCCTACAACCGTGCCTCCCACCGGGCGACCAAGCGAAGCCCGTTCGAGGTTGTCTATGGGTTCAACCCCAACACCGCCCTAGACATCCTCCCACTCCCTCTACACGAGCGCACCGACATGGACGTCGACAAAAGAGCCGACTACATGAAGACATTACATGAGTCAACTCGAGCAACTTTAGAGTAGCAAACCAAGCGCCAAGCTACCAAGATCAACAAGTTGAAGAAGCCCATGATATTCGAAGAAGGAGATCTTGTGTGGCTACACCTCCGCAAGGACCATTTTCCGTATGAAAGAAAATCCAAGCTTGCTCCTCGCGGTGACGGGCCTTTCAAAGTGCTCAAGCGCATCAACAACAACGCCTACAAGATCAATATCCCAACCTCCAAGTACTTGGTGCATGACACGTTCAACGTCGCCGACCTGTCCCCTTTCCACGGAGATGCAAGCGTTCAAGAGGATGACGAGTTGAAGACGACTCTTTCCGAAGGGGGGAGATGATGTAGCCCCACATGTGGACAACACCATGGACACCACGCCGAATGGCCCAATGACACGATCAAGAGTCAAGGCTATTCATGAAAAGGTGACCTCGCTCCTCTCGGTGTGTGATCTCGACCTCCCTTTGAATGGTTTGCTACTTCATGCCGGTACCTTGTGCATACTCAGGATCCACCCGGATGATGACCCACAATGGAGTCGAGAAGAGGTCCAAGATGATGGAGAAGGTGATCAAAAGAAGACCCCAAAGGATGGACAACGAGAGGAAGAAGGAGGCGAAGACAGGCAGACCGGCCTCCAGCCCGGCCTAGGCCGGCCCCCAGGCCGGCACCCCTCCAGTGCTTGCCGGCCTCCCAGCCGGCCTAGGCCGGACCCCAGGCCGGCCACCCTGCCGAGACCGCCGGCCCAGGCCGGTCTCCAGGCCGGCCACCCACCAGAGGCCGCCGGCCTCCCAGCCGGCCTAGGCCGGCCCCCAGGCCGGAGCCCCACCTGCGCCAGCCGCAGCCTCCTGCTCCTGCCGGCCTCCAGGCCGGCCTAGGCCGGCCCCCAGGCCGGCCACCCGACTGCACCCGCCAGCCTCCAAGCCGGCCCAGGCCGGCCCCCTGTCCGGTCCCCCACCTTCCTGCCCGTTTTGTAATAGGGTATAAATAGAACTTCACTTTCCCTTTCCAAGGTCAGACTGAATTTGAGACTTGTGAGCCATGCTCCTCATCCCTCTGTGCTAGGGTTCCTCTTAGAGGATGGATCTTGTTGTTGCTACTCTTTCACTGAGGTGTCTCTAGTAGTGCAAACCAATCTTTCACTGCGGTGATTCTATTGGATCGGTGGACCGGCCCATAAGAGCAATCTGTTTCAACAAGAGTAAGTTTGGCTTTGATTCTTCGATCCAAAGGCTGCCTTTTTTAGGGTTTGTTGTTGGGTGGAGTTCTCAGCAGGATTTGCTAGTTATCCTTGTGTTTTGCCCACGAATCTCCCTCGCTACCCCTCCGTGTTCTTCGTGTTCATCCCCTTTTCCACTCAAATCCGTGAAGATCGGGCCTAGCCCTACATCAGTTTGGGTACCCAAATGGTTCTTTTCTTGACACCACTTTGAGCACCCACATATTTGGCAACACATTGCCAACCTTATCCTTCCTAAGAGAGTAAACATCATCAATTAGAATGGGGTTGGATAGGGTACCTTTAGTGCATGAAGAAGCCAAATGCCCCTTCTCACGACATAGATAGCAACATCGACTCTTCTCTTTCTTCTTTATAGGCTCCTCAACTTGAGGAGCATTAACTTGAGGCTTCTTAGGAGGTGGCCGTTGTTCAACTCGTGGTTGAGCATGAGATTGAACAAGAGGCCGCTTCCCTAGTTGCTTCTCACAAAGAGGCTTCTTCTTCATAGGGCAATCTCTAACATGGTGCCCTTCAATCTTGCACTTGAAGCAAGTAATCTTGGCCGGATTCTTGACTTGTTCTTGGCCCTTCTTCTTGTCGACCTTGGACTTGATCTTGTCATTGGAGTTGAATCCAAGTCCACTCTTGTCATTGGGGGATTGTTGGACACTCAACATGTTGTCAAGTGTGGACTTCCCTTTGTGACTCTTTTCCAAGCCTTTCTTCAAAGAAGTGGCTTGGGCCTTGAGCTCATTCCTTTCCTCTACATGGTTAGTGATAACACAATAACTAGAGGAGGTAGATGCATCACTGTTAGAGCAACAAGGCAAGGAAAGTAATTCATCATAAGATGTGCCAACATTGTGAGTGGATGAACTACTAGGACTAGCACATGGCAATATAGTAATTCTACTAGAAATTGTGTCATTGCCCACATGAGGCTCACTAGATGTTACCTTGGTAGTGATAGCCTCATGAGCTAGCTTTAGCCTATCATGGGACACTAGAAGACCATCATGAGAGCTAGATAGCTTTTTATGACTTTCTTCCAATTTCCCATAATTGCTAGTTAACAACTCAAGTTGAGTCCTTAGCTCAACATTCTCCTTTAAAATGGATGCTTCACAAGAAGTAGAGTTAGTAGCACAAGCATCATCATTAATAGCAGTAGGAGAACAAGTAGGAAGCTCTTTTAGCATTTGAGCTTGGAGTTGATCATGAGACTTAGTGATATTAGCGAGAGAACCTTCCAAGGACTTGAACTCCTTTTCAAACTTCTCATTAGCCTCAAGAAGTCTAACATTTTCAACAACAAGCTCACCATTTTTAGTTTTTAATATTTTAGCAAGAGCTTGAGCATGATCATGTTCTTTTCTTAATTTAGACATATCTAGATTACTAGACTCCTCAAGATCAACAAGAGTTTCCTCAAGGGTCAACCTACGACCTTGCTCTTCTTCAAGAGCAATAGAGAAGTCCGCAATCTCATTGGCATAATCACGCTCATGAGCTTCCATTTTCTCAATGGTGTCTTCATATTCATCAATAATATTTTTACTTTCATCAAAAATAGACATGATGTTTAAGAAAGTAGAGGAAGCATTATCATTTTTACGAAGAGCATGAAGGACAACATTTTTCATCTTATCTAAGATGGCATCATTATCAACATCATCATTATTATCATCATCATCATTACTTGTAGATTTAGCCATAAGGCAAAAGATAGTTGATGAAGATGAACCATTAGTTGATGCACCACTTAAATTAATATCTTGTTTTATAGAGAGTTGGATTTCCTCTACATTGTTAGGAACACAAGGACTAGAGGAAACACAATCATTTTGATCATGACAACAAGATATAGATAGCATATCATCATGAGATTTATTCATGCAATTTCTACATGATATGCATGGACTATCAACACAAGCATGTGGAACATTTATAGAGCTATATGTGTTAGAGTCCATAGATGAAGCATTGCAATGGGATAGAGACAAAGAATTATCAATAGTAAAATCACTATCAACATTGCAATACCTAGCACTACTCACCATACCATTTGTTTGTGGCTTACCACATGTAGGTGAAGTAGAGGAAGTTGAGAACTCATCACGTCCGGAAGTGGAAGGAGAACAATCACCCTCATCAATCTTGGACTTGCCATACTTATCTTGAAGCTTCGTCCATAGCTCATGAGCATTTCCATAAGGCATGATTGACCCGAGAACTATGTCACTCAAAACATGGACAATTGCAATAGATACTAGAGAATCAAGATACGAGATTTCCTCATCCTCTAAAGACAACTTTTGGGAGTCCTTTGGAGGAGGAAATCCCATATCTAAAATTCTCTCTATATTTGGACTTATGTCCCTAAAAAGACTAAGCATGCGAATTTTCCAAGTAACATAATTTGTGCCATCAAATATAAAAGTGGGATCATGCACTAATTCCCTAAACGACATATTTGCTCTCTAGGCGGTGAAGCCTAACAAGGAGAGACCTTGCTCTGATACCAATTGAAAGAACGAGATGTCGCCTAGAGGGGGGGGGGTGAATAGGCGCTTTAAAACTTTTACGCTTAGGGCTTGAATAAATGCGGAATAAAACTAACGTTTAATTTATCAAGCATAAAACCTAATATACTAGGTTCACCTATGTGTACCAACAACTTATGCTAGGCAAGTTAACAACAAGGATAGCAAGATATATAACTTCAAGCTCGATGGCTATCACAAAGTAAATGCATAAATAAAGGGGTTTGGTTATAGAGATAGCCGACACAAGTGGAGACGGAGGTTTGTTTCCCTTAGTTCCTTCCCAATGGAAGTACATCTACATTGGAGAGGTGTGGAGGCTTCTTGCCCTCCTACAAGCACGTCCGTGCTCACCCTATTCTCCGTGAGCTCCTCCTGTGGGGAATACCCGATGGGGGATTTTCTCATCCACTATGAGGTCGGGCGTTGACCAAACCCGTACAATGAGGTCTTCTTGAGGGTGTTGACCAAACCCGTACAAATTGCCCGAGCGTACCTCCACACAATAGGAGGCTCCCGTAGCACACACAACCGTCTAGGGTGCACAATGCACCCAAGAGGCACATGCTCTTGGGAGCCCTATGCACCCAAGAGTAACAAGCTTCTCAAACTTCAATCCCACGTATCACCGTGGGGAACTCAAACCGATGCACCAAATACAATGGCAAGAACACACTAAGTGGTCAAGTCCTTCTCTCCGAAATCCAACCAAAGCAACTAATGCTATGGAGGGATTTGAGAGGAAGAACAAAGGAGAAACACTAAGAACTCCAAAATCTTGATATACTAGGTTCCCCTCACTTAGAGGAGGAATTGATTGGTGAAATGGTAGATCTAGATCTCCTCTCTTGTTTCCCTAAAGATGGGCAAGAATCATTGGAGGGAAGTGGAGGAATCAAGCTCTCAAGATGTGCAACAATGGAGGAGAGAGAGAGCAAAGAGTTGGGTACCTATTGGGGAAGAAGGCCCCTTAAATAGGTGCCCTGAAAAAATGGCCGTTGGGCACAGATTCGCGCAGGACCGGTAGTACCGGCCCAAAGGGCGGTACTACCGCCCTACGCGAAACAGCCCACCAACGGCACACTGCAGAGAAAACCCGCAGGGCCGTTAGTACCGCGCCAAGGGCCGGTACTTCCGCCCCCACCCAAACCAGCCTGCTAACGGCTAGCAGCGAAAACCCACAGGGCCGGTACTACCGGGAAAAAGCCCGGTACTTCTGGTAAAAGACCCGGTACTACCGAAAGAACTTCCGGGCCACTTCCGGAAAAAGACAGAGGCTTAAAACTTAAGCGGAAGTGGCCTCGGTATTAGGCCCGGTACTACCGGCTAGTACAGCGGTACTACCGCCCCCACCCAAACCAAGGAAACCCGTGAGGGTGGAACTTCCGGGAAAAGGCCCGGTACTTCCGATAAAAGGACCGGTAGTACCGATTGACCCGGTACTACCGGAAGAACTTCCGGGCCACTTCCGGAAAAAGACAGAAGCTTAAAAACTTAAGCGGAAGTGGCCTCGGTACTAGGCCCGGTATTACCGGCTAGTACCCCGGTACTACCGGTTACTGGAAAACAGCAGAACCAGAAACTGAATAACTTTTGCTAGGAAACTCCAATCGAGGTGAATCCAATTTTGTTGGAAAGAGGACGACAAGAGCTACCCAACAAGACCACGCCTTGAACTTAACCGTTTTCAGTAAACTTGGCCTTGTCATGACAAGCACGACAAGCACCAAGACCACGCCACGATAAGAGCCAAATAAGAACCAATAAAGATGATGTCACGAATGCAAAGGTTTGAGCTCTCTACGACGATACGATCAAGATATTCGCTCGAGAGCCCCTCTTGATAGTACGGCTATCTATCCTATAACCCGGTCTCTCAACTAACATCATGAGACGGGTAAAATAGAAACCCTATCAAGATCATACCTTTGCCTTGCGCAAAATCCACTTGAGCTAGATGATGACGATCTTTGTCTTCTCAAGATGGACCACCATTCTTGATAGTGCTCCGCTTGGTGAAGATTCACATGTTGCTCCCCCATACACCAATATGGGAGAAGCACTCTTCGGCATATCTTCACTTGGCCTTGAGTGTTGATCAACTCGCACTTAGCCTTGATCAACACATATAATCTTCTTCCCTTAGCCTTGACTCCAACATATGGAGATCAAGCAAAGCTTATGGACACACCTACAAGTATAGCTCAATACAAACATTAGTCCATAGAGATTGTCATTAATTACCAAAACCACACATGGGGGCAACCATGCACTTTCAGTTAGTCCCGGTTCGTGTTACGTACCGGGACTAAAGGTGTCCAGCCCCGCGGGCTCCTCCATGGCCACGTGGGAGGGCCTCTTTTCCCGATTCGTGGACAACCGGGACTAGAGGGGGGGGGCTCTAGTCCCGATTGGCTAGTCCCGATTGCCCAACCGGAACTAGAGACCCTCTGGAACCGGGACTAATGCCCCGTTTTCCACTAGTGAGGCAATCAAGCTAGCATATTTTCATGAGTTGCTGCGACACAAGTTTATAGTCTTTGTTAGGTCATCTATGTGTCTAGTTCATTTTCTTGGCTGCACTAGCCCCATTTATCTCTTCTTGTGTTTCCTTGTTTTCTTGTCCTTTGGGACCGCTTTATTTTGCAATTTAGTTCATTTTGGTTCTTAACTACTTTTAACAATATTTTCGATCAACCTTCCGTCAATACGGTGTTCAGCACTTCACGATGTTCTTGTTGTATTTATTCCATCAGCTTGAGTCCATGTTGATGTGTTTGTGGGGGGGGGGGGGGTTGACCCCGGGTACCCCAGAGTTGGTGGTTTATTGGTATATTAGAAGGAGGAAATAATTATATTGCAAGGAAAATGTCAACAGGAAAATAAGAGGAAGCACATGCCAGAGTGGGCCGGCATAGGATTAATTCGGCCTGGCCCGGGACTGCTCCAGACCGATATATGTGTGTTCTGGCCGAGGTTGGCCCAAGGCCGACATACCCAGCTCGTTATGTCGGTTGGGCCGACATAAGCCCACGTCCTCCAGGCCGCCACCGCCCTAGGCCTTTGCACGCCCTGGCCGACACCTGCGTCCCCGGGATGCATCGTCCCACATCGACATGCTACCTCGACCGATCCTTGGCGCCACATTTACCCGGCCTCTGCTCCTCCGGCATACAAGGCGAGGCCGACACTCCAGCTCTCGTCCCCACATCGCCGTGCACCATCTCCTGCCAGATGATGCTGCCCCGGCCTCCCGCCTACTCCGTCGACATGTGCCAGTGCCAACTGCCACCTCCCAGCAGATGAACAGAAGAGACAAGTCGATACGAAGAAGCAGCCCTGGCCGGCATACTGTGCCATGCCGACATAGGCTATGTCGGCTGGGGCATCTTATCTCGGCTGGCCCATTTGGCTCCCGCCCTGCAGACCGATTTAGGCCACTCCTGGGCCGACATGGTTATATGTCGGTTGGGCCGGCGTCCCCAGCTACCTCAGCTGGGCCACATCAACACCACCTCTTCATCAACACGCAAGCGCTTCCACGACATACCTCGGGCGCCCTACGCGGCCGCCTTCCTATGCCGGTCTTGGGACGCTCCTAGCTCAGACGTGCATCGTTCACTGCCAGGCACCAGAAGAGAAGACAAGCAGACAAGGCATACGAGCCACCCATGCCCTACGTAGCAGCAGTACAGCACTATTGGTGAATAGTTTGATGAGACCACTGTGAATGTACAGTGTATTGTACTATGTGGGATCCATATGTCCCCTGGGTGCCAGCCCATATAAGGCACACCAGGGGGAGGCGCTCACGAGCATCCGCTCGGGGGCTCATACTTCCTCAAGGACTTAGAGTTCCTTCTTCTAGGCAGAGTGCTCTCCTTAGTTCATCACATACAGCTCAAGGAGCATCTTTGTAGCTCTCATATGCAGCTCCATATAGACAAACAGGCAGGAGTAGGGGTTTACCTCCTCACGAGGGCCCTGAACCTGGGTAGATCGTGTATGTGCTTGTGTATTCCGTGTGCGTAATTCTACGCACCATCCCTCCCCGGTTCCACCAGTGTCCATCGGCCCCAACTTAAGCCATCCTACGGCATCTATCTGTTCACCACGACGAAAGTTGGCGCCCACCGTGGGGCCAGCAGCGGCGATGGCTGGTGTTTTCATTCGGACGGGACTTTCTTCATCAACTCCGGCGAGCTCCTCGGGTCGGGTTCGCTATTCGGCTCTCGGGACGGCTTCACCAACCTCTTCATCATCGATGCCGGTGCGGCGTTTTCGCCGTCTCCAGTGAGGCCCGGGGGCTTGACATCGACATGGCCTCCGCGCGCTCACACTTTCTTCGTCACCGGCGCCGTGCCTGCGCCCGGGGACTGCGGCGTCCGTACCGTCTCTCCCGCTCAGCCCGGTGGTTCTACATCGACGCTGTCACCGTTGTTCGGCCCCGTGTCGACCGCGTCCGTGCGTGTCTAGCGCGCACTGCATGCGTGCACGCCTGCGAGCAGCTCTCGGCTGAGGAAGGAAAGAGCAAGCCGAGTCAGAGATATGTCGGCCACCGAAGGATGTGGTGTATGTCGGCCACCGAAGGATGTGGTGTCGTTGCCGAATAAGGTAGAGAAGTAAGAGGCTATAAAGAAAAGCTTGTGTCGGCTTTGAGACACAGGCCGAGTTAATGAATAGAAGAAAAGAAGAGAGATGGATCCCGGCTGATTAGAATGTGTCAGTTGAAAAAAGTCAGCTGCCGAGATAGAAAGTGTCAGCAGTATTATGTCGGTTGGTACATGCATGTCGGCTGAGTGCGCACGCCGAGTAAAAGAAGGACTCAGTTTGAGTCATGTGCCGATAAAAAAGCCTGGCCGAGTAAGATGATTACTCGGCTGAGTCTTGTGGTACTGACATAAATATTATCTCGGCTGAGTGCCAGTTAAAAAAAGGGGGAGACGACATGTATATGTCGGCTGGAAATAGGCCAGCTGAGATAGCTTGGCCGAGATAAAAGCTGGCATATAACTGCCGAGATATACTACCGAGATAGACAGGCAAATTATGTCAGCATGTAAATCTGGCATAGACTGCCAAAATATAAGTATGTCCGAGATGCAAATTCAACATGCCATGTCGACATAAAAAGTCTGCCGACTATGCACCTGTTGGCTCTGTTTGGTTGGCCGACTGGGCAAAACCCAGCTTTTCCCATGCAGGTCTCGCTCGTCTTTGACTCCGTTTGGACGCCCGGATCTGGGAAAACCTGCGCTTCTCCGTTCAAATCCGCATCAACAATGCAATGTAAGTAATTACCATGTATGCTTTTGCACCAAGCACAAGAGGGTAACCTCAAAAATAACTTGGGGACTGCCCCTTCCTATCTTGCTTAGATGTTTTCCCCGGGAGCGAGATGTCTTGACCCGGGGACTGGCCGGCCAGTCAGTTTTATGTTTTCTCCTAGATAAGAAAAGTAACTCGGGGACTCGGTTGAGACCGAGCCAGCACGTTTATGCATAGATTTGCTGCTAGAGTTAATTTCTGTCATATGCTAGAGTTAATTTCATCTTTCAGTAGAGTTGCTATTAAGGTTAAAAACTCATTATAAATATGCTTGGACTAACATCGTATGGTGGTATCGGTATTACCGAATGAGAGTTCATCACTAAGATCATGGTTACATCGGTTATCTCGGATCGCCCAAAATATTATGGCATCCTATAATCTATCTCAAATCTCCGTTTATTTCAGTTTGCCAATATATTGAGGCATTACCCATTATCTCGCATCACCAGAATATCACGGCATCGTCATCTATCTTCGATCGCCGCTTATATCGGCTTGCCATATCATGGCATCATCCGTTATTTCATATTGCCAAGTATCATGGCATCGACAAGTACATCGGATCACCACATATCTCGGTTCGCCATGTATGCCGGCAAAGCCGGTGGACTTCATGTCCAAGATGCCAACAAAAATCTGGTGGACCCCGCGTCCATTAACCGACATAGCCCATGCAGGCAATATGTCGACGAGACATTGCCCAAGTAGGCAACATGTTGATTCAGCCCACGCAGGCTATATATGATGCCGACATAGCCCATGCAGGCAATATGTCGATGAGGCATAGCCCAAGTTGGCAACATGTCGATTCAGCCCATGCAGGCTTTACAGAAAATCCGACATAGCCCATGCAGGCAATACGTCGACGAGAAAATGCTCAAGATGGCTAAAAACCGACGTATAATGACGCCCATGCAGGCTATAAATCGGTCCGGCTCATGCTGCCGACATATGATTCTGATATTGCCCATGATGGCTATTTTTGGTACCAACTCTGGGATAATAGTTGGATAGCCTATGCGCGAATCTGCGAGTCCCACATAGTCTCGGGGACTACTGTGGGGGGGTTGATCCCGGGTACCCTAGAGTTGGTGGTTTATTGGTATATTAGAAGGAGGAAATAATTATATTGCAAGGAAAAGGTCAACAGGAAAATAAGAGGAAGCACATGCCAGAGTGGGCCGGCATAGGATTAATTCGGCCTGGCCCGGGACTACTCCAGACCGACATATGTGTGTTATGGCCGAGGTTGGCCCAAGGCCGACATACCCAGCTCGTTATGTCGGTTGGGCCGACATAAGCCCACGTCCTCCAGGCCGCCACCGCCCCAGGCCTTTGCACGCCCTGGCCGACACCTGTGTCCCCGGGATGCATCGTCCCACATCGACATGCTACCTCGACCGATCCTTGGCGCCACGTTTACCCGGCCTCTGCTCCTCCGGCATACAAGGCGAGGCCGACACTCCAGCTCTCGTCCCCACGTCGTCGTGCACCATCTCCTGCCAGATGATGTTGCCCCGGCCTCCCGCCTACTCCATCGACATGTGCCAGTGCCAACTGCCACCTCCCAGCAGATGAACAGAAGAGACAAGTCGATACGAAGAAGCAGCCCTGGCCGGCATACTGTGTCATGCCGACATAGGCTATGTCGGCTGGGGCATCTTATCTCGGCTGGCCCATTTGGCTCCCGCCCTGCAGACCGACTTAGGCCACTCCTGGGCCGACATGGTTATATGTCGGTTGGGCCGGCGTCCCCAGCTACCTCAGCTGGGCCACATCAACACCACCTCTTCATCAACACGCAAGCGCTTCCACGACATACCTCGGGCGCCCTACGCGGCCGCCTTCCTATGCCGGTCTTGGGACGCTCCTAGCTCAGACGTGCATCGTTCACTGCCAGGCACCAGAAGAGAAGACAAGCAGACAAGGCATCGTACGAGCCACCCATGCCCTACGTAGCAGCAGTACAACACTATTGGTGAATAGTTTGATGAGACCCCAGTGGTCAATTCAATGTATAGTACATTGTACTATGTGGGCTCCATATGTCCCCTGGGTGCCAGCCCATATAAGGCACACCAGGGGGAGACGCTCACGAGCATCCGCTCGGGGGCTCATACTTCCTCAAGGACTTAGAGCTCCTTCTTCTTCTAGGCAGAGTGCTCTCCTTAGTTCATCACATACAGCTCAAGGAGCATCTTTGTAGCTCTCATATGCAGCTCCATAAAGACAGACAGGCAGGAGTAGGGGTTTACCTCCTCACGAGGGCCCTGAACCTAGGTAGATCGTGTGTGTGCTTGTGTATTCCGTGTGCATAATTCTACGCACCATCCCTCCTCGGTTCCACCAGTGTCCATCGGCCCCAACTTAAACTATCCTATGGCATCTGTCTGTTCATCACGACGACAGTGTTCGAGTGAGAGACTTTGGGCTTGCTACTTTTGGAGGGTGTCTCTCCCAGTTGGCTTGGCGGTCAGTTTCGTGGTGACCTCTTTGTGGTGATTGTGAAGAGCCAGGGCTTCTCGTCCATGGAGTTTGTGGAGCTTGCCTACTCAAGAGTGGAGGAAAATCTTGTCATAAGGAAAAGGGTCCTAACTTCATGAAGGGCTGGGAGAACAAGGTGGGCTTTCGTAGCATCTGAAGATAAAAATTAGCAAGGTTGTCCATTAAAAAAAAAAAAGGAATGTTTATTAGGTGTGTCATTTTGGCTCTCAGGATGAAATTAGAATTGTTAGAAAATGTTTAATAGAAAAATACATATACATGTTCATGTCTTTATGTGCATGAAAGTTTTCATGAATAAAAACATATGTTGTGCCTTAGACAAAATAACCCGGTGCTCTACAATAAAACTTGAATAAAACTTATTTTTTTCATGAAAACGTGAACGTGAGATTAGAGGCCAGAAATAAAGTCCTTAGAGATTCGATTTTGGTCTATATTTTATAGGTCGTCTACTATATACTACTATTTTCTTATCCCTTTATTCCATCGGGGTAGCCTTTTGTGCTGCACCGTAACAGTTTGCAGTCAGAGTCTGCGATATACTGTATTTCGTTGTCGCTTTATTACATCTCCCGCCAGCTTTTACCAACAGTAGTTTATGCACAGGCTGCTGGTACGTATTGGCGTATATCTGCAATGTACGTACATTAAAATGGTTATCCCGAGAAGTACTGATACATCGCACTTTTCCTTTCTTTTTCTTTTCTGTTTCGTAAAAAGAAGGGCAGAGCGTGGTAGGCGATCAGACCTTTAAACACCAGAAATTGTATGAGCTTTGTGCTTCAGGCTCAGGGTTACTCTTCTTTTTATCTAATCTATTGGCATGATCAAGTACTTTATACTATCTCTTGTAATCTGGCTTCCCTTTTCTTTTCTCCCTTTTGTGGGGATAAAGGTCAATAGACGACTCAAAAAGAAGAAGGTCAATATACCTTGACTATGGAACGATGATTCCCTTTAGTAAACCGTCAGCATTTTGTAATGATGTTAAAATCGCTTTTACATTTGTAGTCGGCCGGATGAACCTGATACATTCTCGTGCCTCGGTTGATCTTGCATGATTTTGTTTATCTTTTTTTATCTCTTTTTAAGAGTGAATTTCACTTTTTACAGTACTCTAGTCATACATTTGTGACTTCTTTTTTGATGTATTTTCGTTGGAAAGATGTGAGGTGATGATCAAGGCGAAAAAAACATAAAAACAACGATGAATTGAATAAATTGTGAAAAGAAGGTTGGACATTATCGTCGATAATACCGTCCTCTATTTTTTACAAATTTTGACGTATCACATAGACCTAAGATGGCGGTCTACTCTAACGAAAAATGCAGAATGCCAAAATGAGGTTAAACCGTGTTCAAAATTTTATTTATGGTGTATTTCTGATTTTATTTTGTTAAATATAAGTAGTAAGTGTCACAAATACACAACTATAGGACAAGTGAATCAGTTAACAATATCTTCTAACACACTCGTTGCCAAGCCTCTCAATTGCTCTTAGCCATATGTATCTGTAGATGACACCTACAACTGAAGCTATTTTACGGATTGAGGTTGGCCCGTAGGCAAGCATGACCACTGGGCGTCCTGTTCAAAGTTTATCCGGCACAATCTCACCAATGTACCATGTCTGCCACTAACAGATTAAACTAAACTATGTCCTTGTGAGAGTTCGTAGTTTTCGAGGGGAACAAAAAGTGGCCTTCCATTACCACGTCAAATTCGGCAACCTTTGGGAACTGAGTGTGATTGTACAGCTTTAGCCTTTTAGCTCACGCTGGCCTTCTCCCAAGGTATGTCTCTCTTCAGAGTTTGCAAAAGAGGGACGTCTTAATCAAATTACTATTAAAGTATGAGAAATACTGCAGTACCTTGATTAGTTTTGTGTTACGGCGTCTATAATCACAATTTTATAATTTAATATATTAACCTGATCATCAATGCTGAGAACATAATTCTAGGCACTGCAAATCTTAGTCAGCGAATTTATTCACCTGATTTATAATCACATGTTATAGTAATTTACAAAGAACGCGGAGGACATAAAACGAAGAAACCTAGATGACAATTTGACTAATGAGATCCACACCTTTGTATATGACATACATGTTTGTTTCATAGCATTTCGGATAACATGGAGGGAACAAGGGACGGCTACCCTTCTTATCTAAAGAATACATCCTTCAGGGCCCTGAGGCTCCTCAGAGCTTAGCAAAATCCGACCGTTCTATAGGATTCACTCCGATCGTGTCCGTCCGTTCCCTAGCGATCCCTGGCCGGCCTGTAGTTTTCTACCCGCGTCGAGCTGCGCCGTGGAAACCCTAGCCCCGTGTCCTCACTCTCCACCCAATCCCCTCACGTCTCTCCCGCCGCCTCGCTCCCGCGGCATCTCTCTCCTCCCCGCGTCTCTCTCCCACCAATCCCCTCTCCTCCCTGATCCCACCGCCACACTCCTCCGTCCCTCACTCCCTTCTTCTCCTCGGTGCTCAGCAGGAGGAGCTCGAGGCGCCGCTGCTGCTGAGATCCGTGGGGGGACGGGGTCGTCTGGGATTCAGGCTTTTCTCCTCCTTCCCGCTCTGCTACACGTGGACATGGCGGCGGCACCAATTTCGCGTCCAGCCAGGGAGTCGGCGGCCTGCCGGCCCGCAGCGGCTGGGCACGGCGGTGGCCAGGCAGAGCGGCGGCGGCGGGCGGCTGGCCCGCGGTGACTGGGCACGGCGGCGACTGAGCAGAGCGGCGGCCGTTGCAGGCAGGGCAGCGGCGGCCGGGCTGGGTGAGCGTGCTCGTCGCCTTCAACCTCCCCACACGAGGCCCTGATTTTCTGGTCCCTTCCTCTCATGATTTTCTTTCTATTTTGCTTCTAGGGTTTGATGTCAAGCACGCAAGGTCAGCTGCCATCCTGATCTAAGGGGTTCCCTATCCCTACCAATTGTCCTCCCCAAGCTGAGTTCATGCGTTCGTGCTTGCTCATGGTGAGATTCTTTCTGTTACTTCTCTTTTCCTCTTCAGTTCTTTTCCTCTTCAGGTACTAGCGCTCTCCATTCTTTTTTGTCTACCTACACGAGATTGGAAATAGAGGGTACAGAGGTAGACAGTGAGGATGAGGTTGATTATTTCTTTTTGGTTCTCTCAGATTGAGAGAGAGAGAGAGGTTATTGGCTCTTTCTTCTTGATCTGTTCAGAGAGAAAGGGTTTCTGGATCTTGATCTGGTCGGAAAGAAAGAGTAAGGTAGATAGAATTTGTTGGAACTGTGCTCTCCCGTTTGTCAAAATAATCAGTGCCTGACATACTATTTTGGCTTCTCATCTATTTGTATTAGGATTCAGGAGTAACAAACGAAGCTAATAAATTTTCCTTAATCATAGGTTGGTATTTTTTGGCTTCAGATACAATGGAACATGGATTGGCTGGGACTCTGAAGAGTGCAAGCGGATATGGTGGTAGCTGTTATTAATTTAAGGATTTTTGCAATGCTGCGAGTTAGCTTCGAGTGTTTGCTTGCCTCTCCTCTCTTCTATATTTTTATTTGTTCCTAGATGAAGTAGATACCACTATTGCTTGATTATTTCTGTATGATGCTAATATGCTGGATTGGTTAGTTTGACTTTCAATGCATTCAGTTCTTTTTGTGCAGGCTAATATTTTTTAGTAAGTTTTATGTTTATTATGCACGCTAATATTTTTTCCCCGTATGTGACTCTAAAATTAATGTTCTGCTGACAATATATGTTTGGTTATGGTGCTTTTTTTTCTTGGTATTGTGCACGGTGGGACAGAAGAAAAATGGCATGTTCAATGGTCAGTGCAGTGGGGTAGGCGTGCGCTTGCAAAATACTTTCATAATTAGTTTTGATCAAATGTATGCAGAGTTTGCAGAACCTATGGATGAAATGGGAACTTGCTTACCTGAGAAATCTGTAACTGATTATGATGATGAGGTCAGTGGTGAGTTGTGTGGATCTGTAGGCACATTAAATTTGCCTTCCAGCTTATGTTGCACAACTGGAAGAACTACGTCGACCTTTACTTCTAGAAGGAGGCAAGTTACTCTCCAACTTAAATAGATACTAAGATTTTGCAGGACATGTTACTCGGCTATTTGATCACATATTGTAGTATTTTCGATCCTTCAGGTGGTAGAAATAGCAGGATCACGAAAACACCGCGAAAATGGTGAGATGTACTGCAAGGGGTCTATCCGTTCTCAAGAATTATTGTCTTCGAGCACCCACCAAATGGGAATCTCTACGATCATCTTTATGGTAAGATGGGAAACCATGGTGCTTCTGTGGGTATGACACTATGATGCCATTTCACTAAAAACTTATTAGCTTTGTTTGGTTTTTTATGTTTTTCAGATGGGTAATTATGTAAGCTATCTTGGCCCAGGCGCATTGCGTGCATTTTAAGATAGCACACCGAGCTGCAGCCTCCATTCGCCTTACCTGCGCTGATGTCCGGTTATTCTACCTCATTGAAGATTTCGCACCAAAGGTTGGTCTGTTGGCTGTAATTGGCGTCTTTAGTGAAGTTGGCTTCAAATGTTCTGATGATGCAACACCTAAAAATGGGTTTTGGTATCGCGGATAATCGCAAGGCGAGCAGGGGAGACAAGGGCGCCGGCTGACTACTTCTTCATGGGGTAGCCACTCCTCTGGCTCCCAACGCATCTCCTCTCTCTTAATATGAAATATGCCTCTTTATTCATGAGCCCATCTTGGTTGTTTGATTCACTGGATAGAATATCAGGCCATTAGTGAATCACTTTGGTTAATTACATTCCCATGGAGGATTTTTTTGGTATTCTGTTCAAAAGAAAACATGTCAGTCTCATTTCTATGCATTTATGTGTGTATTCTTATTTCCTCTGCAACTTGACATCTTTGCAAACTGAAGCCTCACAGAAATCTTCCGAAAACAAGTCAGTGTATTAAAATTGACGGATACAATAGGTTGTATTTTCACTTAAGATTGACCCATGTGCTACAGGTTTGTAAAGTAGTATCTGCGCTCCATAGTTACCAAAAGAGCACACATCCTGTTGTTTAATCTTCCTCCCTGCTGATTAGCCTCCCATGTGAGCTGGTCACACGATGCCCAGGTAGCATATCAGTAACTCACCTCTCTATTTTGTAGATGTGTTCATCTTGGTCTGAGTTTGTGATTTTCTTTTTTTCCAGGATATAATTTCATTTGCTAAGATGAATTAAGCCTCGATGGATGGAGGTGTCAGATATGTGCAGGTTTGACCACCAGATGTTTGTTTTAAAGCCTTACTCAAAGTGAGATCTCTTTTCTTGCTGCCTATAACTTGTATTTAGTTTAGTTCAAAGCTGAAAATGGCAGCATGTTTTCTGGTTCTTATTTTCAAAGTGTGCTTGACTGTTTTTCGGTTATAACAAACTGCAGGACTAATAACTGAAAACCTAATTGGGTATGTATAGTTCTGGCTTAATTGGCATTCTTTGTTTTCTTTTACGAGTTGAATTTCAAGTGAATAGAGAAAGGAATATATTTTCCAACAGCTGCCTCCATGTTCCAGCAGCTGCAGCCCCCTTCTATGTTCCAAGGTCGGTGAGCTGGTCAGGTACTCAAGCTCTGGATATTTCTATTTGTATTGGCTGTTTTTTTATTTTCCTTTATTTCCTTACTCTTTTTTGGTTATTTTGTGCAGATGATGGGCTCAGCAAAATGGTGAGAGATAGCTTTTCCATTTGTGGTGGTGGTTAGATAATTTCCTATTTCTAGGTTTGTCTCCTATTGTTCTTTAAATTGTTAATTGTCTCCTTTTTCCCTAAAAACATAAACTGCACAGAGATTTGAGTACTTGAATTCCTTCTGGCGTAATTAATGATGCTCCCTGGCATTTTTAGATGACCTGAATTGTTCTCTAACTTAGGGTTTTCCTGTTTGTTGTCGCAGTAGTATATTGGCTGCCATTAGGTGATCATATACGCACGCCTCTTTGATCTTAGTTTGATGTATGGTCTGGTCATGTTCTTCCTTGCAGGTGATGATGCATCTCTCGGTTACTAGCAGAAAAACCTTGCAGTGGACTTCCTTGATTCAGGTTTGCTGCCTTCATCTGCTTCATCACCTTGGTGTTACGGGACATTCTTAAACTTTTTGTTCTGCAGCTGGATGTGCTATTTTGGTACGCGGGTGTGTTGGAAGCTGGCAGGTATGTCTCAAGGTTTCTTATGTGTGCCCATATGTGCCAGTCATCTCTATATATTGTTATATTATGTCGGATTAGATAGTATTCTCTGCCTGCTGATGCTTCTTTCAAGGAAGCATCCTGGTTTTCTTTTTGGTGCACATTACATGTCTCAATCTATATATTTTACTTTGATGCTCATGCTTTTTTTGTTGCTTCTACATGTGTCTGCCTGTGACTATTTTATTGGAGTAGTTGTTACATATTTGTTGCATGCACATGATTAGGGATAGATGTTGTGTGGTGATGTTTGTAATTTTTCATGTTATGTATTGATGTTTGTAATGTTATTTTATGTAGTTTGCAAGCCTTTGGATGCTAATTTAAATAACGCACGTTATGCTACCAAGATAGCTCCTGGTAGTCTGTCTTGGTTATTTAGAACACGTGTTTGTTATCACGTGGTATCATTTTGTTTCTTTATCCTGGAACGTGAAACAATAACCATATATAGTCTACTAAAATTGTGTGGTCGTCCATGCATTTCTTATCTTTGGTCAAAGTATTCATTTATATATAGCAAAAACTATTTCAGTGAAATTTCTGCAATTTTTTATGGGAATAACCAATCAATTTGTCTTATTTTCTTTGGGCAGCAAACAAATACTGATTTCTACATCTGATAAGGCAATCAAGTGGGGCTCTGTCTCTCCCTTGTCCTTGGCTCTCGACAAGAGGAGCGTACCAAAGGCTCTCGACAAGAGGAGAGGCGAGCATGACTTGACTTTAGTGTCTTCAGGTTACATGATAGGATTCTTGTGCTTGATGAGCATTATTTAAGTAAATTATGTGATTATGATGCTCTCTCCTCAATGTGTCGACACCCCACATCTCAGCAATTTTTTTTGCTTGGGAACACTAAATTTTTACTTCAATTTCTTTATTCTTTCTTACTGATATTATGTTGCTATATATGTGCAACAATCTCTCACTTTATCTTGGTAAACTGTGCTTGAACAGGTTAATTGCAATTATCACATGAGGAACACCTTTCAACTAAGAATACCAATAGTGATATTTATCATGTGAACATGGTGAGAATTCAGCCACTGTATTTATCTTATGTGTTATAAATTCTGGAGGATCGTTTAGGATTTATTGTGTGTATGGTTGTTGTTGTGAGTGAAGCCGAAGCTAATTTTCTATATTGGCCAAGTTATGGATAATTTGAAATAATAGTGGGTGCATGCATTTTTTCTCACTGGGGTGCTCATCTATGAAGTGAAGGAAGTGTAAGCTTTCTACCCAGCTTCATCAACTGATCAAAGAATGCAAATTTTTTTTTTGCTTTATGGGCACTAGGTTGTGAAGGTTTATGACCCTATCTTAGAGGCATGAATATTCTTCAAGGTTATACGGAACATACTTATCAGGTTGTCACTATACAGATGCCCAAAACAAAGATTGTTTCCTGATAGTCAATTTGGAAAGCTGGATACTGCTTGGACTTCAGCTAGCTCTAACGGCATAGATGTAAGTTACAACTATTCTGTGACATATGATGCAAATTGCTCATTTTTATTGCATCAGTCTGAATATGCTTTACCAACTAAGACAACTGCTCCTTCTGTCAGCAAACTTCCAAATACCAGGTACAACAATTAAAGTAATTCATATGTTTTGGCAAGTTCTTTTCTAATGACAGGTCCAACCTCACATGTTCAGGAACAAAGATGTAATGTCCACTTCAGCTACACGCAAGGCTTTGTTTCAAGGACCTGACCATGCAACTAATGGTGTACCTGCAGCAGCAAACCCCACTAAAAGTACTTATAGGTATTGTGGATAACCTTTATCCTATGAACTCCTCTTAATGTGTGACCTCATCTTCTCTCTTCACTCCAGGTGTGAAGCATCATCACTGAAAGATGGAAACACTGATCTGGTGAAGAAAAACGCCACCTAGGGCGCTCTCTAGAGATGCTGCTACTCAAGGTACGGGCAGACAACACTTATTGCAGTTTGTACCCATGCAACTACACTCTCGACTAATTCTGAATTTTGTTTCTGCAGATCAAACTTATTTTGCCTATACATACTGTCTGCGCGTGACTGCCCAGCAAACTATGGTCTTTAATATTATGTAGTCTCATTAGGTATTTGAGATCATGTTATCATTACCTAGCTTATATCAGTGAAATGGTCAAAACTTATGTATTCAGAATTGCTTCCATGTGGGCATGTGTTATGTACTCCCTAGAGATGCAGCTATCATGAAACAACCTTATGTTATGTCAGTGTGGTACTCCTAGATGCAGCTCTCATAAAGCCACCTTGTGTTATGTCAGAGTGGTGCTAATTTCTATATTACTTTCCCTGTGTATTTCAGCATTTCTCCGATCTTTCTGTTTCTTAAGGTTTGGATAATATGGTGTGGTGATTGTTAATTTCATATGATCCTACAAGTATGCTTTCAAATTTGTAGACTTCTGATAAATTCTTTGATCTACATAGGCCAAACATACTATAGTTGTTTCTCTTATACATATGAACATTATTCATCTATTTAGTAATCTGTACAAATTTTAAGAACCACGGGCAAAAAATTCAAAGAATCTTTAAATGTTGCGCAGCGAGCTGCGCCGTTCGAATCTAGTCATCGTACATGTAGAACCAAGCAGCCGGAGAACTGCTATACGATTTTTCATCCAATTCTTGTCCGATGTTAAAATCAAGTCGTGTGTGTTTTAATCGCTCGAACATCTCATGGTAACTCGGTAAAGAGCAAATTTTTTATGCCGATCAGACATGAAATATCGTATCAATTCGGCCGAACTAATAATGTGTTGGGTTTGCCTATGTCTCAATTGACTGAGAATTTGTTAAGTCTCAATCACCTAAAAAAGTGCAACTGCAGTTCAAAAAATAGTGCAACTCGAACGAGTTGTACTTTTCTGACAGAAAAGTGCAATTGCACATTTCTCTCAGAAAAGTGCAAGTCATCCACATTTTTGTGGGTGACTGAGATATAAGAAAAAATTAGGCGCCTGAGAATTTCTTAAGTCTAAATCACTTCATAAAAAGTGTAACTACAGTTCAAAAAAGTGCAACTAGAATGAATTACACTTTTCTGGCAGAAAAGTGCAATTGCACATTTATCACAGAAAAGTGTAACTCATGTAAATTTTTATGGGTGACTGAGACATAAGAAAAAATCAGGCGCCTGAGAATTAGCAAATCCGTAATGTGTTTTCCAATACGTTCACAGTCGTCTGACATTAAGAGCATGTTCAGAATCTCTCCACTCCATCAAATCAGATTCAACATATCTGAATCCGAGCCTGTGAAGCTTGGTTTCACTCACTCCGTGAAAATTAGCTGCAGCTCGTTCCGCTCCGCTGTCCTTGCTCCATGGAGTTGGTGCGTTCGGCGTCGCAGTTGGGTAGCGGAGAGAATCCGAACAACTCTAGAACTAACATGGTAAATCAATATGGCATCAACTAAATAAAGAAATAAATAAAAAGTAGGTATATACCTATGGTTTAGTGGACGGAGCGACACCTTTCTAGTAGCGGATCGGAAGTGGCAAAAGGGAAAACACAGGTGAGCTTATTCTGGTGCTTAAGCCACGCCTTGCCTTTTTTTGCTGGAGCTCCAAAACGCTCCAAAGAATTCCTCGTTTGTCACTGCAGCAGCAGCGTAGCTAGCATAGGCGTGCTCCTTTTCCCTCTTCACTTTGGTGTGAGTGCATGTGCATAATGACTATGTAAAGACTCCAACTAATCATGTTGAGCCGGCACTTAGTTTAATAAAGCAATGGTATGAGGCAGGAAAGGCTTTCCAGGTAAACCGTGCTGCTAGCTAGCTGCCACGTCACATCTTCTAAGTTTTGAAAACTTATAAAAAACGAACAAGTGGTGAGCCTAGCCCACTTGTCCAGGGGAGTGGACATACAACCACCCATATTCAAGTTCTCGTGATTGTGAAATTGGTTTCTTATTATTTAAAAAAGAGTAAATTTCAGTTTTTACCCTCTAGTTTCACAATTTTAATGGTAATTATCCCATTTAACAAATTTTCATCATAATTACCGCATTTAGTAAAAATTGTGTCAATTTTTACCCCGTCTAATTTTTTTACAAACTATTATCGTGTATAAATTATGCGCACCAAGACACGTTTGAGGCAATCAGGCAATCCATTACAGAGTTGTTATTTCTAGGAATCTATTCAGAAGATAACATGAAAATGGAAGTGAAACACAATTGAAATTGGGAGCAACTAGAGCTCAATCGAGTGAGAATTAAGTTAATTCTCACTCAGATGATGTCATCCAGTTGCATATGCAACTCATGTACAATCCATGTGCAACTGAGAAATCTCAGTTGCAACTATGTGCAATCCATGTGCAACTGGAAAGAAAATAGATACATAAATAACATACCGCACGAATCACGATACAAATCTAACGGGATTAGAGTTGAGTGAGCTCTAACTTAATACTCACTCAAGTGAGAAATAGAAAAACCGATTGAAATTAGCACGACTGTGCAGAGTAGCCATGTCATGATAGTCAACATCAGATGAACGGGCGCGGGGGCGACTAGATAAAAAGGATGGGAATGGGAATATGGGATGAGCCACCGTGAACTAAGTTCAAAGATGTCACTTGACTGAGTATGTCATACTAGACTGATTCAGAACAAGTAGAGAGGACCACTGGGACTAGAGAGGGGTCGCTCGATTAGCTCAGGCAGGTGTCCTAGCACCCGTGTTCGCTGTGATGTTCGTTGATTAGCTGGCCGAAGTCCACCGCAAGGGTCGCCATGATGGGCAGCGCGGGTATGTCTGGCGGCCCCCCAGCTCCCAGGTTGTGCCATGTTGTGTGAAAATAGTCTACATGGCACGCCACCTCTACCTGATGGTTGGGACTAGCTATGGAATTGCTTAAAAAAATTAAAGGGGTAAAAACTGGCCCAACTTTTACTAAGGTAATTAGGATGAAAACTTACTAAATGGGGGTAATTCCCGTCAAAATTGCGAAAGTATGGGGTAAAAACTGGAATTTTATATAAACTCTGCTCCCTTTTTAAAAAGCTGTCTTACAATTTTGTTGAAAATATTCGATTTATCATAAAATGAGTTGCCATACAAACAAATATGTGGTTGAATGGTCAAGAGAATGGTTGTAGTCCGGCCAATCAGGATTAAACCTTGTGTTTAACGTCTCAAATGTCTCAACAACGCTGTTTATTCTTTTAGTTCGAGGCAACTTTTGCATTGATAGCAAGGCTCTAATGATGGCTTGGTCAATCTCAATCATGCCATTCCGATCTTTAGTTAGAGTTGTGGTGATTGCGACTATGCGCGTGCATCAGCACGAATAGACACATCAGAGAACCTTTGCCGGGGCGTCTAAATTGTATCTGGCACCGGGTCCCCAAATTGGAGGCACCTTTGGGGGGTGTCGGATGCTTGTCCGACGCATTTTTTTCGGCCTCCCACACCGGCACCCCCAAACAGCATCCCCAAAGGAAATAAAAAAACAAAAATAGAGGAAACGGTTCTAATTTCATTTAAATTTTGTTATATTTTACAAGATTTGAACGAATTTAAACTAAATCTAACCCTAATCTACTCGGAGCCGGAGCAGTGGAAGTTGTCCTTGCTGCCGTCGCCGTCGAGGATGATGAGGGTGGACGAGGAGCCGGCGCGGGAGGTGGATGTGTCGTCTTGGTGCGCACGGGAGGTGGACGCGCCGGCGGAGGTGGAGGTCGAGGCTGGCATCGCCGAGCGCTCGACAGTCTCCATGATGCTGGGGGAGTCTCGCTCGATCTCGGAGGCCGACGCCACCAGAGCGAAGCTCAAGCCGGGAAACCCGCCATCGTGCGCCTCGTCGTGCAGCGCCGGTGGCACCTCATACCCCGCCAGAATCATTGGGGGCTTCACATCCTCTGGCTCCTCCTTCACCTGCAGCATCGACATGTCATCACAGCGGCGCAGGCAGAGACTCCCACATAGTGGCGACCGGTGATGCTGGACATCGCTGACCACCACCCCGCCGCCTCTGCTGTGCCCTCCTCCGCTGCTGCCGCTGCTCCCACCACTGTCGCGAGAGCAGAGGGACAAGCAGCTGTCGCGTCACTGACACTTCAGTGGCGGCGGGCGTGGCGGCCGCGGGATCGGCATCAGCCTCAACGGGGTCTGGTTCCATGTCAAGGCGTGGCGGCGGGCGACCTTGATGGCAGAGGCCACCGTATGTCCGGTTCGTCCCCACCAGTCGTTGCAGCCGGCGGAGTTCCAGCATTGTGGCATCGGAAGGTGCCGGACGTAGGCTGCCACCGCCTCCACGTGCTCCCACCAGGCGTGCTCATTGTTGGCCACGTTCTCCGAGCGGTTGCGCTCCGCCTCCGTCATCCTCTCCCGCCGCTCGAGGATGGCATGGCGGAAGGCCTCGTCGCTGGTGGGGAGCAGCGGCACGGCGAGGCGGTGCGTTAATGCGTTAATGCGCTGTGTGGCCGGCCCATGCCGTTGCGTTGCTGCCGTCTGCATGCTCTGCCGCCTGCCTCCGTTGCTTGGGAAAGCGGCACCATTTACGCACGCTCGTACCGGTTTCCTGCGCGACGTCATTAAGCCGGGGAAGAAACCGCTCCTTGCCGATGAAAGGAGGGCCATACCTGTCAGAGGCGCGGGCCTGATAGTGTCTGACACCGCCAAGCCACCCCCAGAGCTGGAGGCCCGGCTGGCGGTGCCAGACAGGATTTGGGCTGGACAAAGCGTTAGGTCGACCCCCCGGTATTGCCGATTTTTGTGTCCGGCACCCCCAAAGGGCCTTTAGGGGCCCCTTTAGGACCCCTCCCGGTGGAGATGCTCTTACATGTCATTTTATTTGGTATTGTTATCTCTTCAAGACATTTGGTGGTGCCGTTTACTATCTTCATAATATAGCAAAAATGGGAGTATTGTCAAAACATGATTATACTTTCGTATAGAGTTGACTCATTAACATATTCACATTGACACACTAGTCCGGAACAAACCATATAAGTTCGTGAAAATACATTGTATCGTTTAGTTGAGGCACTACGTTAGGCTTACATCCTATAAAACATATGTTACGGGCTCCTTTGATTTGTAGGAAAGGTGGAGGAAAAGTAGAGGATTAGGATATTTTCCTAAGAGTGCACTATTCACACATTTGATTCATAGGAATTGGCTAAAGGAAATCTGGAGGAAAATTTTCCCTTAGGGCCTCCTGTTCAAGGCAAAAAGTGGAGGAACAAACAATCCACTCATAGCTCATTTTCAATTTCCTTCAAATCACTATTCACAAGGAACGAATCCTCAGGATAGCACATGCTATCCTTTCCTAACCCTGTATCTTTCCTATTCCTATGCATTTCATATCCTACAAATCAAAGGAGCCCGTATAGTGTCTTTACAATCAGGAAGAACAGAAAATCATTAGTAAATAATTTGGAAGCAATCCTTGAACTCGAGACCTAAGAAAACAATAGAATCTAAGTTTATATAAAATGTCTAGAAAATTAAAATAAATAATCAAATAATGTCTACAGTGTTTCAGAGGAGTGGCTCAATATTATGAAAATGGTCTCTACATGATTACAAGAAACCACAATACAGTAAAATGTAAAGTTTTTGTAGAGAAATGAGTCTAAATGAGATTTGAGTTGTGGCATATTGTTGTATTTGCTTCCTCGTCGCGGTGAGAGGGTGAGATTGTTTTGTGGGATGATGTCTCTTATAAGGTTCTGGTTAGTGAGGAATAATAGACTTGGACATACACAATTGTATAGAGGCCCGTTGCTAAATGGGTACAATGCTAGTAGTTAATTAGCGCAGACCTACATAATTGCATATAAGTGGTATTTTTCTCATACAATTCGCAGTGAGCTCACCACAGTTAGTCGTGATTTGTTTCAAGAATACATCATGAAAAGTCGTATCACTTCCTTAGATTGAAAGACCAAGACGGTCGGTCATTGTTCGTGGGTCGGAATAGGTGCTAGCGGGCTCAAAGCGATCCATGTGTCAGCTATTAGCCTTAATCCCACATAGGATGTGGGAGGGTGTAGAGCCCAACTTATAAGGGTGAGTATGACCAGGGGCGGAGGCGGGATTAAATCTTAGGGTCATTTAATAGATGAGCAAATTATCCTTCTGCCATCAGTTGTGTTCATGTGCTCAGTTTTGCCCTCAGTTGCGAAATGTACTCAGTTTTACCCCTAATCTGGGCGCAAGGACTTATTCCGTGAATCTTGCCGTCTCCGTCTGGTCAAGATAGTTGACTCGGGCTTGTAGCCACTGCTTGTGGTACCCCCCTGTCGACCGTTCCTGAGGGCAAAACTGAGCAAATGGGGACACACTGATGGCAGCCCGTCGACCGTTGCCGGCGCCACGTCTGTGATAAAAGCCGCGTACCGCGCCCCCAGAGCTCGCAGCGGGGAGCAAGAATCAGCGAAGCGGGGTTGGAGGCGGCCACACGCAGAGGTGGGCGGTGAGCTAGGAGCCGGGCGCAAAGGTTGGCAGATAGGAGCCGGGCGCGGGCGACCGAGAGGGCGGCGTCGATGGGGAGCGCCGCCGACGGTGGGAGGGCGCGACCGTTGATAACCCACAAGTGTAGGAGATCGTTTGTAGCCTTTTTGATAAGTAAGAGTGTCGAACCCAACGAGGAGCTAAAGGTAGGATTAATATCTTCTCAAGTTTTATCAACCATTGACACAACTCTAAGCCCACCGAACGTTTGCTCTATCTACAAAATAAAACTATATGAATAAAATAGGTATGAAAGGATAACTTTGCAAGATAATAAAGAACAAGAAAGTAAAAGTTAGTTGCTGCAGCAATAAGGTAACATAAAGTGACATAATGTAACAGAACCATGAGTGTGGAAAAGTGGTGAAAGGCATGGCGGAATTGTCCATAATTAATTAGTGAAGTTACTCGGTTCACCGTCTTCGATGCAGTTTTCTATGTGGGAGAGGCAAAGCATACACATTCTCAACTACTTGTGATTACATGTACTATATGATCGGAATATTAGCAAGCATCCGCAACCACTAACATTCATTAAGTTAAAACCCAACCATAGCATTAAGATTATACGGTACTATTTATCCCATACAATGTCAAAACCCGGGATGGGGCTTAGGTTTCTGTCACTCCGGCAGCCCTTCCCCCCGGCCTCCTTCACATATTACAAACCCTATGATTTTATCCACGTACCCAAGTATATAATGGGCACCATAGGACTGTACCATATCAATATACAACTCGAATCAAGCAAATACATTCAATAATTCAACCATAAGACAACAAGGAACTACATAAACATGACATAGATCATAGGATAATATTTTATAGCATTAAACACCATGTTTACACAGGGGATTACAGAGGTTTGTGAGAGAGTGGACCGCTGTAGCTATGAGGAATTGGTGATGGAGATGGCGGTGAAGGCGGCGGCCATGGAGGAAAGGGTAAGGCGGAGGCGGNGGGGAGGCCGTGGTGGCACATGATCTGCATCGGATCAGAGTGTCTGCTCGTGGAAGCGCTTGATGAATGAAATTGGGGCATCGATCCCCTTTCCCTCATGTGCGTTGCAAGGAAGAAGACCAACGCTTTTCTGGTGGGGCCCATCAAGCTTGTACGTTAGTTAGCACTTACCGGCACCCAAATCTCTTTTCCATTCCCCCCCACCACCCCCCCCCCCCCCACCCACACACGCACACACACAATGACATGTGGGACCTGGTTAGTGTGCTTTATCACGTTCCATCACATTAGAGCAATCCCAAATACATATACACGAGTTTGTGCTTCCACATTTTACCTCTCAAATATTTACACACACAAAAAAGGAAAACCACATAATTGGACTTTGTTTCTTTAATTTTCGCCGAAAATTTCGACATGCACTTGCGCGATGCAGGAAACGCATAGGAGGCGGCATCGTGCGGGATCTAGGGGAGGGCGGCATGGCAAATTCATTGTACACGTGGGAGGCGGCGTGCGGGATTCAAGGGAGGTAGTCGGAAGGTTAGCGAAAAGGGTAAGGGTTCGACATGGGTGGGTCGATGTTTTTTTTTTCCGGTGGATGGGGTTTGGTCAACAACTTTGGATGGGGTTTCAATTATACAAAAAAAATGTACTTTTAATCCATTGTAAATTGCAAGTCGTGTTGTATCGGTTTGTAGTTACATGAAATCAGTAGATACAAATCGATGGAACTTGGAGAGTAAGAATTGAAGTGTGAGAATTGAAGAGTTCATTGGAATGTTAGTCAAATCAAAAGGCAAAACTTTTAATGAGCTCTCCAAGTTAACGCTTCTATTAGACTTAGTACCACTAATGCTTTATTGGAGGATAAAATGGAAAATTGCCGCACATAGATTAGGGTTGGACGGATCGATGATTTTAGGATAAAAATATGGGTTGTGACAAAGTTTTTATTCCAAAAGATGAATTTTCTCTCCCGTAGCAGAGCACGGGCACTTTGCTAGTATCCTTAATGAGGTCCCAAAGTCGTGGCTTGGTCGAATCCTCCAAGTTTGGTAAGAGTTGGAGTCAATCACGTCACCAACTTTCGGAATCCCGTAATCAGATATTTGGCCTTCAGTAAAACGGGGATTCCCGGAGCTACGGACCTCCGATTGGGCTGTTCTTGGGCTTAAATGAAAGCTATGGAAATTTCCACAACGTTGCAGGCAAATTGATTTTCAGTTGACGTCGTCTTCTGGTCTCAAACTGTCAATCTCTGAAATCTGTGAGGAGGACAGATTTCAGGAAAGTCAGAGTCCACCTCCAACAAGGCTCCTTTTGCGTTTTTGCCAATTTCCAAGTGATTTTGACACATCAAAGTGTAAAACAAGAACATTGTGCACTTTTGCAACTATTAATAGGTTAGTCAAATTAAATCATAAACTTAGTATGAAAACAAGTGTCAAAGGTATAAAAGTGGCATGAAACAATCAAAAATTATAGATACGTTTGACACGTATCAACATCCCCAAGCTTAATTCCTACTCGTCCTCGAGTAGGTAAATGATAACAAAATAATTTTTGATGTTGAATGCTAGGATCATGTCTTCAACAAATGCATGACAAATGCTATATAGATAATGAAACTTAAGCAATTGTGTTAGCTAATGAAAAGATAACGACGAACTAGGAGTTAATAATATGAAATTATAAACATTAACAAGATTATAATGATCATAATAAAGCATGGTAGAGTGGTCTCTCGCTTGCCCCTTTAGTAGAGCAAAACATAAATGCCGGGCACCTCTTGAGATATTAAACAGAGACTAGGAGTAAAGTTTTTCAGAAATGATATAGAATCTCAAACATGCTCCACTCATTAAGACTTTGGGACAAAGCACATTATACTCAGAATGACAGCAATGCTCTATAAGATGGTGCTCAAAGAAGGATGACGACTCAACATAAACATAAAAGAAGGGCCCTTCGCAGAGGGAAGCAGGGATTAGTCATGTGCTAGAGCTTTTTATATTTTATATAACAGAAGTAAAATTTTTAGACATGCATGCTTTCGTCAACGATTTCACAGCAAAGAAACTAGCTAGTCCCCTATGACAAGCAAGGCTTTTAGACTTGTGAGAGCAGCAGGTTTAGAGGAACGAGTACATTCCTCTTTCTCCTTGGTTTCACCACTATCCAATGTTTGAGCTGATTTCTCAGATTTGCATTGTGTGGAGGAGAATGGTGAGTTATATTTATATTTTGCTTAAGCTGCTCTCGGGTTGATTCAAGTGAAGACGTAATCCATCGACACCGGGTGAAAGGGGGGAAATGACCTTGCTCGTCACAAGTTATATCTAGCTCTCTACTGCTCCCTCATGAGCTTAAAAACAGAGGCACAAAAGGAGTATTTTGAATATTTTAAAGGTAGCACATGACAAATTTACTTGGAATGGCAAGAAATACCATGCATAGGTAGATATGGTGGACTCAGCTGGAATACTTTGGCTTAAGGAATTTGGATGCACGGATGGACCATTACACCCAGTGCAAGTGGAGGCTAGCAAAAGATGGGAAAGCGACCAAATTTGAGCATTACTGTCATAATCATGCTTTGCGACAAAATACTTAATGAATAAAACATAAGAGAGGTTCTTCAATTCTAAAGTACAATAAACCGTCAAGGCATAACAGACTGTATTTTTAGTCTTTCAACATGTGTGAACATGTGCCAAGTCAATCCGAATAAATCTTTTGGAGGAGGATCCCACTTCACCATTCCACATTATGAACAAAATAACGCATGTTAACATCAAAATAACATATTATACCCTCTTAGCTAGTTGAGACTAACCATTAGAAAACATGAACTACGAAGCAACATTATACACACAACATTTTTAAGTTTAAACAAATAACTAACCAACCAAATAAAACTCCAATCAACTCTCCAGAAAGGGTATAAATAAAAGATATAACAATCAGCTCATTATTGTGATGGTGCATGATGCTAACACAAAGATATAAGATAATAAATTAAGATACAAACGCTCCAAGTTTATGCAAGTTTCTATGTTGCTCAAAAACAAAGTTTGAAGGTTTGCAAACCGAGAGGTTGTTGATGTAGAGGGATGCAAAGGCATCCCCAAGCTTATGGTTTTGACCAATCTTGGATATTTCTCAATTTGATGTTCCTTCATTCCCTGTGAAAAAACTTCAACACAAAAACTCTCCCATTCTTTTTCTACGGTTAGACATTAGTATACTAAAGATAACATTTCCAAAGTGCTGCCATTAAACTAAAACAAATTTTGTTTTCAAGTTACAGGGAGGTTGCTTAAGTGGCCAACTTTAAAATAATGGATGAGATCCAAAAAGAATCAAATGAAAACGCAAAGAGGCCACTTTTGCAACAAAAGTCAGAATCTGTCCAGAAAAACAGCAGCTGGAAAACATAATTTTTAAGTAAACTTAAACGTCTCTGAAATTTTTAGCGCACAGAGGATTAGTAGATACTTTCTCTGTAAAAATTTGTGACATTTGAGCTTCCAGTAAAACATGAAAAATCGGGCAGTGAACAGCAAATACTGAAAACAGAAAAACCACTTTTTAATTATGCATCAACTAAAACCAAATGGGTAAAACTTGGTACTTTATTTTTGGAAAACTAAAAGACCAGAGGGAAAAAAAAACAAAGGAAAGTAAAAACAAACCGACGCTCCAAGAATAGCACATAATATGTAAAGCAATAAAAATATAGTACCACGGGTGAAAACTGATGATTGTCGATGAAGAAGGGGATGCCTTGGGCATCCCCAAGCTTAGACGCTTGTGACTTCTTGTATATTTCAGAGGAGGTCCATGGGAACCTCCCCAATATTGAGCTTTTATCCCTTCTTGATCTTCCTTCATCACCTCGCTCTTGAATACTTGAAAACTTCCTTCACACAAAACTTCTAATAAACTTCATTAGAGGGTTAGTTCTCAAACAAAAAATCCACCTTCAGTTCTCACTTAACAAATTAAATGAACTTTTCCTAAACATTAGCTACTGCCACAAAGATCTAAGTGATGCTCCGGGATCAAAAGAACTCCACTTTGCCCGTAAAAGAAGCGATGTAAGAACAAAGACAGAATCTGTCAAAAACAGCAGAATGTAAATGATTTTTTCGGGATACTGGGACACCTCAAATCAGAAAACTTAAAACTAATGAAAGTTAGAAAAACCCTGATGCTTACTGTAAAAAATTTGCAGACCCATATCACGTTCTGTGATTTTTTAGAATTTCGTATGGTGACAGACAGAAATCTGTTTCTGGACAGCAACTCAAAAATTTAACTTTCCTCTCATTAGAGGCTATTCTTGGCACAAAAACCGAAACAAAAGGATACAAAGTTGCTACAGAGGCAACAACACCCAAACACAAAGAAAAACAAAAAGAAACAGAAAGTAAAAATAAAATGGGTTGCCTCCCATGAGCGCTTTTCTTTAATGCCTTTTAGCTAGGCTTATTTTAATGATGCTCTCATAAGATTAAGAGTTGAAATAATAAGGAGAGCATCAAGGAGCAAATATCAAACACATTTAAATCTAACCCTCTTCCTATGCATAGGAATCTTGTAAGAAAATAAATCATTGAAACATAATGTGACTAGCATAAGAGGGCAAAACAAATGCAACTTCAAAACTTTCAACATAAAGAGAGGAGACTAAATACTATGAGATATTTAGAACCATGTTTTCCTCTCTCATAATAACTTTCAGTAGCATCATAAGCAAATTTTAATAATATAGCTGTCACAATAAAAATTCTTACAAAAGTCCACATGCATACAATTATATATAAGGACAATATGAGTAATATAGATCATGAACGAGACAACCTGATATTTGTTGATGAATAAGAAGGGATGGCTCGGGCATCCCCAAGCTTAAATGGTTGTATCTTCTTGAATATGTTCTTGGGGTGCCCCTGGGCATCCCCAAGGTTGAGTTCTTGTACCTTATCGTTCGTCTCATATCACCATATTGATTCGATCTTATAGACTACATCCACATAAAACTTCACAAAACTCATTAGTAGGGTTAGTGCTCATTAAATAAAATCCACTCATGTCCAAGTATTGGCAATTTGTAAGACCTCAATTCAATATCAACTGTATACTAATCAATTTATAACTTCTATTGATCAAATAAAGATTATAAACATCGAGTATAAGCACAATACTAAATAAAGACAACAATCTGTCAAAAACTGGACAGTCTGTGAAGATCGAATTTTTCGAGGCACTTCTGTAGCTCAAAAGAAAACTCAAAACTAACGAAAGATAAAAGTATCAGGCTTCTGTCTAAAAATATCAGAAAATGATAAAATTCTGGTGATTTTAGGAATTTCACGCAACAGGCGCACATAATCTGTTTCTGGACAGCAAAGCAACAAACTTGCATCATAAATAAACTAGAGGTCATAAATACATTTTATTTTTATATTACAGTGGTATATACACAATATATACATGTTTTTAGCTGAGAAGCTTCCATGAAAAGATTTTCTTTGGTTTCATAGGCATGAACACAAGTGTTCAAGGTCGACCCCCACTTAACCATTACTCATCTTTCCAATCACTTCTCTTTTTGAAAAAGTTTTAGATAACAAGTAGAACTAATTTTTTTGTAATTCGTGCTCCCTATCCATACTAAGATAGAAAACAACTTACAACTGAAAGTAAAAATTACTTAGAGATAAAGCAAACAAGTGCACACAAGAATATTCACCCCACGCTATTGCTCCCCGGCAACGGCGCCAGAAAAGGTCTTGATAAACCCACAAGTGGTAGGGGGATCGTTTGTAGGCTTTTCGATTAAATAAAGAGTGTCGAACCCAACGAGGGAGCTAAAGGTAGGATTAATATTCTCTCAAGTTCTATCAACCATTGACACAAAACTCTCCGCACACCAAACGTTTGCTCTATCTAGGAAAATAAAACTATAGGAATAAAACGGGATATGAAAGAATGGTTTTTGCAATATAATAAAGAACAAGAAGATAAAAGTTAGTTGTTGCAGCAATAAAGTATACTAAAAGACCATAAATAACATAACCATGAGTGTGGAAAAGTGGTGAAAGGTGTGGCGGAATTGTTCATAATTAATTAGTGAAGTTATTCGGTTCATCGTCTTCGATGCAGTTTTCTATGTGAGAGAGGCAAAGCATACACATTCTCAACTACTTGTGATTACATGTACTATATGATTGGAACATTAGCAAGCATCCGCAACTACTAACATTCATTAAGGTAAAAACCCAACCATAGCATTAAGTTCATAAGGTCCTCTTTATCCATACAATGTCAAAAACCGGGATGGGGCTTAGGTTTCTGTCACTCCGGCAGCCCTACCCCCCGGCCTCCTTCACATACTACAAACCCTATGATGTTATCCACGCGCGCAAGTATATAATGGGCACCATAGGACTGTACCATATCAACATACAACCCAATATATCTTGGAGGCCCAACAAGTCTACAAGAATAGAAGTGTGTAGTAGACAACAAGCTAATTTCTAGCGCCGTTGCCGGGGAGGTGAGCGCTTGAAGGTATCTTCTTTAGATTCTGCAGTTATATCTTTTTGTTTCTTGTTTTTATTTCACTAGTTTGGCTTATGGAACGTTGTTCTTTGAATTTGCTTTTAAGAGTGACCTCTCCACCACTTCCATGGTGGATAAGGTTACTCCACATACTGAATGTATTCTTTTCAAGATACCGATGGGGATAATTGATCGTGTTATGAGCAATTGCTATGCAGGAGATGGAGCTATACATCCTAGTTATCATCTGCTTTATATTAAAGAGTTATGTGAGTTGTTTGAGATTGCAGGTGTATCAAGAGAGGTAATCATGAGGAAATTATTTTCCTTATCACTTAAGGAGAAAGCATGGAGTGGTATAGGCTGCTAGACAAATTCTCACTTGTTGGATTGGAAGGAGCTTATGTCTCTCTTTTATTCTAAATTTTATCCTCTTCATGAAATTCATCGAGACAGAAATAATATCTACAATTTTTGGCCACATGACGGAGAGAGCATTGCTCAAGCTTGGGGGAGATTGAAATCATTAATGCTTAAATGTCCTAACCATGATCTTTCCAAGGATATTATTGTTAACAATTTGTATGCGAGGCTATCTCGTCATGACAAGGAAATACTTGATGCTTCTTCTATGGGTTCTTTTACAAGTAAGAAGATTGATGCTAAATGGGATCTTATTGAAAAGATTCAACAAAACATTGAAGATTGGGAGATCGACAAAGGTAAAGAGTCAGGTATAAATTATGTGTATAATTGCATTAAGTCTTTTGTTGAAACTGATAGTTTTTAATAAGCTTAGTGCTAAGTTTGGACTTGACTCTCATATAGTTGTTGATATTTATAAATCTTTTGCTTCTCATATTAATATTCCTAAAGAGAAATGGTCTAAGCATCATGAACCTTTCAAAGACATTTGCAAACAAAATGAAATTGTTAATGATGATTGCAATAGACATGATCCAATCTCTACAAATAATGTTCCATATAAGCATGTTAATTTTTGTGGAGTGCATAGACCTTGTGAAAGCACTCGGGTTGAAGAAGATAAATATTGTAAGCAACATAAGCATGAAAGAACAAGCAAATGGCTTAAGGATTTATATAAATTTGCTAGAGAATTAAATGACCTCTATCCTTTTATGTGTGAACTTTGCAATGAATAAGGTAATTTTAATTTCTAATGCTCGCTCCTTAATGATAGAATTATTAGCCAGTTTTGTGATAACATGATCACCTCTAGTCTTTATGATGAACTTAATTTGTTTTTGGGGTGTGAAGAGTTATCAGAAAAAATTTCTTGGTTAGATAGTAGTACTTTTGGGAAAAATAGCATTTTCAAGGGAGCTTATCATTATTGTGTTGTGAATTGCCGTGACAATGCTTACATTGCAAAAATTAGAAAGAATATCATTTCACCAAAGTATAAAAGGACATATGTTTCTTATGTTGCCAATAATGAAAGGGAGAGATTCTCCCAAGTTTCTCCTGTCTTTTCTAATAATGAATCAGATTATGTGGAGAAGCTTCCTTTCCAACCACTCCCTCCTAAGGTGGCGAAGAAGAAGAAGTGAGGGAGGAGTAAAAATAAAGAGGAAATGGTATCATCCCCTAAGCATATTTCTCCCATCATGATTGTTCCTAATGAGCATGAATAAAAAATTATTGAAGATGATCCACTTAATTGTATTCATTATTATCTTGATGTTAAGTCTATAGGCAGTATTGAAGAAGATTATGTTATGCCTGTTACTTATTGTGATGATCATGATTGGGAAAAAAATACTACTTATGATCTTGAAATCTTTTTGGCACCAATTTTGAAAATGATGATATTGATAATTGGTTATACTGTTGGGAATATTCATGTTTCTTCTAATAATAATGTGGAAAACCCCAACCTTGGGGATGATGGTTTGAAAATCCTTTGGTATTGAAAGTCATGATGATTTGTTTACAAAAATATATGTTTGGAAAGACGACTATCCCCTTGCTTATGATGATATTATGCCTCCAGTTTTTGATGATTATTGTGATGATAACTATGCCATAAAGAATGATTTAATCATCCTTGCGAGACTTGTCATAATTATTACTCTACTACTGAACATCATCTTTCTAATATACAATTAGTCTATCATGTCCAAGTTCTATATGATAGTCCTACTCTCAATGCTAATAATAATAAAGATTTTATTTATGTGGAGAGTAATAATAATACTTTTGTGCATATGAATCATGAGAAAAATGCTTTATGTGATGGTTATGTTATTGAGTTTTCTTATGATTCTACTTAAAGTTATTATGAGAGAGGGAAGCTTGGTTATATAAATTTTCATCTTATGAAGTTTCCCCTCTTTATGTTGAAGGTTTTAATGTTGCACTTGATTTGCCTTCCTATGCTTAATGTTTTATGCTTCAATGATTTATTTTCTTACAAGATGCATATGCATAGGAAGAGAGTTAGACTTAAATGTGTTTGATATTTGCTTCATGATGCTCTCTTTTGCGTTCCAACTCTTATTCTTATGAGAGCATCATTAAAATTATCATGCCTAGCTAAAAGGCTTAAAAGAAAAGCGCTTGTTAGGAGACAACTCATCTTTTACTTTCAGTTTGTTTTTTATTTTTCTTGAGTCATGAAGTTGTTGCCTCTGTAGCAACTTCATTGTATCTTTTTGTTTTGGTTTTTTGTGCCAAGTTTAGCCTCTAATGCATTGAAAGTGCGAGGTGTTGTTTTGCTGTCTAGAAACAGATTTCTGTCCTTCACTGTTCGAAAATCTAGAAAATCTCTGAATTTTATCTTTTTTTGATAATTTTAGACAGCAAGCCTGATACTTTTATCTATCTTTCTTTAGTTTTGAGTTTTCTGATTTGAGCAACAGAAGTGCCTCGAACAATTCAATCTTTACACACTGTTCAGTTTTTGACAGATTCTGCTTTTATTTTGTATTCGTCTCTTTACTATCATCAAATGTGATACTCTTGAGGAGGAGTGCCACATTGAGTCTTAGTAAACATTAGCTAATACCCAATAAAGTTGGTTGCAATTTGTCTTGAGTTGAACACATGTGTATTTTTAATTTATGAGAACTAACCCTCTAATCAGTTTATGAGAAGTTTTGTGTGAAGGGAGTTTTTAAGTTCCAAAGGAGAGGATAATGAAGAAATTGAAGATGGATCAAAGCTCAAGCTTCGGGATTCCCCCATGGCACCCCCTCTGAATATCAAGAACCATCAAGCGTCTAAGCTTGGGGATGCCCAAGGCATCCCCTCTTCTTCATCGACTATCATGAGGTCGTCTTCGTTGAACTAAGTTTTTATCACTTTACATATTATGTGCTATGCTTGGAGCATCTTTTTACTTTCAGTTTTGTTTGTTTGTTTGCTGGTCATATGCTTGTTGGATCCTTGCTTTGTTTGTGTATGCAAAACTGAAAGTAAACTACAGTATATGCAAAACTGAAAGTAAAACTAAACTAAATGCAAAACTAAAAGTAAACTACAGTATATGCAAAACTGAAAATAAATATCTAGTGCAAACAAGAATAAAAACTTAAGCGCTACACTCCCCGGCAACGGCGCCAGAAAACGTCTTGATACCCACAAGTATAGGGGATCGTTGAAGTCTTCGATGTGTAAGTATAGTATCGATCCCACGAGGAGTAGAAGGTATAAGTATTTATCCTCTCAAATAAGAGTGTCACTTCCCTTATTATCTATGCACTAGACAAACTAAAATGATTAAATGATGCAAGTGTTTTTGGGTTTTTGGTGTAGAGTTTGCAATAAAGTAAAATGCTGAAAATGCAATATGACAAGTGAAAGCTCTCAAAGAGAGAAAGCCCAATCCTCTATGCAGCAAGAGGACAAGCTCAAGTGTGTGTTTCTTATAGGTGGAGAGAGTTTCCAAGGGCTAATTAGACTTCATGGCATAAATATTTCTAGAACAACAAGGTAAACATTTTGTCAAGTTTTAATCTTCTTTGGACGGAGCCATAATTAGGAATAGCTAATAAATAAACTACACCTCTTATGATGGATCAAGGTGCCAAGTAAATGACTACACAAGAGTTATTAAGACATAAAGTCCCACCATAGCATTAATCTTTAAGGTCCCCGATACTAATACCCCATAAAGTAACTTCATAACTTGGTCTCAGGTTTACATGTCCCCCTAAGACCTCCTCAATTCATTACATCATAGTGTTCTCCTATGAGCCCATATAGGTGAAGTGATATGCAGTCGACGTTCGCACAACACCATCATAGAATTACATCAAAGATAAAAACTAGACAAGATACCAAAACATGTTATATAAAAATCATTGCCAATTCATCCTATGCCCCCAGGAACATGAGAGAACTACTCACAATGCCAAGACATGATATGATTCAGTAGTACAAGTGATACAACACAATCTGAAACTATGATCTCCCCACAAAACAATGACAAGTAGCAATTCACAAACATGTAAAATAGCACTTAGACAATGGCTAGGGATCAACCAATCTCAAACTATGAGGGGGATGAAGTGGATCACGAAGATGGTGATGGAGATGGTGCTGGTCTTGGCGGTGGTGTTGATGGAGACTCCGGAGGGGGGATGGAGAAGACCTCCGGAGGTGATTCCGGCAGCGTTTCCCCCCTCCGATCTTCTCCGGCGGCAGCCTTCTGTCTCTCTGTTTCTGGTTTTGTGTATCTCCGCCACCTCCCTCTGGAAAACGTCGGGGGACCCTTTATATAGGCGTTTTTAGGTCACGAGGATGCTTCTGGGCGAAGGATCTACGCAAACGGGGCCACGAGGGCAGAATTAGGTGGGCCCACGCGGCCTGCTACTGTAGCCGCGTGGGGCCCCCCTATTTTGGCCCTCCGTCCTCCTTTCGCTTGCTTCTTTCGCTCCAATGTCTTCCTCCTTCCAAAATAATGACCCCCGTAAATTTATAGCTCATTATGACGTCGTTAAGGTCCTGAAACAAATAAATAAAGAAATAGGGGTTTTCTGCCTGCGCAGGATTAATTCCATAAAAAGGGGAAATCATTATTAATTACCAAAAATCATTAAATAACAGTAATATACCCCTTATATGATGCAAATATGAATGGAATATAAATATTATAGTGCAAAGTTCATGTATGCATTTTAGATGTATCAACATCCCCAAGCTTAACTCATGCTCGTCCTCGAGTATGAAGGTGATAAAACGAACATGAACTTTGCAATATAATAACAACATGGATATAAAAGATGATTGCTACTGCTACATAAAGTCAAATGATTCATTATTTCAAAGGAGTAGCAATATGCAAATAGTTCATAAAGTGATATCAAGTATTCAATGCAAGGATGATCAATGATAGTTCACAAAGTGTAACATAAAAGATAGTAACATGGACATTCTTCTTTTGCATACTTGAGGTCCATAGAGTGTAGATGAAAATCTGAATATAAAATGTGGACACTTTGAAAAAGATATATAAATAAGTAGAGGTAAATCATGCATGAGTTTCATCTATCCTCCAAACTATTCTACTTAAGTTATTGATTGCAATGGTAATACTTGGTGTAAAGCTCTCATTCCCCTATCATAGCATCTTGAATGATTAAAGTTAAATGTGAAAGCAAATATGAGTAGTGGCCTTGATAAAGTAAAGGTTAGATGTCTCATGCCCCTTGAATACAAGTACCTACACCATGATTACTCAACTTGGGAAACAAAGCAAGTTTAAGTTATCTATCATTGTAAGTAATAATGGTATCATCAAGAGTCTCAACTGGGGTACCTCTTGTCCCATGATATGGATCAAGCCCACATCAAAACAACAAGACAAACAAACATAATGAACAATCTCAACACCCTCTTTATTTACCACTTGATATAGATTTTTATTGTAAGGTGTATCACAGAGAGTTCAAAATAGCATGTATGTAAATTTCCACCATGAATGATGCATGGCTTAGATTAGCGGCCCAGGTTTCTCTCTAACCATTTATACAAACTCATTTAAACTTAACTCTATTTCCACATTATTTCGTCATGATATGTCGGGGATATGAACCGCGGATATCCCAAAGAGGCCTATTTCTTCAACTCTCCGCGGGCCGGCTGAACAGATGCCGGCTGCGCGGTGCCGCCTGGAACCAGCCGGGCGAAGCAAGCCGCCTGCATCGACTCGGAGGCGGACGACCGGCTAGGCTGAAGCCGGCCGCAGCAACCGACAGCTCCGTACGGGTGGGCCCAAACTGCGTAACCGCTCCTGGTGAACAGTACCCCTTGTCGGGCATCTCCTGTACCGAATCATGGCAACAAGTTCCAGCCGGCTTGTAACTGTAGTGATGTCATAGGGGCAAATCTGTAACTTCCCTGTAACCCTAAAACCCTAGCCCGCTGGCTATATAAAGCGGGCTAGAACCTCCCGCGCGAGACATGTTCACCAGAGGCACAGGCACACGAGATACACTCACATCGATCACCATCTTCAACCTCCAGCCGGCTAGGATCTCCAGCCGGCTGCCACCCGAAACAGCTCAAGGAGCACCATTGTAGCCCGATTCTGTGATCAAGCAATAAGAACAAGAAGAGCAGGACGTAGGGGTGTTACCTCCACAAGAGGGCCCCGAACCTGGGTAACTAGCATGTGTTTGCGTGCTTGTTGCCCAATCCCGCGCGAGCATCCATCGTCGCCTGCCCACAATCTTTTCCATCTCTGATGGATATGCCGTGCAACCCACCACGACATTTGGCGCCCACCGTGGGGCTCACGGCGAGCGGAGTCACGTTCTGCGCGGGATCCCGGACCGTAGATGATCGGCAGGTCGTCTCCGGCCTCGTGCTCTCCATCGGCTCCATCGGCTGCGTCCTCGACAACACCAAGAGCTTCGCCGACGTGGGCTTCACCAGCGGAGGCACGATCGTCACCCTTGGCGATTTCCACGTCTACGTCGCCGTCGCCGCCAAGGAGTACCCGGAGGTGGTCTACTCGAGCTTGGCTCCTTCGATCTTCGACGCCAGCACCTGCAACGACGACTCCGCCTTCGGCTACCTCAACTCCGGCGACGCCGACTGCGACGACGACGAGCTCAGCGTCTACGCCGAGGTGCACATGGTCGAGCACGCGGCGGCGGAGGCGCCGTCGCCGCTACTGTCCACGAAGCTGGCGAACCTTCTCGTTTCCAGCGCAACCTGGAGGCCGACTTCGAGATGCTAAGCACCCCTATCGCGCCGAGTGCGGACCCAGCCAAGGCGGCGGCTGAACTCGAGAGGATGCGTCAACAGATATACGACAAGGCTCTTCACCTCGCATCCCCACCACGATATGATAGGCATCCATAAACAAAAGTACATGATATCAACTAAACAAATGATGGAACATGTTGAAAGCTTTGCATGTGACATCACATATGGGCTAACTCCCAACCTTAAACATTTATCAAGCCACTATCATCATAGTATTAATCACAATGGTTCATCTTTATTGAATGCAATAAAAGTAAAGTGTGCATCAAGTTCGCGAGAGCTTTTTAACCAACTTTTCCCATTACAATAAATAACATCATCATTTTCATTTAGAGGTATAGATAACACAAATAACATGATAAACATACTTGGAGTAGCATAAAGCTAATAGGTAGATATGGTGGACTCACTGGAAAAACTTGGGTTGAAGGTGTTGGAAACAAGTTTTTACTTGTTGGAATTTTTGGGCTAGGAAAAGGGAGAAAGATGACCATATAGATGCATGAATGAGTGTCCATAGAACTAACTAATTCATGTCAAACAAGGTGAAATAACATACAGCATCAAAACATGAATAAAAGATAGCTCATGATAAAGCATTTGCAAATTATTACTCATAAAGAAGCTCATGAATCATGCAACTATATGTGTCATTAAAAATCAACTTAGACATCACTTTTCCCAATACAATAATAGCATGCAAGATATTTCAACCCATATTTCCAGTAGCTTTCTCATATATAAATGATAGTGTGGTGGTCTCGCAAAATAAAAATCAAAGCAAAAACAAACAAAAAGACGCTCCAAGTTTAAGCGATAAAGTGTATTGATCAAAAAATAGAAGTTAGACGTGTGCAAACCGAGAGTGTGTAGGTTCATTGGGGATGTTCTCCACATCCCCAAGCTTATGGTTTTCACCATCCTTGGATAACTCATGGGTGCATCTCCTCCAATCCCTGTGAAAAAACTTCAAAACACCGTTTCTCCCATTTCTTTTTTGTGAGGTGACGTTAGTAGAGATAAATAAATAGGTTTCTTGCTGCATATAATCCATAGACTAAAATAAATATGAATGTCCAGAAAGTGTATAATTTTGTATGCCTACTCATAAACTCAATTGGATCAAAAAGATTCAACTTAAAAGTTCAAAACAAGCATAAAACAATATGGGACAGAATCTGTCTAGAAAAACAGTAGCAGTAAAACGTATTTTTCTGTCCTACCTAAACTCATCGAAAAATTCTGAACCAATTCAGGCATACAGAGGATAATAATTTGCAGTTACAGTTAAAATCTCAGATCATTCGGAGTTACAGAATAAAAATTAAAAATCAAACAGTGCACAGACCTGTGCTGGAATGAAATCTCCGAATAGAAATAGCAACTTTTTCAAACCAAAATGGGTAAAACTTAGCACTTTATTAATTATTCCAGAAACTAAGCTAAAAACTGAGTCTCTTGTTACAGCAAGAGGACACAAAGAGAATCAAAAGTAAAAACAACCGGGTTGCTTCCCGTAAAGCGCTTTCTTTACAGCCATATAGCTAGGCTTACTTACTTGGTATCAAGATGGTTGGAGTGAGGTGGCTTGGCATCCCCAAGCTTAAATTCTTGTATGTAGGGTGATCCTAGGGGTAAAATCCCCAAGCTTGAGTGTTTGTCCCCCTTGATCTTTGTTTGCACCCTCAGCTCTTCCACTTGAAAGTTCTCTTCACACATAACTCATCATAAAACTTGATTAGAGGGGTTAGTGTCTCCATAAATTAAGTCTCCATAGGTACAGCAAAGACATATCATGAGTTGATTCTAAACATTAGCTAATATTACTATGGTTGTGCTTTGCTCTTTGATCAAAAGAACCACACAAAACACAAGTAATGAGAGTAATGCAAAATAAAGACAGAATCTATCAAAAACTGGACAGCCCATAAAGAGTGAATTTTCAGAGGCACTTACGTTGCTCAAATCAGAAAACTTCGAACTAATGAAATGTGTATTAATAGCTGAATAATGCTGTCATAAAATATCAGGTCAAAATTCCTCTTCTGTGATTTTTAACATTTTTCGGAGTGAAGCTTAGGAATCTGTTTTCTGGACAGCAAATCACTAATGTTCAATCAAACACTCTTTTTATTTGGTTTTAGCTTTGGGAAAAGTTTTAATGATAGAGACTTTGCAATGGTTCCATCGGCATGAACAACACATGTTCAAGGTCGACCCCAACATCTCCATTACTCATCCTTCTCATTTACTTTCCCAAATTTTATATAAAGTGAAAATCTTAAGCTGATTGTTAGTAGACAGTAGGTAAAGTTATTTTACAAGTTCTCAAGATATAAAGGCGTGCCCAAACTGAATAGGAAGTTAAGCATAAGGGACACACCACCAAACATTAAACCATCAACTTTTAAGTCTAACTCTTTTCCTATGCATTGGCATTTTATAAATGAATAAATAGCAACCATTTCGTGGTAACCAATGCATGTAATGATCAGTAGGTTGTGTTTTAAATAACATAGAAGCATAAAGATAAGCCTTTATTCCTCTCTCATAATAGTTGCAAGTAGTGGAAGCAAATTTGACAAAAGAACTATTAGATTGGTGCAACTTTGCAATCTTAGGAACATATAGAGGATTATTAAAACTATCATGTGAGCTATTAGTGTGTTTTCCCCTCTCAAAATAATTGCAAGAAGCACCATAAACATGATGGTTATGGGTGAAATGGTTATTAGTGTAAGATAATTTCAGCCCACATAAGTACTTTTCAACATATAAAAGCTTCTCCTCCATGATGTGAATAGGAGAGTTCAGAAATAAAGTAGGACTCTCATGAGTGAGAGTATTATCACAAGCAGCAAGTATATCATTTTTATCCTCACATAAAGTAGTAACAACTAAATATGGAGGATTATCAATACTAGGACCACCATCTAAAGCATTATCATATAGCATGTCCAAACCATATTCTTCATCATTTTTCAAATCATTATCAATAATGTTCTCATTAGGCATAGGTTTATATTCTTCCTCATCATCAGAATCATAAAAGCAAAGTGTATCATCAACCAAATTTTGAGTGTTACTCTCGTCCATAGGTGGTGAAGGTGGATGTTTCCTCTCTTCATTCTCTAGTTGTTCATCATTTTATTCATCTTCTTGCTCTTCATTGTCTTCTTCTTGGGGCTGCATGGACATCCCAAAGCTTAGGCTTTTATCCTCTTCTTCACATACTTCCTCTTCCAAGCTTATGTTTTCATCATCTTCTTCCTGCAAAATATTAGATCTTCCTTGGGCAAATCTCTTCCTTGTGTCAACAACATAGATATTTTCATCAAATTCAAGTGTGCAGAGCTCAAGGAGAGGATCAATAAAAAATTTAAATTGAGAAGCTATAGGGCAGGTTTCATGTTCCTCAATGAAGGTGTATAATTCATAGGCTGCCAAAAAAACAACAAATTGCTCCACTTCTTCCATCCCTAAGTGAGCATAATTCCCTGTATGATAAGTTGCAATAACAGGTTCAACTTTATTGGAAGTACATTGGAATTCAAAGTGTCTACAGTATTCAGAGAAACAAGTTTCTTCCTTATGACAATTAAGCAACGTTCTAGCAATTTCATTTAGGAGCTCTATGTAGCCTCCTAATCTTTTCCCTTCTTCTATTTGTCTAAATTCAGCAGCTGTCATGGCATTTTTATAACAATTTTCCATTTTTTTAATTTTTTTTTGGGTTTTTGATAAATGCAAAACTGAAAGTAAAACTAAACTAAATGCAAAACTAAAAGTAAACTACAGTATATGCAAAACTGAAAATAAATATCTAGTGCAAACAAGAATAAAAACTTAAGCGCTACACTCCCCGGCAACGGCGCCAGAAAACGTCTTGATACCCACAAGTATAGGGGATCGTTGAAGTCTTCGATGTGTAAGTATAGTATCGATCCCACGAGGAGTAGAAGGTATAAGTATTTATCCTCTCAAATAAGAGTGTCACTTCCCTTATTATCTATGCACTAGACAAACTAAAATGATTAAATGATGCAAGTGTTTTTGGGTTTTTGGTGTAGAGTTTGCAATAAAGTAAAATGCTGAAAATGCAATATGACAAGTGAAAGCTCTCAAAGAGAGAAAGCCCAATCCTCTATGCAGCAAGAGGACAAGCTCAAGTGTGTGTTTCTTATAGGTGGAGAGAGTTTCCAAGGGCTAATTAGACTTCATGGCATAAATATTTCTAGAACAACAAGGTAAACATTTTGTCAAGTTTTAATCTTCTTTGGATGGAGCCATAATTAGGAATAGCTAATAAATAAACTACACCTCTTATGATGGATCAAGGTGCCAAGTAAATGACTACACAAGAGTTATTAAGACATAAAGTCCCACCATAGCATTAATCTTTAAGATCCCCGATACTAATACCCCATAAAGTAACTTCATAACTTGGTCTCAGGTTTACATGTCCCCCTAAGACCTCCTCAATTCATTACATCATAGTGTTCTCCTATGAGCCCATATAGGTGAAGTGATATGCAGTCGACGTTCGCACAACACCATCATAGAATTACATCAAAGATAAAAACTAGACAAGATACCAACACATGTTATATAAAAATCATTGCCAATTCATCCTATGCCCCCAGGAACATGAGAGAACTACTCACAACGCCAAGACATGATATGATTCAGTGGTACAAGTGATACAACACAATCTGAAACTATGATCTCCCCACAAAACAATGACAAGTAGCAATTCACAAACATGTAAAATAGCACTTAGACAATGGCTAGGGATCAACCAATCTCAAACTATGAGGGGGATGAAGTGGATCATGAAGATGGTGATGGAGATGGTGCTGGTCTTGGCGGTGGTGTTGATGGAGACTCCGGAGGGGGGATGGAGAAGACCTCCGGACGTGATTCCGGCGGCGTTTCCTCCGATCTTCTCCGGCGGTAGCCTTCTGTCTCTCTATTTCTGGTTTTGTGTTTCTCCGCCGCCTCCCTCTGGAAAACGTCGGGGGACCCTTTATATAGGCGTTTTTAGGTCACGAGGATGCTTCTGGGCGAAGGATCTACGCAAACGGGGCCACGAGGGCAGAATTAGGTGGGCCCACGCGTCCTGGTACTGTAGCCGCGTGGGGCCCCCCTATTTTGGCCCTCCGGCCTCCTTTCGCTTGCTTCTTTCGCTCCAATGTCTTCCTCCTTCCAAAATAATGACCCCCGTAAATTTATAGCTCATTATGACGTCGTTAAGGTCCTGAAACAAAAAAAGAAAGAAATAGGGGTTTTCTGCCTGCGCGGGATTAATTCCATAAAAAGGGGAAATCATTATTAATTACCAAAAATCATTAAATAACAGTAATATACCCCTTATATGATGCAAATATGAATGGAATATAAGTATTATAGTGCAAAGTTCATGTATGCATTTTAGATGCATCAGTAGTTACTGCAACGGTCGGGGAAGCCAACGGGGCACTTGTGTCGCCGCCACGATCCCTCTCGGGGTGTCTCTAACCATTTGTGGAACATTGAAACTGCTAGTTGTTTGCAATATACGAAATGCATTGTTGAGTTTTGGTTTTTGGCACTTCCACTTCCATATTTTGCTTGCCTCTTCGGTGCTACGCAATGCCCTCTCTCACATTGAGATTGGTGCATACTTCGCGAGTACATCCAACTCCGTGGGAGAATTTCATCCTGTTCTCCTACACATAAGCCAACTATCTCCCTCAAAACAGCCACCATACCTACCTATCACGGCATTTCCATAGCCATTCCGAGATACATTGCCATGCAACATCCATCATTACATTACATGACTTGATGTCATTCTTCATTACCATATAGTTTGCTTGATCATTGAGTTAGTGTGCTGCGTGGCCTGCCACATGTTCTACATTTTTTCCACACTATGCTCAATCATGCATACTTTCTTTTATACATCATGTATTAGTCTTATGAGTTATGAGTACCAAAAGTGTGATGATCATCTTGTAAAAATAGAGTGTTACCCCTACCTGTGAGCATATTGAAAAGAGTCCAAAGTGGCCACATAAAAGAGTCCAAAAGATACCAATGAGAGAAAAATTTAAAGGAGCCACGGAGGCCACAATTGTAAAAAAAAAAACAGAAATATAAAAGAGAGAGGGGGCAGCACTACTATCCTTTATTCCACACTTGTGCTAGTTAGCACCTACACTTCATTATGTGGGGAATTAACGTTATAGAATTTGGCTTGTATATTCCAAGGATAAGCCTCCTCAAATGAGCTCTAGGTCTTCATGAGCAAGCAAGTTGGATGCACCCCCACTAGTTCCATTGGAGAGCTTTCATACACTTATAGCTCTATGTGCATCCGTTGCATGGCAATCACTACTCCTCATACAGTGTCAACTACGGGACTTCCTTCTGTCTTGTGGTTAGCCTCTCCACTGTTTGAGCCTTTCTTTTTGGCCTTCCAAACCTCCATTATTGTTCTCTTTGCCATAACATCATGGTGCCAAGTCCACTTCTTACTTGCACTAGTTGAGTAGACTTCGAAACAGTTGATTTGTGAAGTAGATGGATTAGGACACTTGACTTGAGCTTGGCTATTTTCATGAATGACTAATTAGATGCTTTGAAGAATGATTGATACTTTACATTGGAGACATAATTTTCAATTCTTCTTTCTAAACCTTATGTATGGTTACATGTCTCCAACGCACTTATTCATGAAAAGTTTCTAGCATTTGTTAGCTAGCGTTTGTTAATCATTGCTTGCTTAATGTCAACTATAGACAATTGTTTTGGATCACCTTATTCACATCATGTGCTTTGCATTAATATCTTGATCAAGATTATGTTGGTGGCATGTCACGCTCAAAAATTATTTTGATTATCATTTACCTACTCGAGGACGAGCAGGAATTAAGCTTGGGGATGCTGATACGTGTCAAACGTATCTATAATTTTTTATCATGCCATGCTTGATTCCTATCATTATTACATGTTTATGCTGCATTATTATATAATTTCAAGGCATTTTATTGGACTAACCTATTGACAAGATGCCCAGTGCCAGTTCCCTGTTTTTGTGTTGTTTTTATTGCAGAAAGTTACTTCTGGAAATATTCTCGAATCGGACGAAAATTTACGGAGATTTTTTATTGAAGAAATGAGGAAGGGAGCCAGAAGGGCGACACCAGGGGACCCACACAGGCCAGGGGCGGCCCCCTACCGTGGCCTAGGGCCCACCCGCAGGTGGGACCCGCCCATGCCCTGTGGGGCACCCCTCAGCCGCCTCCGACGCCTATGAAATTACATCCGATGCAAAAACCCTAACCCCCGAAGGATTTTCCCAAATACGCAACAGAGCTCCGTCGCCATCACCGACAAGTTTCGGGGGTTCAGAAGGTCCTGTTCCGGCACCCTGTCGGGACGGGGATCGACCGCCGGGGCCATCTCCATCAACACTGCTGCTTCCCGCGATGAGGAGGGAGTAGTCCCTCACCGGGGTTGAGGCTTATACAAGTATCTGTGTGGTTATCTCTCTCTCCCATGATGTGATCTTCGTTGTGATCATGAGCTTTGTTAGTGTAGTTGAATACATGATGTTTCCCTATGTGTAATGGATATGATGTTGCTCAAGTGGTGTTATTTAGTACAATTTCCGGAGCCACCGTTGTGATCATGGTACCTCGGTGACAGGATGGGTGCCGTGTGTGACTCTATGGATAATAGATTGGAAGGATCTTCATCATGAGTTTGTTCTTTATTTGTTGGATTGAATAGATCATGAGGTTTCTTGATGCTTGTGTTATTGAAGAAAGAGAATATTCAAGAAATAGGTTGTGGTGTTTGTTAGTACTATCTTTGGATGCGGATAGTGACAGCATGAAGTGTCCATAGATGTGGAATACGAACTTTAAGGTGTGCTTTTCATAGCCCTACGCAATTCTCATCCTATTTTATCCACAAAAGAATTATCTCCAAGTAACGTCTACCATGCATGTATTTTTGTGGGAACTATCATGTGTTTAATTATGTTAATGATGTTGAGAGTAGTCACTAGTGAAAGTATGAAGCCTAGGCCTTGTTTCCAAGCATTGATACACCGTTTTTAGTCACTTTTGTCACTTGTTTGTTTGCTGCCATTTTTATTACAGAATTACAAAATCACCTTTTACCATCCATATCACTTGCATTTTACCATCTCTTCGCCGAACTAGTGCACCTATACAACTGACAATTGTATTAGGTGTGTTGGGGACACAAGAGACTTCTTGTATCTTAATTGCAGGGTTGCTTGAGAGGGATATCTTTGACCTCTACCTCCCGTGGTTTCGATAAACCTTGGGTTACTCACTTAAGGGAAATTTGCCATTGTCCTACAAACCTCTGTGCTTGGAGGCCCAACAAGTCTACAAGAATAGAAGTGTGTAGTAGACATACGCCTCGGGATGACTTTTCTGGAAAATAATGGCCGCACTGACGTTTTTAGGTTTAATGTCAATTTATAGGCGTCGGAGGGGGCCGAGGGGGTGCCCCACGGGCAGGGGCGGGCCCCACCCGCGGGTCCAGGGGGGTCGCGGCAAGGGGGCGCATGTGCCCTGTGGGTGGCCCCTCAGGCTCCCCTTTGGTCTTTGGGTGTCTTATTTCGCATAAAAAATCTCCGTAAATTTTTGTCCAATTCCGAGAATATTTCCATAAGTGAATTTCTGAAATAGAAAAACAACAAAAACAGGGAACTGACACTGGGCATCTTGTCAATAGGTTAGTCCAACAAAATGCATAAAAATGATGTGGTATGATAACAAAAACATGTGACAACATCACAAAATTTGCATGGATCACTCAAAAATTATAGATACGTTTGACACGTATCAGCATCCCCAAGCTTAACTCCTACTCGTCCTCGAGTAGGTAAGTGATAACAAAATAATTTTTGATGAGACATGCAACCAACATACTCTTGATCAAGATAGCAATGAAAAGCACATGATATGAATAAGGTGATCCAAAACAATTGTCTATAGTTGACATTTAAACAAACAATGATTAACAAACGCTAGCTAACAAATGCTAAAAACTTTTCATGAATAAGTGCGTTGGAGACATGGAACCATACATAAGGTTTAGAAAGAAGAATTGCAAATTATGTCTCCAATGTAAAGTATCAATCATTCTTCAAAGCATCTAATTAGTCATTCATGAAAATAGCCAAGCTCAAGTCAAGTGTCCTAATCCATCTACTTCACAAATCAACTGTTTCGAAGTCTACTCAACTAGTGCAAGTAAGAAGTGGCTTTGGCACCAAGATGTTATGGCAAAGAGAACAATGATGGAGATTTGGAAGGTCAAAAAGAAAGGCCAAAACAGTGGAGAAGGTAACCACAAGACATAAGGAAGTCCCGTAGTTGACACTATATGAGGAGTAGTGATTGCCATGCAACGGATGCACATAGAGTTATAAGTGTATGAAAGCTCTCTAATGGAACTAGTGGGGGTGCATCCAACTTGCTTGCTCATGAAGACCAAGAGCTCACTTGAGGAGGCTCATCCTTGGAATATACAAGCCAAGTTCTATAACGTTAGTTCCCCACTTAGTTATACTACTAAAACAACATGAGGACTCTCTACAATGAAGTGTAGGTGCTACTAGCACAAGTCTACTAAAAAGGATAGTAGTGTTGCTCCCTCTCTCTTTTTCTATTTTTTTGGATTTTGGGTGGCCTCCTTGGCTCTTTTAAATGCTCTCTCATTTGGCCTCCTTTGGGCTCTTTTATTCTTCTCTTTATTTTATTTTATTTTATACCTCACTGTAGGAGCAACACTATATATTACAATTGGATCATTACACGTTTTGGTACTCATAACTCATAAGAATAATACATGATGTATAAAAGGAGATATGCATGATCGAGCGTAGTGTGGAAAAAATGTAGAACATGTGGCAAGCCACGCAGCACACTAACTCAATGATCAAGCAAACTATATGGTAATAAAGAACAACATCAAGTCATGTAATGTAATGATGGATGTTGCATGGCAATGTATCTCGGAACGGCTATGGAAATGCTGTGATAGGTAGGTATGGTGGCTGTTTTGAGGGAGATAGTTGGCTTATGTGTAGGAGAACAGGATGAAATTCTCCCACGGAGTTGGATGTACTCGTGAAGTATGCACCAATCTCAAGGTGAGAGAGGGCCATTGCGCAGCACCGAAGAGGCTAGCAAAATATGGAAGTGGAAGTGCCAAAAAAACAAAACTCACAATGCATTTGGTATATTGCAAACAACTAGCAGTTTCAATGTTCCACAAATGGTTAGAGACACCCCGAGAGGGATCGTGGCAGCGACACAAGTGCCCCGTTGGCTTCCCCGACCGTTGCAGTAACTACCCACTAGGAACTTATTTTCAACTGAGCAGAATTCATGACACATTAGCATTGTTGACTTAGGTTGTTTAGTTCAGAGAAGTATGGCTCCACGCTTTACTAACACATCTCCACTATTCAGCTCTAACACCATTAACCAACACATTTTAACCATTAGTTATTTTAATGTCTCAAAACAGTTGAAAAGTATCAAATTATCCATATAGTGATCTACAAGACTATGCAGGTTTTTTTCTACTTCACACCACTAGCACATGCATAGCATTTTACCGATCTAACACATTAACCAAGTACCAAAACAACTCTCTAACAAATATAAGTGAAGAACAAGAGAGTTTAACAACAACTAGCAGCTCTAAATAAGATAAAAGCGAGAGCTTACTAGCAAACAAACAGTAGCTAAGAATATTCAACAAAATATAAGCGAAGCACGGGAGTATTCAAATGAAAAAGCGGAGCGTGTCTCTCTCCCACACAAATAAAGAAAGGATCAAACAAGCATATGACCAGCAAAATAACAAACAAAACTGAAATTAAAAATACGCTCCAAGCATAGCACATAATATGTAAAGTGATAAAAACTTAGTTCAACGAAGACGACCTCATGATAGTCGATGAAGAAGAGGGGATGCCTTGGGCATCCCCAAGCTTTGACGCTTGATAGTTCTTGATATTCAGAGGGGGTTCCATGGGGGCATCCCCAATCTTGATCTCTAATCCATCTTCAATTTTTTCATTATCCTCTCCTTTGGAACTTAAAAACTCCCTTCACACAAAACTTCTCATAAACTGATTAGAGGGTTAGTGCTCATAAATTAAAATACACATGTGTTCAACTCAAGACAAATTGCAAACAACTTTATTAGGAATTAGCTACTGTTCACTAAGTCTCAATGTGGCACTCCACCTCTAGAGTATCACATTTAACGATAGTAAAGAGACGAATGCAAAATAAAAGCAGAATCTGTCAAAATCTGAACAGTCTGTAAAGATCGAATTTTTTGAGGCACTTCTGTAGCTCAAATCAGAAAACTCAATACTAACGAAACATAGATAAAAGTATCAGGCATTATTTCTAAGAATTGCAGAAAAATATAAAATTCAGAGATTTTTTGGATTTTCGAACAGTGGAGGACAGAAATCTGTTTCTGGACAGCAAAACAACACCTCGCACTTTCAATGCATTAGAGGCTAAACTTGGCACAAAAAACCAAAAGAAAAAGATACAATGAAGTTGCTACAGAGGCAACAACTTCAAGACTCAAGAAAAGTAAAAAGCAAACTGAAAGTAAAAGATGGGTTGCCTCCCAACAAGCGCTTTTCTTTAACGCCTTTTAGCTAGGCGCAATGCCAAATATCAAGTTTTTTCGGAGGCCTTTGCAGCATCAAGAGCATAGCTTGACCGCATGATTGATTCAAAAGGAGGCTTTTTTCTCTTACTAGGGAAGTGCTCCATACCTCTTCTGAGGGGGAACTGAAATCTTATATTTCCCTCTTTCATATCAATAATGGCACCAACGGTTCTCAAAAATGGTCTCCCCAAAATAATATGACGAGAAGCATTACACTCAATGTCCATGAAAATAAAATCAACGGGAACATAGTTATCATTAACAACAATAAGGACATCATAAATTCTACCCAAAGGTTTCTTTTTAGAAGAATCAGCAAGATGAACATTTAAATAGCACTCTTCCAAAGGATTTAAATTGAGCATATCATAGAAACTTTTAGGCATAACAGAAACACTAGCACCAAGATCACACAAAGAATTACAATTAAAGTCATTTATTTTCATCTTAATAGTGGGTCATCCATCTTTTAATTTTCTAGGAATAGAAGTTTCTAGCATAAGCTTTTTTTCCCTAGCCTTGATAAGAGCATCGGTAATATGTTTGGTGAAGGCAATATTCAATTTACTAGCATCCGGTGACTTAGCAAGTTTTTGTAGGAACTTTATGACTTCAGTAAGATTGCAATTATAAAAATCAATTTCATCATCTTTAAATAGGCTAGGAGGTTCCTCATTAGTAGTTTGGATAGTATAAACTTTAACAGTTTTTCTATTCATTTCAGCAATTCTATCTTCTTCTTTCTCTCTAGCCCACCTAGCTTTCAAGCGAGCCATCATCCTTTCATTCTCATTAATTTGAATAGAAATAGCATTTCTCAGTAGGCTTGTCTTGAAAATGAGTAGTTCTAATTTTTAAAATTTCAACATCATGTGCAAGATCTTCCACTTTAGAGACAAGTTTATCCAATTTTTCAAGTTTCTCTTCGACAGTTTTGTTGAAAGCTTTTTGCAAAGTGATAAATTCTTTTAAAACATTTTCAAGATCAGAGGACACATTCTTATTAGTATTATAAGAATTACCATAGGAATTTCCATAAGAGTTGCCATTATTGGGAGGATAAGGCTTATAGTTGTTACTACCAAAATTATTTCGATAAGCATTATTGTTGAAGTTACTTCTATTAAGAAAATTAACATCAACTTGATCCTTTTCTTGGGAAATTAATGAAGCAAGTGGGACATTATTAGGATCAATATGGGACTGATTGGTAGCAAGCATAGACATAATCATATCAACCTTATCACTCAAAGAGAAATTTTCCTTGACAGAATTTACCTTCTTACCACTTGGAGCTCTTTCGGTATGCCATTGCGAATAATTCGTCATCATCTCATCCAAGAGTTTAGTTGCTGCACCTAATGTTGTGGACATGAAGGTACCTCCCGCTTCCGAGTCCAAGAGGTTCATTGAAGAAAAAATCAAACTTGCATAAAAGGTTTGGATAACCATCCACATAGTTAATCCATGCGTGGGACAATTTTTAACCATAAATTTCATTCTCTCCCAAGCTTGAGCAACATGTTCATTATCAAATTGTCTAAAGTTCATAATGTTACTCCTTAATTGTATGATTTTAGCAGGTGGATAATATTTTCCAATAAAAGCATCTTTGCATTTAATCCAAGAATCAATGCTATTTCTAGGCAAAGACAATAACCATTCTTTTGCTCTCCCTCCCAAAGAGAAAGGGAAAAGCTTCAGTTTTATGATGTCACTTTCTACCTCTTTATACTTTTGCATATCACATAACTCAACAAAGATATTTAAATGAGAGGCGGCATCATTATACTAGCACCAGAAAGTTGCTCTTTCATAACAAGATTTAACAAGGCAGGCTTAATTTCATAAGATTCCGCTTTAGTAGCGGGTGGAGCAATTGGAGAGCATATGAAATCATTGTTATTAGTGCTAGTAAAGTCACACAACTTGGTGTTTTCAGTGGAAGACATAATGATAAAATAAAATAACAAGACAGGAATAAAGTCTACACTAATTTTTTTGGGTTTTAAAATTTTGCAACAAGAAAAATAAGCTAACGAGAAATAAAACAAGCAAGACAAAAACAAAGTAAAGTGATTGAGAGTGTGAGACTCCCCTTTGAAAGGGATCATATGGGCACCTAGAGGGGGGTGAATAGGTGCTACACCAATTTTTAATCTTTTTCAATTTAAGGCTTAACCCAAAGATAAATTATCTAGAGATGCAACTACGGTGAATTTACCTATATGAGAAGCAAGCTAAACAACTAGGCAATTGAAGATACAAGTAAGGGATACAAAGGGAAAGAGGTAACCGAAAGGGGAAGCACGCGGAGACAAGGGTGTATTCCCGAGTTCCTCCTTGTTAAGGGAGTACGTCTCGTTGGAGGGGTGTGAGTTCGCCACAAAGGCCTACTCAACGCCACAAAGGCCTCACCCTATTCTCCGATGAACTTTGCCACAAAGGCTTGGTTCACCTTCCACTATTCGGAGTCCTTCAAGGCGGAATCCAGAGCCCTTACACGGTTCTTGGGGCACACACCCACAACTGAATTGGGGGCTCCCAAATCAACAACACTGTCACAAATACAACAACAAATGAGCACAAGAATCTAGGGTAAAACAAAGCTAACCCTAGAAACAAGATCCCTCAAGAGAATGAGGGGGGGAAGGAAAACTGCTCGGTGAAGATGTAGATCAGGGCCTTCTCCTTCAATCCTCCAAGAATCAGCATGTTTGGGTGGAGGAATTGGGAGATCTATGAATTTTGGAGCTTGAGCTTGCTAGGGCATTAATGGAGGTGAGAGAAATGAACAAGCTGACTATTCCAAGGTAGGTGAAGGAGCTTTTATACTCCTTCACAAAAACTGGCCGTTGGAGGCATCTTCTGGCCGTTGGGAGGCCTCTTCATCCCGCAACGCCGGAAGTACCGCCGGGAGGGCCGGTACTTCCGGTCCTTCAGTCAACGGTCTTCTTCGGCGTCGTCCAGTTCACGCAGGGGCGGAAGTACCGCCGGGAGGGCCGGTACTTCCGGTTTGGCGGAAGTACCGGGCACACTTCCGGTGCTACTTCCGGAAAATACTAGGAGCGCAGCGGCACTGGTTCCGGAAGTGGGCTCCGGAAGTAGCCAGCGGTAGTACCGCTGAGAACGCCGGTACTTCCGGTTTAGCGGAAGTACCGGTGCTACTTCCGGGGCATTCCAGAAGCGAAATTTCATAAGAGGAAATGCCACCGGAAGTGCCGCCGGAAGTTTCCAGCGGTAGTACCGGTGACTTTACCGGTACTTCCGGTCAACACAGAAAATACCGCTTTGCACATCTTTTCGCGACGACTCTTTTGAAATTCCTACACAACTGAGATTCAACATCAGGGAACTTAATTGTATTGTTGTCAACATCAAAACCAATGGGGGTGGCACATGTTCTTTCAATCTCCCCCTTTTTGGTGTTGACGACAATACAACTAATTTGCAGAGTTGGTTTCCAAAAGGTAAACGAGCTCCCCCTAAAGGAGCTCCCCCTATCTTTTGGAAACCTTGCACATATCAAACAAATAGATGCCATATGATAAACAAGATAGCAACATATATAGGAAGATAGATAGCTAGCAACAGATAATGATAATAGGTTCCACAAACGATTGCACGCTCACATCATGCAAGGAGAATTAAAGAGCAATACAACTAAAAGGTTCAACTTTCGGACATGATATAAGAGAGACAAATCTGAAAACGGCAAATTCGTGTCCCAACCCATGCAAATCCCGCACCCTAAAGACTATGCTACCACTTCTCCCCCTTTGGCGTCAAGACACCAAAAAGGGAGGAGCGAACTAAGCGTCCCAATAGAGATCACTCCTCATGCTCCACCTCCTCTTCCTCATCTCCATCGGACCAAGCAACACGACCACGAGCCATCCAAGTCTCCTTGTTGGTGATTTCTTCCTCAGAGCCATCTGAAACTGGAATCTCAAGCTTGCGCATAATCTGTTTTTGACGGGAGCGGTTCTTCTTCTCTTGCACATGGGCATCATACATGCGGTCATCCACCAAGCAAAAGGACTCACGGATCTTGAGCTTGACCTTCTGAAACCATCCCGGTTCCTCAACTGGAGCAGCAGCAGCCTTTGTGCCCTTGGAAATGGTGCGGTCCCTAGGAAGGATGTGATTCTTCTTGCGGAGCTTCTTCTCAAGATGGGCAACCACCGGCACCGAATGGTCAAGGCGCTCATGATTGTGAGTGTACGCCCACTTACCAACAATAAGCTTCATGATGTAGGGAGCATAGATGGAAACCCTCTTGTCAATGATAGCAAACCACATCTCCTCAAATATCACATTCATAACATCAAGCTTTTCACCGGACCCCTTCCTCAAGTGGCACTGAAGAAGCAAATCAATCAAATATCCATGCACTTGATCCCAGTTACCCACCCGAGGTGTAAGTGTCTCCCTGAAGATACGGAACATGATCTCATAGGTGGGTAGAAGATCCTCAGACTGACCTGGAGTACCACCTTCCATAGTGATGGGAAGGAGGACCTCCCTTCCACTAGCCCGGCCTTCATGATGCACTGTCCACCCATTTGAGCCGTGGACACGAGGGTACTCCAACAAAGCACAGAAATCTGACCACCTACACTCCACATGCTCATCCTTGATCATCCAGTGCAGCTTGGCATTGTCCTCATTTCCCACATGGACGGTGGCATAAAACTGTGAAATCAGCTCTTCATTGTAGTCTTGATGCTGTGTCATGATCTTGAGCAGTCCAAACTCTTCACACATGCTATAAGCTTCGGCAAAGTATGCTTGGTACTTGGGGGAGGTCAAGTGAGGGATATTGAGGCGGTGTTGGAGAACCACCGCATTCCTTTGCCCCGTGTAAATCTGATTGAAGACGATCTCTTGCTCATTTGTGAAAAACCGGGGATCCTCAACATTGGGTTGACGGGGGATAAGATAGGGGTTCTTCTCCCGGTACTCACGATACTCTTTTCCGGGCATCTTGGCAAAAGACACAACTTTGGGCTTCCTTACAACTGTCTTTTTGGCTGTCCCACTAGTGCCGGCTGCAGCTTTCTTCTTCTCAAGGTTGATTTGCCGAGTTGACTTGGTTTGCGGCATCACTTCGGACTCTTCTACAATATCCTCTTCAACCGTGCGCTGTTTCTTGCGGGCGGAAGCTGAGGAGGAACAACCTAAGAGGTAAGCACAAAGGTAGGGAGGGAACTAGAAGAGACAATAAATTCACAATAAAACAACGTAGTTATCAAGAGTAGTTAGGCCATGTGAATCTTGAGAACACCAATAGTACCGAGGAAAACCCCGGTGACAACCCACAACACACCCAAGCCCAAGAGCCCAAGAGTGGTGAGGAGCTAGGGTTTCACTAGGTACTAGAGATTCCTCCAAGATTTACATGAAAAACCTACTCTAGACAACTAACAACATCTAGTACCGGTCCAAAACATACTCCAAATGAGATTGAACTTAAGCAATCGTGCATCTAGGGCTTGTCCTACATCACATCTAGATTCAAATTAATGAAGCCTAGAATGAGCGTGAGAGAGGACAAATACCGGATGCCATGGAGGAGGATGACGAGGGGAACGTTTCCCTCAGACCAGATCTGACGGAGGGTCACCGGAGGGGCTGCACGGGAGCCCTTGGGTAGCCGGCGGCTTGGAGAGGAGAGAGAGGAGAGATGGGGCGCAGGGGGGAAGAAGAAGGAGTTAGGGTTCCTTCTCCCCTGGCCCGATCCCTTAAGTCACTCAAACCCGCCGCACCGGAAGTACCGGCGATCGGGTCGGTACTTCCGCCTGCGCGGGATTTTCAGACGGGAAAACCGCTGAAATTTCCGCGCGGCCGGAAGTACCGGTAATCTGGCCGATAGTTCCGCTCCAGACAGAAAAAACTAGATATTTTGTTTTAGAGGGAATTTAGAGTTTTAGTTATGGAATGGCTTTTTAGGGAAGAGATGGGGCTTAGGATGAGAGCTCAAACTGTCATAGTATGGTACTACACTCATGTTTGCAAGATGCAACAAAGAAACGCCAAACATGAGTGTTTTTCCATCACACACACATAGTGACACATATAGGTCTAGAAAAACCAAATAAACACCAAATAAGAGGCAACTCCCCACCGAGGAGGTCGGTGGCCTAGGCCACCATATATGAGTATGAAGAGTGAGACACCGCGAAGATGTATCTTGGGTTCTCACTCAAAACTCATCATTTAAGCTCACAATTCATGAAATTGAATATAGAGTAGACAAATGAAATCATTAATATAGGCATCATGGGGGGAGGGAGAGCCCAATAATTAGGACAACACTCCCCCTAAATTCATGCCTACACCTAAACCAAGATAGAAGTTGAAACTATAGGTGTGTATGCAAGATGGTCAAGCCAAACTCCTCGAATCCACGATATTTAGCTCATTCCTCAAATAAGTGAATCTTGCTTCATCAAGTGGCTTCGTGAAAATATCTGCAAGTTGGTCCTTGGTTGGCACATATGCTAGCTCAATGTCTCCACGGGCAACATGATCTCGAATGAAATGATGACGAATCTCAATATGCTTGGTCCTTGAGTGTTGCACCGGGTTGTAGGCGATCTTCATAGCACTCTCATTGTCACACAAAAGAGGCATTTTGTCACAATTGACACCGTATTCCTTTAAAGTTTGCCTCATCCATAACAATTGAGTGCATGCACTAGCGGCGGCCACATACTCGGCTTCGGCGGTGGAGAGTGAAATACAATTTTGCTTCTTAGAAGACCAACTCACCAAGGACCTACCAAGGAATTGGCAAGCCCCGGAAGTTGATTTCCTATCATCTTGATCACCGGCCCAATCCGAATCCGTGAACCCACGAAGAGTGAAAGAAGAATCCCTTGGGTACCACAAACCAAACCTTGGGGTATGAACTAAATATCGTAGGATTCTCTTGACCGCCAACATGTGGCTTTCTTTAGCAGCCGCTTGATACCTTGCACACACACCTACACTCAACACAATATCGGGTCTAGATGCACAAAGGTAAATCAACGAACCTATCATGGAGCGGTAGAGCGTTTGATCCACATCTATACCCTTTGGGTTAAGTTGTAGATGGTATTTGGTATCCATAGGTGTCTTCTTCTCCTTAGCATCGGCCATATTAAACCGCTTCAGCATGTCTTGAATATATTTTGCTTGGCTAATGAAAGTCCCTCCTCTCAATTGCTTGATCTCAAATCCAAGGAAGAACTTCAACTCGCCCATCATAGACATCTCAAACCTATCGGTCATAAGCTTTGAAAATTCATCATTAAAAGCTTTGTTAGATGAGCCAAATATAATATCATCAACATATAGTTGGCACACGAAAAGCTCCCCTTTAATCCTCTTAGTAAAAAGAGTAGGATCGATTTGCCCAACTTCAAACCCACGGTCTAACAATAACTCTCTAAGGTGCTCATACCACGCACGTGGTGCTTGTTTAAGTCCATAGAGCGCCTTATCAAGCTTGTAGACATGGTTAGGGAAGTTGGGGTCCTCGAACCCCGGGGGTTGCCTAACGAACACCAACTCCTTTAAGGGACCATTAAGAAAGGCACTTTTAACATCCATTTGTTGCAATTTAAAGTTATAACGGGATGCATAAGCAAGAAGGATACGGATGGACTCCAGGCGAGCCACGGGAGCATAGGTCTCTCCAAAATCAATGCCTTCAACTTGAGAGTATCCTTGAGCCACCAATCTAGCCTTATTCCTCACAACCATGCCATGCTCATCTTGCTTGTTCTTGAAAATCCACTTAGTGCCAATAACATTGCGGCACTCCTTTGGCTTCTCAACTAGCTTCCAAACTTTATTGCGCTCAAAATTGTTGAGTTCTTCATGCATAGCTAGCAACCAATCCAGATCTTCAAGGGCTTCGGCCACTTTCTTCGGCTCAAACATGGCAATCTGGGCTTGATGATCACTAAAGTTCGCCAATTGCCTCCGGGTGGACACTTTGCCTCTCACATCACCAATCACCTTCTCAAGGAAATGTTCACGACGTGCCATGGTTCTTTCAACTCTAGCTCGACGACGGGCTTCGATATCCTCATTGCATCTTGGAGGTATCACTTGATCATCTTGATCATTCGAGTCCCCGCATTGACCGGAAGGTTGACCTTGATCATCACTAGGAGCGGCTTCAACATTTGATGAAGAGGATGATTGAGCAAGGTCTTGATCATGGCTAGCATCACGGATATGAGAGTTGGGCTCTTGCATAGCAACTTTATCATGAGGTTGAGGGTCTTCAACTTGTTCTTGGGTTGGTGCAATAGGTTCTCCATTGGCAAGATTTTCTTGAGTAGATGAAGGCTCCACTTGAGTAGAGCATTGTCCTTCTCGATCCACCACAAGGGGTTCCTCAATGGGGCGGAAGAATCCCACACCCATTCTTCTTATGGCTTCTTGAGAAAATTACATCATCTACATCGGAAACATGAAATTGCGCCACTTGGGAGCCGTTATTTTTCTCGAACACCACACTACAAGATTCTATGATACGTCGTGTGGCTTTATCATAGATTCTATAAGTGTGGGATTCGGCACCGTAACCAACAAATATACCCTCTAGAGATTTAGATTCGAATTTAGTTAAGCGACAAGCTTTGATCAAATAGAAACACTTACAACCGAAGACACGGAAGTAGGAGATGTTAGGTTTGTTGCCGGTGAGGATCTCATAGGGAGTCTTGTTCAAACCTTTGCGGAAGTAGAGCCGGTTGGAGTAGTGACATGCCGTAGAAATAGCCTCCGCCCAAAAGGTCAACGGAGTCTTAAACTCCGCTAACATGGACCTTGCTATATCCATAAGAGTCTGGTTCTTCCTCTCGGCTACACCATTTTGTTGAGGGGTATAAGTTGCGGAATATTGATGACGAATGCCCTCTTCACTAAGAAACTCATTGAGGGTGTAGTTCTTGAACTCAGAGCCATTATCACTTCTAATAGCCAATATGGGAACATTGTGTTGACGTTGCATTTCAACGGAGAAGTCGATGAAGGTTTGTTGGGTCTCACTCTTCGACTTGAAGAAATAAACCCAAGTGAATCTTGAATAGTCATCAACTATCACCAAGCAATACTTCTTCCCACCAAGACTAGCTTCGGGAACGGCACCAAAAGATCCACATGGAGGAGCACCAAGATCCTCTTGGAAGAAATAATAGTCTTGGACGGATGGGTAGAATCATGCATCTTTCCTTCAACACAAGCCCTACAAACACGATCTTTGGCAAAAGAGACATCTTCTTTAAGTCCAAGAATGTGGCCTCCCTTGTGAAGACTTTGCAAACTTCTCATATTGACATGGGCTAGGCGGCGATGCCACAACCAACCCTTGTCGGCCTTTCCGAATAGGCACACCGAATTTGAAGTGGTTTCCCTCGAGAAGTCAACCACAAACAAATCATCCTCGACGTACCCAACGAAAGCGACGTTTAGAGTCTTGCTCCACAAGATTACCACAACATCAATATCAAAGAAGACGGCGTAACCCATCTTATTAAGTGCATGAACGGAAAGTAAATTAAAACCAAGGTCTTTGACAAGCATGACATTCGCTAAGGTGATGTCCTTAGCGACTACCACCTTGCCAAAGCCCAATACCTCGGATTTTGATCGATCTCCATAAGTGACGGTTGCATGATTTAGATTTGATCTTAACTCCGTCATCAACTCCTTGGTTCCGGTCATATGTTTTGTGCATCCACTATCAAGCACCCATTTTGACCCACTGGAAGCATAGTCCTACAAGAAATCATTGCTTGGGTTTAGGTCCCCATTTTTCAATGGGTCCTCTTTTGTTAGCAACAAGGGTCTTAGGAACCCAAATAGAACAAGCAATGGGTACATTTCTAGGACCAACAAACTTAGCATAGACATCCCCATAATAATCAACAAAGATAATGTAATGAGGGTTAGTCTTTCCCGCAAAGTCATCACTAATGGTTTTGCCCCTTGTGGCACCACCACTAGCAATGTTGACCTTCTTCTTAGCTTGAGGGATCCTCTTAGCTTGAGGAGCACTAGTAACATTAGCCTTGTTAATTTGAGGAGCTCTAGCATCCTTCATGAGGCTCTCTTTCTCCTTTTCTTCCTCAACGAACCCAAGACCAACTCTCCCCTTTTGTGAAGTGACAAACGGTTTCTTACCTAGGGAGAAGGCCTTAGCTAGATTGATCTTCAACCTAGCATTTTCCTCAATGATATTTGCATGATCACAAGTAATAGGAGTAGAGGAACTAGGCATATCAATTTTAGGCGGTTGAGCTTGAAGTTGTTCATACGACTTGGTGAGGGTAGAGTGCTCACTCTCCAAAGCTTTGTAGGCCTTGGAGAGCTTCTCTAGCTCCTCGGTTAGTCTAGAATGACCAACACCAAGCTCGACCTTTTCCTTCTTACATGCTTTGTATTTAGCAATTGCATGGTCACGTTCTTTAATGAGTTTAGCAACAATTACATCATTTGATTCTTCTATAGATTCTAGTTGTTTCTCTAGAGAAACTCTAAGTTCATGTTCTTCTTCAAGATTGTCTTTTAAGGATGCAATTTCCATAGCATCCTCTCTTTCAATCTTACCCTTTATCTCAAGCATTTCTTGAGCTTCACCATATTGACTCATAAGAGTCTCAACATGCTTCTTTGTTTCACCTTGCATGTTAGTGATAAAATGATCGAAAGCAACTATTTCCTCTTTGATTTTAAGACTAGTAGTATCATCCATATTACTCATTGCCTTAGGAGATGAGGGTGATGTTACCTCGGTGGTCTTAGCCATGAAGCATCTTGCGGAGGAGATAGAGACATTCTCATTGGGGGATTCAAATAGAGAAGGAGATGATGAAGAAGCAATAGCAATAGCGGCAACTTCATTTGTGGGCTCTTCTTCTTCTCCGGATGAATATTCTTCTTGAGCAAGCAACACAATTCTTGGAGGTTTCTTGTTGATAGCATTCTTCTTGAAGAAAGGTTTCTTATGTGTGTCCTTTGATTTGTCCTTCCTAACAAGCTTTCCTCTATGAAGTTCCCGGTTCTCAAACAGACACTCGGCCACAAAGTGATATTTATCTTGGCAATTGTAGCACGAACGAACTCTTTGGCCACCCTCCTTCCTTCCACTTGCCTTGTTGACGAAATCCCTTGCCTTGGATGGACTCTTCCAAAAGACTTTAGAAGTGAGAGCCGCATAGTCCTTGAGGGTATCTTGAAGCTCTTTGGGATCCCAATGTGACAAATCTTCTTGAGCCTCATCATCATCTTCTTGCTCCACAACCTTGGCCTTCAAAGCAAGTGAGGTTCCTCTATGCATTCCAATGGCACGGGCTCTAGCATCTTCGGCGTTCTTGGCGGCCACCTTGTATGCCGCCATCTCTTGCATGACCTTATTAGATGTCATGAGGTGGTAATTGTGTCTTCCTTGGAGGCTCTTCAAGTCGGTGGATTCAAACGGCCAAAGGGCGCTCACGTACTTCCTCTTGATCCAAGCATCATCCACATAGGTTGCACCAAGAGCACGAAATTATGTAGCAAGGGTCTTGAGTTTTCGATACATTTCTTCATGATCTTCACCCTCTACCATGAAAAAGCCCTCGGCTTGGTTGCTCAACGCTTCAAATCTATTCCTTTGCATGCTCTCATTACGGACAAACTCTTGAGTGAGAATATCCCAAGCTTCTTTGGCGGTGGTGGCCATCTCAATGAGAGACATGTGCTTTTCTCCCACAGCGGTATGAATGATGTTGAGAGCCAAGTCATTGAGTTGACCATCCACAACTTCTCTTCTTGTCATGTTGTTCGGGTCGACGGCCTTGAACCCTTCTTGAATGATTCTCCATAGCTCGCTTGAAGCGCTCTTGATATGAGATTTCATCATAAATTGCCAATTAGTAAAACAAGATGGATTAAACTTAGGAGGATCACCCCTATTGTTTATATGATAATGCGGGATAGGTGGGTCGACCGAGTAAGCAAATGGAACTCCATGGTACTCCGGTTTCTTCCCACCATCAATTTTAGGAAGGGATTCATTAGTGTGTTGTTCGCCCTCCCCACTTTGCGCGGCGGAAGCATTAGCCTCTAGGGATGGTGCGGCGGGTGGCTTATTGCCATTCAAGAGTTGCCTCATCATGGCACGCAACTCCTCCATTTGAGTGTCCATGGTTGATTTCAAGCTTGTTTCCAATTTCTTGAGATCATCCATGGACACCGGAGGGGTGCTACCACCCGTCACCTCATCACCGTCACCCATACTCTCTTAGGCGGTAAAGCCTAATTTAAGAGCCGAGGCTCTGATACCAATTGAAAGGGATCGTATGGGCACCTAGAGGGGGGTGAATAGGTGCTACACCAATTTTTAATCTTTTTCAATTTAAGGCTTAACCCAAAGATAAATTATCTAGAGATGCAACTACGGTGAATTTACCTATATGAGAAGCAAGCTAAACAACTAGGCAATTGAAGATACAAGTAAGGGATACAAAGGGAAAGAGGTAACCGAAAGGGGAAGCACGCGGAGACAAGAGTGTATTCCCGAGTTCCTCCTTGTTAAGGGAGTACGTCTCGTTGGAGGGGTGTGAGTTCGCCACAAAGGCCTACTCAACGCCACAAAGGCCTCACCCTATTCTCCGCTGAACTTTGCCACAAAGGCTTGGTTCACCTTCCACTATTCGGAGTCCTTCAAGGCGGAATCCAGAGCCCTTACACGGTTCTTGGGGCACACACCCACAACTGAATTGGGGGCTCCCAAATCAACAACACTGTCACAAATACAACAACAAATGAGCACAAGAATCTAGGGTAACACAAAGCTAACCCTAGAAACAAGATCCCTCAAGAGAATGAGGGGGGAAGGAAAACTGCTCGGTGAAGATGTAGATCAGGGCCTTCTCCTTCAATCCTCCAAGAATCAGCGTGTTTGGGTGTAGGAATTGGGAGATCTATGAATTTTGGAGCTTGAGCTTGCTAGGGCATTAATGGAGGTGAGAGAAATGAACAAGCTGACTATTCCAAGGTAGGTGAAGGAGCTTTTATACTCCTTCACAAAAACTGGCCGTTTGAGGCATCTTCTGGCCGTTGGGAGGCCTCTTCATCCCGCAACGCCGGAAGTACCGCCAGGAGGGCCGGTACTTCCGGTCCTTCAGTCAACGGTCTTCTTCGGCGTCGTCCAATTCCCGCAGGGGTGGAAGTACCGCCGGGAGGGCCGGTACTTCCGGTTTGGCGGAAGTACTGGGTGCACTTCGGGTGCTACTTCCAGAAAATACCAGGAGCGCAGCGGCACTGGTTCCGTAAGTGGGCTCCGGAAGTAGCCAGCGGTAGTACCGCTGAGAACGCCGGTACTTCCGGTTTAGCAGAAGTACCGGTGCTACTTCCGGTGCTACTTCCGGGGCATTCCAGAAGCAAAATTTCATAAGCGGAAATGCCACCGGAAGTGCCGCCGGAAGTTTCCAGCGGTAGTACCGGTGACTTTACCGGTACTTCCGGTCAACACAGAAAATACCTCTTTGCACATCTTTTCGCGACGACTCTTTTGAAATTCCTACACAACTGAGATTCAACATCAGGGCACTTAATTGTATTGTTGTCAACATCAAAACCAATGGGGGTGGCACATGTTCTCTCACCCTTTCTGTAGCTCCAAGATCCCTGGCAACGGCGCCAGAAAAGAGCTTGATTGCTACTGATGAAGAGTTGGGTGGTGCCCCAAGCGAATGCGGAGATGTAGCAAGCAGCAGTTTTCCCTCGATAACGAACCGAGGTTTATCGAACCAGTAGGATCTTGAAATCAACAACAAAGTAAATGTGAAAGATCTCTGGCGCTTAATCTTCAACAGACATGGACCTGCACACACTCAACCAAAATACTTTGCCCCCAACGGCGGAAAGGTTGTCAATCTTTCCGGTCTCGCAGAAAATAAAGCGGTTAATTGTATAGTGAAATAGATGAATTATGAAAATGTACCAGAGGAGTAATGATGGTGAAAAGTGGTGAATAAAGGTTGCAATCAATGTAAAAAGATGGACCGGGGGCCATGGGTTCACTAGTGGAGTCTCTCAAGTAAATAGAACATTCATAAGATGGGTAAACAAATTACAGCTGGGCAATTGACAAGATTATAACACAAAATTAATCTAGCTATGACAAAGAGAACATGATAATATTTAAGTAGGCATTATGACAATGAACAAAGACCGTTGAGTCCAACTGCATCTTTGTCTAAAAAGTCCACTGTGGGATCGCTATCCAGCCTGTCACCCATCGGTATTAAGTTGCAAGCAACAGACATTTGCATTAAGTAAAACGCATGAAGTAAGCAATATTAAATATCAAAATAGACTTTAACACCGCTGTTTTACCCTTAGTAGCAACAGCACACCCTCGCCCTTAGACGTTTCTGTCACTCGTGCCCAGGAATAAAAGGGGGCATGAACCCACTATCTAGCATAAATACTCTCTCTTGGGGATACTTACAATCACTTGGCCAAAGTAATTACGCACATCGGAGATCATGCAAGAACATAAATCAACATATAAGAATCATGCACAATTTGATCATAACTTTATAATCCATCGGATCCCAGCAAACACATCACATAGCATTATAATAATCGATCTTGATCATGTTAGGCAGCTCACAAGATCATAAGACATGAAGCAGAAGAGAGAGAGACTACCATCTAGCTACTGTCATGGACCCATGGTCCAAGGTGGGACTACTCACAAATCATCCCGGAGGAAGGCATGGCGATGAAGAGCCCTCCGGGATCGATCTCCCCTCCGGCAGAGTGTCAGGATTTGCTTCAGAATCACCCCTGAATTAGGGTTTGAGGTGACGGCGCCTCGGGATGACTTTTCTAGAAAATAATGGTCGCCCCAACATTTTTAGGTTTAATGTCAATTTATAGGCATCGGAGGGGGCCGAGGGGTGCCCCACGGGTAGGAGCGGGCCCCACCCGCGGGTCCAGGGGGCCGCGGCAGGGGAGCGCCTGTGCCCTGTGGGTAGCCCCTCAGGCTCCCCTTTGGTCTTCGGGTGCCTTATTTCACATAAAAAATCTCCGTAAATTTTCGTCCAATTCCGAGAATATTTCCAGAAGTGAATTTCTGAAATAGAAAAACAGCAAAAACAGGGAACTGGCACTGGGCATGTTGTCAACAGGTTAGTCCAACAAAATGCATAAAAATGATGTGGTATGATAATAAAAACATGTGACAACATCAAAAAAATTAGCATGGATCACTCAAAAATTATAGATACGTTTGACACGTATCAGCAGCTTGTGTTGAATCCCTTCATATAGCTTTTGCTCATGTATAAGCTTGAGACTTTGTTGATCGGTTCTAATCACCAAGGAGGAAGCGGTAAAATAGTGTTTCCATTTCTTTAAAGATAATGATTCAGTTGTGATAGGGAATGATTCGTCATATAGGGTAATTTCCTTGCCCGAGGTATAGTGCTAGCTTAAGGAACATTTTCTTGTAGTCCATTATTACCGTACTGTGATATTTCATCCACTCAATTCTGAATATTATATCATACCCTTTCCATGGAAGAATCTTGAATTCGTACTCTAACTTCTACCTTTGCAATGAGTACTGAGAACTAGGTGGAGGAAATAACTATCCATCATTTGCAACCAACACCTTCATATTTTTGTTTGGAACTACAGGTCATTTGCGGGTTGAGGCAATTAAGGTGTCATAAATGTATTGAGAGTCCACTAGTACAGTTCCTACGACATGTCCTACTTTAGCAGTGAGAGTAAACGTGTGGTGTTCTTATTCAGTTCCTTTCATTGCAGGCATAGAAAATTGCAGAGGCTTGTCAGGCTGAGGAATGGTATATGTATAAGTGTCTTCGTCATCATATTCCGTGACATACATAATGTCATCTTTTTCTTCAACTTGATTTGGTGAAGAAGTTGGTTGGGTCTTTGTGCCAAATTTTCAGACTTGTTTATGACCAGGAAACAATGGTTCCTTGCATTTATAACAAATTCCTTTGAGTCTTGCCTGCTGAATTATATTTGTAGGGGCTTGAAGCTGATTAGATTGTTTGGTTGGTTCAAATAGCATTGCCTTCTAGCAGTAGCAGCTATTGGTTGATAGACATGTTTTCTAGGTGGACTTGCTAACTCAATTCTCATTGCCAAGCATGTGACTTCTGCATGTTCTTAGGCTTGTGGAATTGTGTAGAGATGAAACCGTTGACATAGTAGTCATTTGGGAGATTGGGATTATCTCTCCTGACCAGATTCACTAATTATTCAAACTGCTCTATGTAATGACTAACAATAGAGGTTTGAGTAAGAGCATGAAAAGCTTTAACATTATCACATATTAATGTTTTTGCAAACCCGTCCTACGTAACCACAAAACCTGTAGCTAGGAATGAATGCAGGATGAATCAGTACCTCTCCACCACTTTATTACTTTAAGAAATAACAAATTCAAGTTCGTTGCTTCATGGGTGTTCTGGCAGCATCAAAGTAGTGCTCTACTTGTTGAATCCAACTATCAACATCATCTCCTTCAAAACCTGGTATATTCAATTTGGCTGGTTTGACAAAAGGTTGTATTCTCCTCAATCCAGAGTGTTGTTCATCCTTTTTCGTCCTCTTATTGTATAATCAAACAACTCTTCGTCATTTTTCAATGCATCTCCTAGGGTTGCATTACCATCTGTTCTTGTGTGTGCAGACCGCATAGGCATTTCCTACCTTTGAGTGGATATTGGCCGTTTTGGATGGCTAATACAGAGGGTGTGATACGTCCATTCTGCATCACTATTTTATATCATAATTTACTCTTATTCATTGATATATTTCATATTAGAACGATATCTTATTTTTCATGTTTTACAGTTATGAGAGGGAGAACACCAGATACTATGAAAGGAGAGGAAAATCACCCAAAGAGATACTCAATTTCCAGCGCTCAGAAAAATCTCAGAAAATTCACGCAATCAAGTCAAGTAAGAGAAGCCTTAGAGCCAAAAGATGGGCACCAGAGGGCAGCCAGGGGGTACTTGGAGGGAGAAAGGAAAACGACCCCCGCATCGCTCCGCTCCGGGGAGACACGGGTGGTGACCAAACCCTAGCCCGCCGCCGGCCCCCTCCCCTGCTTTCCTCACCTCGCCGCCACCAAAGACAGCCGCCGAGCAAGCTTGTCGGCTTGCCGGGGATGGTGGCAGCGGCGATTTCGCCGCTCCCTCACATGGAGGGCTTCAGAAGCTGATGTGGCGGCCTTGATGGAGAGGCGACACCGGCTCGACGGAAGTGGTGCTCGCGGTGCGAGCCGAGTCACGTGGCCATGTGGACGTCGCGCGTCAGATCTGAAGCTCCAGCTCCTTGATGCTTGCAAGTACACATGGTTGTTGAAAGTATTTTGGCGGAAAGTATCACCCAATTTATACATCCCAGGAGAGCTTAAAGGTAGGCTCTTATAATCCCCCACAATTGTGGTGCCACTTTTATAAATACACCCGTAGCTATGGTACGCATTCAAACAATGTTTGAAAATAGTTTACTCTGTAATTCGTTAGAATAACAATAATAAAAGAGTATTGTAATGTAACACAATTAACTAAAATAAAGTAATAACAAAAATGAAAGTAAAAAAAACTAAATTACGAGAACAAACAGAAAATGTTAATGGGGAGTTCTGGAATAACCACTAGTACTCATATTAATGTAACGAAGAATTATTCTTTCTTACAGCCATAATGTGTGGACGGAGTCCCGTATAAAGATACACTCCGAGTCTATCAAACAACGCACCCCGCACAACCACTACTAGTCTCAGCAGGAAACCCGTATGGACAACTAGTAGAATGGCCCGAGCCCCTGGTAATTAAGAGTTACCACATGGTTGCAGATAGAATGTGGATCTCCGTTATTCCCCCATTGATGTTTGACATTAGCGACACACCAACGGTATGAGGGTATCAAGCCTCACCCGATTGTGTTTGGTGCATGATTGTCACCTTGCCTACCACCAACTTTAATACCCTTTCATGTCCCATAGGCAAATATTTATATAGCCGGTCTTCGCATAATATCATAAAAGAACAATAACACACAGGCATATAAAACTAAATAAATTCTTCGCATTCATATAATAGAGCATCTAGGGTTCATCCATAATCCCCAACTAATCTACTCAGGAATGAGAGCACAAGACATCATAGGCGTGTTCGTACGGGTAATGGACAAATGAATAAACGAGTACAAGAAGTAATCCACAACAAAGTTTAAGATTACAACGAGATGGATGGAGGAGTCGATGGCGGCAGCGTAGATGATGATGGTGGTGATGTAGATGTTGTGGCCTTCGTGTCCCGAGCCTTCTCTTCTTCACGAATGAAAGGTGTGGCTATGGTTGATATGGATGGACGCAACCCTTCGGAGGCTATGGAGGGTGTGGTGGATTGTTGTTTGGATCTAGGTCTTCCCCTCCTTGTATAGACGGTCTCCTCTTGATCCAAGGGCTCTAGATGAGTTCCTCTAAGCCCCACAAACCGTCCTTATCACCTAAGAAAAGTTAGGGCTCAAGCGGCATTGAAATTGGTGAATAATCACGGAAATCTGGATGATTTTTGTCGCCCAGACGTGGCAGTACGGCCTCCGCTAAGGTCGGGTGCGACCGTACTGCAGGTTGTTAAATCTCCCGACGTCATTCGGTGTTTTCGTCGCCATTTCCTCAAATGAACTCCATTTTGGGTGTTCTTGGGCTCGTGGAACTCGTATGGACGAGACCCACACTCCGGTGGCATTGGTTCTTCATTTTGAGTTCATTGAAAAAATGACCATTTTCCAAGACACTTGCCTTGCATCTGGTGCTTCTCCTTTGCCTCCTTTAATCATTATTTCTTCATAATTCCACCTACATATAAATAGGCATAAATGGGGAGGAAACAAGTAAATTCCAATAAAAACCCATGGTTGTGAAAAGTTCATCAGAATAATAGTTTGAGTGCCAATCATCATAAAAGGTGGAAGATAGCTTAGAGAATTGCCAAAATTCCAATGTAAACAAATGAAAATACATTGAGCAAAACTCTATATAAAATGGACGCATCAACATCCCCAATCTTAGACTAAGGATAAGTCGAATAAAAAGAATGCAGCCATTAAAACTTCCACACTTGGCAACTAATTAATTTTTTTTTGAAAGCTCAAAGCAAGATATATGTACTTGTACAAGGCAACACAAGCTCAATTATATAAAAAAATTGATATCAAAACCATAAGAGATTCAGTAAAAACTTGTATGTCCCATGTGAGAGTTAAATCTAGATTGAAGAATAAGCTTGTGATCCTCCTATTTCCAATTTATTATATTTTTGGTTTTTGTTTGTTTTTGTGGAGCAGGAGTTCAACATGCATAATTGTAAAACACGAATAGATATAAAGCTTTTAAATGCTACTCACTAATGCTATCAAGTCCAGACTCTCAATTGCAAACTTTGGATGTTGAACTCCTAGAATATTTATTTCTTAGTGAATGAGGTTATGCCAAAAGGAATGGTATATGCAAAGGGTACTTTATAGGCTAGGTCGGAGTACCCGGTGCAACAATGGATGGTACAACTGAGATCCCACTCATGATTGATATCCAAGATTGCCCTCTAGTTTTGATCGCTCAATAGTCAGTGGAGTGTCCAACTTTGCTTAGAAACGCAGACCTATAAGAAGCTGATACTCTTACCCAATCAACTCATGGCCGAAATGTGAGAGTTATCTCGAGTAAATATTTAGTAGGCCAGCACAGTTGTCACACCCCCCCCCCCCCCCCCCCCCCCGATAGAGTACGATAGTAGTTGTAAGACGTAAAGCAATATCTCACTATGATCACAAGACAAACATTTGGTAAAATCTCGAAACTTTACAATATCAATTCTCATTGACAACTTCCTCTATGAGCAACAATTGAGTCTATTATTTCTAACACCATGGGTTTGAGAAACTTCATAACTATTTATTTAAATCAATTAAACAATGTCAAGTACAAGTATAAAGAGGCGCCCTCCCTAGGAGGGCGTTTTTGACTCACTTCCCACGTAACAAGTGGCGCACGATGGGGAGGTCGGGTGAACCACAGTGCACCACTTGTCACGTTGTGATCAAACCCACCGGTGGACAGGGTACGGGTGTGCTTTTTTCTTTTTTTTTCTTTAGATTCCAATACGAAAAATAAAATATTTTGCGAACCGAGCGTCCAAATCACATTCAAAACTAGATGATGAGGAAATCCCAACCATCAACACAATGCCGACAACCAACGAACCAATAACAAGAAGTCGTGCTAAACAAATATATAATCAGGTGAATGCTATTGAATTTACCGAGTAATCTTGAAAACATGGCTATGCTTTGAACTCCTTTGTTGTTGGTTGTACTCATTTGGCCGGAGTCATTTTAAGAGGTAGCTTTTACCAACAAAGGCATGAAAAACAAGAGCAACACTATTCAGCATCAAAGATGCATCCCAGCACCATTCATACTTCCAATAGCTTGCACACACACCAACAACAATTTGCTTAGGGTTATGAATCCAAATTTCAAGATTTAAATTTGGACCTTGTGCTTATTTATAATCTGTTGTAGAAAATTAGTCGCCGAAGTAGGCAAATGTCACAGGTTTTCTATCAGCGAAAAGAAATACTAATTCTGCTTTTTCCCTCCCTGCTTCCACAATTAGCACAGAACTACTCATGCTGCTTATTTCCTTCCACCATTGGGATGTCCCCAACACTCGCGGTGGGTAATGACCAATTGCCTACTACAATTACGGATTACAAGCAGATAATAATCATATCATATTAACATGCCAGGCATCAAACTTTAAAAATTATGGCGACTAATGTACATGAAAAGCTAGTAAATGTATGATCAGAGGCTCTCTTTAGTGCCAAGTCCTGGCGGAGCACCTCAGGTAGGGTTTTCTGATCTCACTGGAAAGTTTAATGCTTCATTGATCCGACTGAAAACAAGTCGAACTGGGATGCAGGCAATAGTGGTTCCACCAATATTCCGAACTGAAGTATTCCTTTTTGCACTCTCTCTACGACTGCTGGCAAAAGATGAGAGCCTGCGCATTTTCCTTGGTGAAGATTCTGATTTCTTGGTATGTGGCCGCCAAGACTTATCCATGTCATGCTCCGAGATCTTTTTGCGGCCACTGAGTTTCGATCTAGATGCATGTGATGATCTTTGCTGACGTGGTTCTGCAACTTCGCTCTTTAGCAAGTGGTTAAGACTACTTGTTGCCAGATGGTGATTATCTCTACTTTCCACTGGACAACTATCATCCAAAACCACAACAGGTAAAGGGAACCCCAGAACAGGTTTACGATTCCATTGACTCATGAGAGAAACAAGAGGTGCACGGTGGCCCTTGTAGGTTCCTTCGGCTGCCAACTCAACATCATAAAGTCTATAGCCTGTACGTACACTCTTGATTGGCTTTACCACGGGACATCTTGTAGATTTCAGACCAGGTTTCTGCTCAGGCGGTATTACTTGAAGCGGCGACCCATAATATGGAGATGCTTCTTTAACTTTCTCAGAGTATGAATGGTTGCTTAGAGTTTCAGATGACTCATCCTGATCAGGTCCGCTTTCAGCATACTGTTGCCCCATAACACCGGCACCGCCGTCTGGAGGAACTAGCACAAATTTCATGTCATTTCCCAGATCAGTGGGCTTACATAAAGAAGCACTTCCCACTCTTGCCTCCAACCCAGTAACATCTTTGTCTTGTTCCTTGCATTCCATTGTCTTTTCGTATTGTTGATCATGAAGTGAGGGTATGCGCTCTTTGCTATAGTCAGTAGTTTGAGTATTGTGTTTTAAGATCTCATCCTTTACAGATGTGCAAGATCCACTCGTGCGCAAATGTCCTGAAAAAATATCAGTTGAGAAGCATTAAGCAGTACGTTCTGTGTTAGACAGTGCAAAAAATGGACACACATTGCAACAAAAGATTGAAATGATGGATGTGCCCATTAAACGAAATGTGATAAATCTCTGTAGTTGTATGCTAGAAATATGAAAGACATGGCTGTAGAGGAAACATGCCAATTCCTACAGTAATTCACCTCCAACACAGGATCGACTTGATTACAAAGCATGAAACAGCTTATTCTACAATACTGGTGTCGCAAAACCTTTTCTCACAACGTATGGCAATGGCGGTGACGCTGCCCTGTCGCTCCGAGTTTGACGCCTCGCCATTCTTGGCTAGAAGCAAGGCTGGGCGAGGCCTACCGTCGTTGCGGTATGTAGTTGAGGGCACCTCCTTACCTAGTTGTAGTCGCTTGGTGAGGACGGTCGTGTGTGTGTGTATGCGTGTGTGTGTGTGTCCCGATGTCTTCCTATTCAATGAAATGAAACGCAAATTCTTTTGCGTTTTCTCGAAAAGAAAAAAAAAACTTTTTCTCACAAGTTGCTTGAAGAGTACCACATATGCTGTTTTTCACTTCTTTGTGTATCAATCTACTAATGGCCATACAGTGTGCTTAAAAGAATGATGTAACTGAAAAGAATGGAAGCAGTACTATCTGTTTACCTTCCGCTCTGACAGTCTCCATAGTACGGGGAGCACCAAGAAATTCATCATCATCAGAGCAGCCATCATTAAGAAACCCAGACCCATCCAAGGCTGCAACTTCCTTTAGTTGAAAAGCTTTGGCAGCACTGCGGTTAGTGCATAATGCATCTGCTGAGGTCTCCACACTTGAAGCGCCTGAGCTGTAGGAACAATTTACATTATCTGACAAAGCAGATTCCCCCCTATTTGATTCAAACAAATTGGACAGTTTGTGTCCAGGGTACCGGACAGAAGACTGCCCTGAAGGGTCCCAATATGATGGAACTGTCAGCGGTGAATCTTCACATAACTTTGACAGAGGACGTCGCCTATTTTTCTTCCTCGAATTTTCATAAGCTTGCCCAATATTGGATCGTTTCCTTTTTGTCAATGAATGAGATTGATTACTCTTGTTTATTCCATTGGTGCTAGATAACTCATAGCCAAAGCTTGGCCCACTTTCAAAAAGAGGTAGATCCTGATACCCATTTGAAAAAGAGCCCGCACTTGACTTCTGCTTGGAAACCTTATTGGATCCGATAAGGTCTCTCATACGCCGAAATCCTTTAACTGTATCAGCCTGAGATTTGTTTGATGCCTTCCTTTTCTTCCTTGACGATGAAGCATACCTAGTGCTTGAAGAGGATATATTTTGTGGAATCTTGAACAATGAGGCTTGAGATAAACCTTGAGCTGAGTTTTCTTCAATACCATATATGTCTCTTTCAACATGAGAAGATCTTTTGGTAGTGCCACTTATGTTTTTAGACTTTGCAGAATAGATATTCTGGGATGCACACATAGCATCATCCATCCCATCTTCATCTGGAAAGCGAGATCTTTCGATTTCAAGGGCATGCATAATGGCATCCTCTCTGCGAACATACTTTCCTTCATTGTATGTCCTCTTTTGCTGGCGAGCTAAAAGTTTCGCTTTTTCTATACACTCTTCATATTCGCCACACCGGAATGCCTTCACACGCTTAGACTTCTCGAGATTATACCAGTCACTGTGATGAAAGTTAAAGGAACAAGATAAACAGATCAGACTTAAGATGCAAGAATAAAAAAACAAAATAACCTATGCCAAATAGAGAAAAGAGAATTACACGCAAATAAATAATCCAAAATGTGAGTAACCAAAATGAAAATCTTTTTCCAGAACCAATGTAGAAAGAAAATCTGTAGGGCCAAAGGAAGTAAATAAACACTAATGTACAAACATGATCAGAAAATTAAGAACAACTCGTCAACCATTGAAGTGTAAAGCACACAGACGACAGGAAACCATCAGCTGATCACATACAGGAAATTTGCTCCAAGCAAGGCTTGAGAAACCTTAGGGGAATCACAGGGTTCACATTTGGATATTTTCAAACTATGCAGGACAATATTGAGCATATGTTCAGATATAACATCACCGCATTTCCACAAGTCCACATAACAATTAGATCCAAATATTAGTGTATGACACTTTTTCCTAGGTATACAGAGAAACTAATATGTTTGTCACCTAATTGATCCTAGTGTTGCCTTTTTCTCTTCACATTGTGGTGGGCAAATAGATAGTGAGAGTCAATGATGTAACCTAGGTTTCACTATTTCCAAGTCTGAGCAGAAACTGCGTACTTGTACTACTCTATGGCTCTATGCCCCCAATGGCAGCCAGAACACATCTGATACTAATCAGCATCGTCAGCTGTAGTGTAAGCTATCGATGGAAACAATCATTCCGTGATAAGGCCAATAACCAACCATCATCTGAACAGATCGAATCTACGCACGCACAAGCGCAAGAAAGAAACAGAGACAACTAATTAGAAAGAGGGGTTGTACTACGGACATGCTGCCATCGGGGCGGCCGAGGAGCTTGATGGGCGTTCCGGCGGAGCGGGGCGGAACGACACAGTTCTCGGGCAGCTCGTCCTGGCCGAGGATCCGGCCGGGCCACCAGGATCCGTTGCGGCGGCGCACCCAGACTAGCGCCCCCACCTCCGCGTCCGCCCCCGTAACTCCGGCGGGGAACTCGTCTTCTCCACCGACGCTTCCCATCCCGGCACCGCTGCCGCTCTCACCGCCCCACCACCATCACCTGCCCCTCCGCCTCAGGATTTTTTTTTATCAAGCCAATAACGACTTTCTTGTCCAAGAACGCGAAGAGGGAAGCGGATGAAACAGGCAAAGGCGCGGAGGCGGCGCTCAGCGAGCGCGGGCGGCGGCGGGTGATGCAGCTCCGGTTCTCCGTGGAGGCTGGAGGTCTCCGTGCTATGGAGAAGCGGAAAGGGGAGGAGGCGGAGGGGGAGGTGTGGGGTCTCGCCGTCTGGAGAGGAGAAAGGGGGGTTTCGGTCCTTCTGAGCGTCGGTTGGGCTATTTCCTCTCTCGGGCCTCTCCTGACCTGCAAGCCCATTTCAGTCATCTTGCGCGTCTTGCGCCTAGGGCTGCAAAAATAATCACGACTCCTTTTTTTTCATCTCGACTTGAGACTTTGAGAGAGAAAAAATGACATAAGCCGTGGTTGTTGTTTTTTGGGGGGCAAAAACTGTGGTTGGTTGGAAAACAAGCTAAGTTTGAGCCAAAGTTAAGATAGATTAGCGAATTATTTGTACTCCTTCCATTTCTAATTATAAGGGCTCGTTTGTCTCCCATCATTTCAAGCCGGAATAATGGATTCATTTGTGATTCCATACACAGCATGTTTGGATGTCATGGAATTGGTCATGTCATTTCATTTGGAAATGCAGCAAATTTCTATTGTGTGTTATGCCAATTCATATCCTTAACCATGTCATTTCACTTTCCAAATTCTACCAAATGAAATGAAACGATGGGAGCCAAACAAGCCCTAAGATGTTTTAGATATTGCAATATTGACTACATACGGACTAACATGAGTGACACTAAAAGGCGTCTAGATGCATACGAATATGAGAAAACTGAGAAAGCTAAAACATATATGTTATATTTAGGAATGGAGGGAGTATTTTCAATCGAGGGTAATACTTCTTATTGTGTTGCATCATCCCTTCCATTTGAGGGTTTCCAACTTTATCATCATGCTGGTATGTAAATTTTTTTACTTACATTTTGTTTCTATTGTAGCACTAGCACTGGCTTGCAAACTTTGTACAAGGTGGTCTGAGCTAGCACTTGGTAAAAAATAGGATGGAATATGTCAAGTGGAGGGGCCAAAATACATTAGATGACATCTGAGGGGGGACAGCTTAAATTTTTCTATGTTTTGTATGGTACAAAATGGCAATTCGAAGTAATATTGTGAAAATTCTAATTGAGTTGGGGGGCCATGTCCCTTTTAACCTCCACTAAGGTCCGTCAGTGTGCATGTGTCTCCATCGCCCCTCTAGAATCTCCCACTCCCGTACGCTACCTCCTTCACAGTCCTATTTATTTTTTATGCTCTCTTCTCATGAATCCCACATACCTTGTTGTCTGGTCACTTGTGTTAAGGTCACCATTCAGTTTCACAACCCTACTTATTTTGAAATCCAGTTCGACGCCCTTCAATGATCAGCAAACTTAGGCCCAGTTTGGTTGGGCTTAATTTTGGTTTTTGGCTTTTGGCTTATAATCCACAAAAGCACCTATATAGGTGTTTTTAGTTTTGGTTTTTGGCTTATACCATCATGCAACAAACTCCAATCAAAAGCAAAACCCATCTATTTAGGTGCTTTCGAGGCTTAATTATAAGTCAAAGTTTTAAGCCAGAAATAAGCCCAACCAAACAGGGCTATAGTTACATCGTTCATGAGTAGAGCTATAATAAACCTAGGGGGTCTTCGACCCAAATACAATTTGAAACAAAATGAAAGGCATTCCTAGCCAGCTAACACACCACTGAATTAGCTTCCCTATTACAAAACGCAATACTAGCTTGATCAAACCCATTCCATAAATGCAATAGTCATAACAAATTGCAGATGAAGATGTCACAGAGAAGTCACCGTCTAGCATTGTCTCTATGACTTGCATGCAATCTGATTGAACAATAAACTTGTTGCTTCCAATATGTTATGCTAGGGACAACCTATTCATGAACGCATACGCTTCTGCCATTGAGGAATCCCCCACATGATGCAAAAACCGATTAGATGTTGCTATGAATGACCCCTTGTCATCTTTGATAACCAGCCCGGTTGCACATGTTCCCCGAGTCCTCATCATATGCATCATCAGTGTTGATCTTCAGGAACCCTTCCATTGGCTTAGACCACCCCACTCTTGGCTTGGTATTAGGTTTATTGTCCATTTTATACTTTGTTTTCAACACAACTATCGACATTTAATACCTTGTTGGCCTCTGCTCTATCCCCATGAACTAGATGTCTTCTCTCCTACCAAACATACCATCTGCATGTGTCAATCAACTCGGAGATGCCAATGCCATCGAGCTTAGGAGCATTAACTCCCTTTCGAAGAATTTCTTCTAAGATAACCGAACCGTTTAGGATCTCCAAAATATTTCCCCACACGCCTAGACTTTGGCACACAAGCTTTGCATGATCACATGTAACAAGATGTGTTTAATTTCTTCGGAACCTGAGCGGTAGACCGGACATCCACCCTCACAAGTTACAAACCTACTTCATACTAGCAAAATGTCCGTGCATTGACACGGGCTGATGAAACAATTTAATGATTTATTTGTACAGGACAAGACCGTCATCCGTGCCTTGCAACGAGTAAATAAATTATAAATATCCATGCATTGCTACGAAATCACTAACGTATATTTCTCATGGCATATCATCTCTATATGAATCATGTTTTCCTCTTAATCATAGTTTTTGTAGAGGCTCCATCAATCATGGGTGTTGGCTCATCAAACATCTCCTTCTATACATTCTACACATTCCACGTTACGCACTACATGAGTTTTTTTGTCGATACTGAAATAAAAAAGTTAGTTGCTAGTGTAGGTGTGAATGTTCATCTCCTAGGCCACATGCTCATTGGCGTAGCCGCATGTATTGTATTGCATGAGCACCTCCTCACGCTCAAAGTCCTCCACTGCCAGGGCGGCCAAGGCGGTGGCGTGACTTAAACTTCCCCTATAATCGACCAAATTGCATAGTCCCAACCTTTGTTCGTCTATTCGTCTTTGTTGGGGTTATGCCGAACATGTGTCCTCACTAAGAAGACTAAAAGCCAGCATACCAGGGTGGCCCATAGTGGTGGTAAGCCGAATCCGGCTTAACCGGGCGGCCCAGTATGATGAAGCGCAGGAGGCCCATCCGGCTAAGGGAAGATTCCAGAAGCCGGCCTGCATTACGGAAGACTTAGCCCACAAGGCAGGGCCCAAGCCGGATTGGAGTAGAACTCTGTACTTAGTCGGTTAGGTTTCCTCCTGTAAGCCCTAGGTACGGACGCCTTTATAAGCCGGCCTATGGGACGCCTTAGGGCACGCTCTCAATCCCAATCCACTGTAACTCGGTGATATTGCCTTATAGTGAATTATACCAGCACGTAGGGTTTCGCCACCGTTGCGAGATCCGAAGCTGGGTAAACCCTTTGTCGCCCCATTGCCGGAACACCCCACGTCTCGAAAACCCCTCTCTCTACCTAGCTCGATGGCACCCCTGCCGCGGCTAGAATCGACAATACCACGACAGTTGGCGCCCACCGTGGGGCAGGAGATGTCCGGGGTTTCGATCCGTCCAGGAGCCACAGGCGGAGTCGGCGACACCATCGCGGTCGGCATGGTGAGCTACTTCGACGAGACAGGAGCTGGCCACGTCTTCAACGACGGCTTCTGGACGCCGGCAAAGGAGGATCCGGCCGGCTGGTCCACGGTTTCCATCGGCGGTTTCGACATCTTCATCGGCTTCACCGCTCAGGCCTTGGACGATCTCGGCTTCACCTCGATCTTGCCCACCGCCCACCCAAGCAACCTCGACGAGGAGTCAGATCTGGACTCTGATGAGATCACCGATCTGGATCTGACTTTTGACGCTGACGACGAAGAATCTGAAGATGACGCAAGTTCTGGCATGGCGGCTCCGTACTTCCACTTCGTCGGCATCTTAGGAGAATCCGGCTCTCACGAGTCGATGACAGAACCTGAGTCTATCCTCCCTGCTCTACAGGCCAGGGTTGATTCAGAAGCCGGATCAGGGGACACCGCCCATATGGAGCAGGACCTCGAATCTGAAGGAGAATCTGACGATTTTAGTCGGAAAGTTGCATCCTGTTTAGGACGCCCTGCCGAGGTCTTGATGGGAAACGTCTCTGACCCTAAAGACGACCCCAACACCTCGAAAGCCGCCAATGGCGAAGAAAAAACTCCACAAGCCGGAAATCTCAAAGTGGATTTTGTTCCACCACTGGCTCCATTGAAGGGGTCAGGTAGAGTGCCGGCTGAAGGAGACAACATTGATGTTACAACCGGCGAGGCGGCAGAGAAGGAGCACGAAGAAAAGATGGCGAGGTACAAAAAGCTGCTAACGCCACTCCCTCCTAACGCATCGCTAGAAGACATTGAGAAGCGTCGCGCCCTGCTTGAGGAGCAAGCAGCCTAGATAGTAGAGTGTGAAGTTGAGCTTACAAACAAGGAAACGGAGTTCATCCGAAAGCAGAGAGAAAAGGGGGCTGACGATGTCTTCCGTCCGGCTCGTGACAAAAATCTGCACAAGAGGTTGGATTTCCGCAGCAAGTGGGAAGCCGACCATGTTGATTCAATCTGGAGGAAGTACCACCACCGACGTGACCCGGTGACAAACCTCAGTTACTTCAATACCCCAGCCAAAAACATGGAGGCTGCCCAGGAGGTCATGTTCGACAAATCGTTGGATCGTGACGCTCGGCTCAAGTATTCGGCTTATCTCCTGGAGGTCGCACAACAGCAGCAAAACGACTCGCAAGTCAAAACGGGACGCCTCGTCGACGATTCTCGTCTTTGTAAGTCGACTGCCAACAAGCCAATGGCTGCTGCCCCTGCTGACCCAGACGATGACCCGGCCGGCTCAAGCAGCCACAACAAGGGCGGCGACTAGGGGCGCGGAATCCCGAACAGGCTCTTCACGCCATCGTGAGGCTGGCCGGGAAAGACATCGGAGCCGTGAGCGAAAGGAGGACCCTCGCAAGGAAAAGGCGGTGCCATCCCGTCAGGAGCGACGACGTGAAGGGGAAAATCAACCCTGGAGGATAACAGAGGTCATATGCCACCTCCACCGCCGCCTCCACCGCGCAAAGAGGGAGATAACCCTTCTAAGTACATACTGAAAGAACAAACTGTACCCGAGATGTCGCCTAGAGGGGGGGTGAATAGGCGATTAACACTTTTTCTAATTAGGGCCTGATAATTGCGGAATAAAACTATGTGTTTAAATTAACAAGCCAACAACCTAATTACTAGGCTCACCTATGTGCACCAACAACTTATGCTAAGCAAAGCAAGCAACAAGGGATAGCAAGATATATAACTTCAAGCACGAAGGCTATCACAATGTATATTGCATAAGTAAAAGCTCGGGTATAGAAATAACCGAGGCACGCGGAGACGAGGATATATTCCTGAGTTCCTCCTTGTTAACGGAGTACGTCTCGTTGGAGGGGTGTGAGCTCGCCACAAGAGGCCTACTCAAGATGCCACAAAGGCCTCACCCTATTCTCCGATGAACCTCACCCAAGGGATTGGTTCACCTTCCACTATCGGAATCCTTCGAGGCGGATTCCGGAGCCCTTTTATACCGTTCTTGGGGCACACACCCACAACTCAATTGGGGGCTCCCAAACTCGTGCCGAAGCTTCACAACTCGAAGTCTTCACGGCACCTCCAAACCGTCTAGGGTACACAATGCACCCAAGAGGCACAAAGCTCTTGGGACCACAAAGCACCCAAGAGTAACAAGCTTCTCAACGTCGATCCTCACGTATCACCGTAGGGAGAGCAACCCGATGCAACTAATGCAAGAGGCAAGAACACACAAAGTGGTCAAATCCTTCACTCTCAAATTCCAACCAAGCAACAAATTCTTTGGGGGGGAATAAGAGAGGAAGAACAAAGGGGATGAACACAAAGCAACCCCAAAATCTAGATCCACTAGGTTCCCCTCACTTAGAGGAGATTTTGATTGGTGGAATGGTAGATCTAGATCTCCTCTCTTGAATCCCTAAGTTTGGGCAAGAATCATTGGAGGGATTGAGAGCAATCAAGCTCACAAGGTTAGCAACAATGGAGGAGGGAGGAAAGCAAGTGAGCTCAAGATGTTCAAAAGGGTTAAAGAACCGTTGGGAAAGAAAACACATTTAAATAGGTGCCCTGGGAAATCTGGCCGTTGGGCTCAGATTCCCGCAGGGCTGGTAGTACCGGCCTCACCAACGGCTAGAAGGGAAAGCCCGCGGGACCGGTAGTACCGGCACAAAGTGCGGTACTTCCGACCCACCCAAAACAGCTTACCAAAGGTCTTCAAAAAGGCTCAACCCGCCGGGGCGGTACTTCCGCAGTTAGCACCGGTACACCGGTACTTCTGGGGTTACTTCCGGTGCCACTTCCGCTCGGAAACAGAGGCGATTTTTCATAAGCGGAACTGGCTTCCGGAAGTAGCCGCGGAAGTTCCTAGCGGTAGTTCCGCCCGGAGGGCCGGTAGTACCGGTATACCGGTACTTCCGGGGTTACTTCCGATGCCACTTCCGCTCGAAAACAGAAGCGACTTTTCATAAGCGGAAGTGGTATCCGGAAGTAGTCACGGAAGTGGCCAGCGGTAATACCACCCGCGAGGCCGGTACTTCCGGTCACAGAAGAACAGCAAAACCTGAAACTGAATAACTTTTGCGTGGAAACTCCGAATCGAGTGAATCCAATTTTGTTGGAAAGAGGACGAGAAGAGCTTACACTACAAAAAGTCAAAATATTGAAACAAGCAAGGGAGATTGTGCAAAGGGTTGGAAAGGTGAAAACCTTCCAAACGGATGAACCGGCAAAATCTCCAAAACCGAAAACGCAATAGAAGACGCATATGCAAACCGTTTTCGGTGAACTTGGCTTTGTCATGACAAGCATGACAAGCACCAAGACCACACCACGATAAGAGCCAAATAAGAACCAATAAAGATGATTGCATGGATGCAAAGGTTTGTGCTCTGTACAATGATACGATCACGATATTCGGTCGAGAGCCCCTCTTGATAGTACGGCTATCTATCCTATAACCCGGTCTCTCACTAAACATCATGAGACCGGTAAAATAGAAACCCTAGCAAGATCATACCTTTGCCTTGTGCTTAAACCACTTGAGGTCGATGAAGACGATCTTCAACTCCTCAAGACGCACCACCTTTCTTCATTGCGCTTCGCTTGGTGAAGATTCACATGTGGCTCCCCCATACACCAAGATGGGAGAAGCACCTCTTCGGAATATCTTCACTTGGCCTTTGTCTAGATGACGAACATCTTGGCCTTGATCAACAAATGATCTTCTTCCCTAAACCTTGACTCCAACACATGGAGAACAAGCAAGACCTTGACTCCAACAAATGGAGACAAGCAAGCTAATGGACACCTACAAATATAGCTCAATGCAAATATTAGTCCATAGAGATTGTCATTAATTACCAAAACCATGCATGGGAGCAACCATGCACTTTCACATACCCCCTCCACGACGACAAAGGACTCCAAATCCTCCGCGTAACGCGAGTCGGGCAAGCCAAAGCCGTCACAGGGAAGAGCCAAGACAGGAAAAGTCGGTTGGAAAACCGCCATCAGCCAATGATGTTCGAAGCCTAATCGAGGAGAGGAAATTGGCAAGAGACGCCCAATACCTCGGCCCCAAGTGCTTTGGCAGAGCAATCAGAGAGCAAATTCTACCTCCCACTTTGTCGAACGTAACAAAGATGGTTGAGAAGTACAGTGGTACGGCTAATCCTGAGACCTGGCTCTCAGATTATGTCAGTGCCTGCGACATATATCAAGGCAGCGCCGACTCTGCAGTGCGATTTTTGCCCCTGATGTTAACCGGGACGGCGCGCATGTGGATTGAAGGTTTGCCGGAAAGGACAGTTCATACTTGGAGTGACATGAAGCGTGTCTTTATTCAGCACTTCCAGGGCACATATAAGCGCCCAAAGTCGATTTTCGACTTACAGCGGTGCGTGCAGCAAAAGAACGAGTCTAGCCGTGAGTTCGTCTCGCGATGGAGTGAAATCAAGAACGCTTGCGAAGGCGTCTCAGAAACTCAGGCGATCCATGCTTTCAAGCAATCTCTGAGGAAGGGGACGACTTTTCGTTTCATGATCTACAGCGACTAGTCGGAGACTTTGGGGGGCTTACTCGCTTGTGCAAATAAGTATGCCGCCGCTGATGATGACAACAGGGAGGATGCCGAAAACCGCCGACGCGAGTCCGGGAAAAAGAAGATTGAAGACCAAGCCGGCCCTTCTCACGAAGTCGCTGCCGCCTTTGGAAAGGGTGGCTCAAGCAATGGCAAGTGGCAGGGCAAGAAGCCGGCAAACAACCAATCGTCCCGGCCGCCAGCGGTGAAATATGACGACATCAAGCACAACCCCTGTGTCCATCATCTGAGGCCAGATGGAACAAGTTCCCACACGCTCCAACAATGTCAAATTAATCGAGACATCGCTAAGGACCCCAAAGCCGGCAAGTCAAGGAACAAGCGCAAGTCCAGGAAGGACGACAAAGAGAAGGAGGACGCTGCGTCAGAATCGGATGATGCAGCTTCCAAAGAGAAAGGCAGCAAATTCCCTAAGCATGCCGAAAGTCTCATCGTCAACCTGGCAACAGACTCCTCTCGTAAGCAAAAGGCGGCTTGGCGAGAACTCAATGCTACGGTGCCCGCAGTTCCTCAATATCTGGATTGGTCCGACACACCCATCACATGGGATCGCAGTGATCACCCGGACAGAGTTCCTGCAAAGCGCACCTACGCTTTAGTCGTCAGCCCAATAGTCGACAAGTATAAGTTGACAAAGGTGCTAATGGATGGCGGCAGCAGTATCAACATACTTTATGCCGCAACATTGAAGAGAATGCGTCTCTCCGAGTCACAACTCACCCACAGCACTGTGAAGTTTCATGGGATTGTGCCGGGACGACAAGCCTCTTCGATGGGGCAAATTACCCTGAAGGACACCTTTGGTGAAGCCGATAATTTTTGGACTGAGGACGTCTCTTTTGAAGTGGTTCCCTTCAGAAGTGCATATCATGCAATCTTTGGACGTCCGACTTTCGCCAAGTTTATGGCTTGGCCCTGCTACATCTATAGCAAGCTGAAAATGCCGGGACCAAATGGGATCATCACAGTCAAAGGGGACTTCAAGAAAGCCAAGTAGTGCGAGGCCTCTAATGCCGTCCATGCGGAAAAAGAAATCCGCAGGGAAGAGTTGGAGGATCTCAAGAAAACAATTGGTCCCGATGAGATGCCGGCAACAGAAAAGCCGTCTTCTAAGGTTGATTCAAGCTTCAAGCCAAAGGATGACACCAAGAAAATCAAGCTCTCAAAGGACGATCCGACAAAGGAAGCCATCATCGGTGCCGGTCTCGATGACAAATAGGAAGGCGAGCTCGTCAAGTTTCTCCGTGAGAATCGGGACATATTTGCCTGGTCACCATCCGACATGCCAGGTGTCCCGAGGAAACTTGCCGAGCACTCCCTAAAAGTCAACAAGGACGCGAAGCCGGTCAAGCAAGGCCTCCGCCGGCTCGGAACTGAGAAGCGCAAGGCGGTCGGGAAGGAAATCTTAAGGCTCACAGCCGCCAAATTCATCCGTGAAGTTGTCCACACTGATTGGTTGGCAAATCCCGTGCTAGTCCCAAAGAAAAACACCTCTGAGCTACGTATGTGCATTGATTTCACTGGCTTAAACAAAGCCTGCCCTAAGGATCCGTTCGCCTTACCGCGTATCGATCAGGTCATTGATTCAACTGCCGGCTCAGAGATGCTATGTTTTCTGGACGCTTATTCGGGTTACCATCAGATTAAGATGAAGGAGTCAGATCAAATTAAGACGTCCTTCACCACGCCATATGGCAATTACTGCTATGTCACAATGCCTTTCGGCTTAAAGAACGCTGGTGCTACTTACCAAAGGTGTATGCAGCGGTGTTTGGACAAGCAGATTGGCCGCAATGTTCACGTCTATGTCGACGACATAGCGGTCATGTCGAAGAAGCGCGGCGATCTTATCGCCGATCTGTCGGAAACCTTTGCAAATCTAAGGGAGTACCAGATGAAGCTTAATCCGGCAAAATGCATCTTCGGAGTACCCGCAGGCAAGCTTCTGGGCTTCATTGTTTCCCAAAGAGGAATTGAAGTTAACCCAGAAAAGATAAAGGCGATTCAGAACATCGAAAGGCCGTCTTGTCTAAAAGACATACAACGGCTTACGGGTTCCGCCGCGGCTGTAAGCCGATTCATTAGCCGGCTTGGCGACAAGCATTGCCATTATACAAGCTCCTCAAAAAGTCGGACAGTTTTGTTTGGACAGAGGAAGCAGAGGCAGGCTTGGCTCAGCTGAAGTATACATTGACGCATGCTCCAATCTTAGCAGCTCCGAGGGAAAAAGAGCCGCTTCTCCTCTACTTGTCGGCCACGAATTTCGTGATAAGTGCCGTCATTGTAGTGGAGCGCCTGGAGGAAGGGAAGCAATGGCCGGATCAGCGCCCCGTCTATTTCATTAGCGAGGTGTTCTCAGATTCAAAGCAACGCTACCCTCACTACCAGAAGTTAGCCTATGGTGTATTCTTTGCCGCCAGAAAATTACGGCATTACTTCCAGGATCACACAATCACGGTGGTCAGCAAAGCTCCATTAAGAGAAATCATCAATAATGCCGACGCAACGGGTCGAGTCGCCAAATGGGGCATCGAGTTAGCAGCTTTCGACATCCAGTACAAGCCGAGGACCGCCATCAAGTCTCAGGTTCTAGCCGACTTTGTTGCAGATTGGACAGAGGCGATGGAAAGCACACCTTTGCCGGATTCTCAGTACTGGATAATGCACTTCGATGGCTCAAAGATGAAGGAGGGCTCGGGGGCTGGAGTAGTGCTAAAATCGCCTAAGGGTGATAAGCTCAGTTATGTCCTCCGAATCCACTTCAACGCCACCAACAATGTAGCAGAATATGAGGCTCTCCTCCACGGCCTTCACATGGCTAAGGAGTTGGGAGTAAAGCGCATCCTCTGCTATGGCGACTCGGATCTGGTTGCGCAGCAACTTGATGGATGCTGGGACACAAAAAGTCCCACAATGGCGGAATACAGGAGAACAGTCGATGAATTCGGCCGATGTTTTGCCGGCTTAGAGGTTCGACATATCTCCCGAGATGACAATGAAGCTGCTGATGCCTTGGCCAGAATAGGCTCCAGGAAAAAGGCAGTGCCACCAGACGTATTTCTCCATCACCTTCACAAGCCGTCCATCAAAGGTGGCGACGAAGATTACCCCTTGTCGGCAGAATCAGTTCAAGTGTGCTTGGTAACCCCAGATTGGACCACGCCCTACATCGATTTCTTGATTAATAAGAAACTGCCCAAGGATGATGAGGTGTTGAGCCATCAAATTGAGCGTCGAGCAAAGGCGTACACGATTATTGACGGACAGCTTTACAAACGGAGCACATCCGGCATCTTCCAAAGATGCGTCTCTCCAGAAGAAGGACGGCAAATCCTGGAAGAAATCCACTCCGGCGAATGTGGGCATCACGTGGCGGCAAAGGCGTTGGTCGCCAAGGCGTTTCGGCACGGATTCTTCTGGCTAACGGCTAAGGAGGATGCTATCAACATCGTCAAGACTTGTGAAGGATGTCAGCGCTACGCAAAGCAGGTTCATTTGCCGGCTCAGGAGCTCCGAACGATCCCTATTACTTGGCCGTTTGCGGTCTGGGGGCTCGACATGGTGGGACCTTTCAAGACGGCAAGAGGAGGCTTAACTCACCTGCTGGTGGCGGTCGACAAATTCACGAAGTGGGTGGAGGCAAAGCCCATCAAGAAACTCGACGGAGCTACAGCTACAAAGTTCATCGTCGAGATTACAACTCGATTCGGCATACCGCATAGCATTATCACTGACAATGGCACAAACTTTGCCGTCGGTGAGCTATCGAAGTTTTGCAGCCGATCAAAGATCCGACTCGACGTGGCATCGGTGGCACACCCGCAATCCAATGGACAGGTAGAGCGCACTAACGGCATTATTCTGCAAGGTATTAAGCCGAGGCTTGAAACTCCTTTGCATCGAGCAGCCGGCGCTTGGGTTGATGAATTGCCGGCGGTCTTATGGAGTATTCGTACTACCACAAACAGATCAACCGGCTTCACTCCTTTCTTCCTTGTCTATGGTGCAGAAGCGGTGCTCCCATCCGACATGATCCACGATTCGCCTCGAGTCGCAGCCTACGTCGAAAAGGACGCAGAAGAAGCACGTCAAGACGGCTTAGATATCCTCGAAGAAGAAAGAGAGCTAGCTCTCCAAAGATCCGCCATCTATCAACAAGATCTACGTCGCTACCAGAGCCGTAGAGTGCGGAATCGATCTTTTCGAGAAGGCGACTTAGTGCTTCGGCTTGTGCAAAGCCGGCAACACAAATTATCCCCGCCATGGGAAGGACCTTTCGTTATCAGCAAAGTTCTGAAAAACGGGTCATACTATCTCCTCGACTTAAGGGATTCAAAGAAAGATCCCAGGAAGAAAGGTCGCAAGAGGAAAAGGCATGTAGATGACGACTTAGATGAGACGAAACGTCCGTGGAATATCGCTCAGCTACGTCCTTTTTACACTTAGCAAATTCTATTGTAACCATGTCAATGTGATCATGAAATAAAAATTGGTTTCTCTCATGTCGAATTCGAGAATCTGTACCATCCTTTATTTCCCAATGATCTTATTGTTATTATCTGTTTACCCGAAATTGCCTGTGTTGCTCGTTGGTAAACTCTTTCATGTTGAATCCGCCTTAAGGTGATGAAAAATCAACGTTTTGCCAAATTAATGTTTGTCTGCTAGCTTTTTGCGCCGGGTTGCTTCAAAGCGTTTCGGCACCGAAAGGCGGCACTTGTTCTGAGTCTAAACAGATTGGTCATTGCGTACCCTGTTGCTCAGCGAGTTAGCTTCGCAATAGGTTTGCCGGCGCTTAAAGGCTAAGGTGTCAAGGCCAGAATAAACTGAGGCATAAAAATTGCAAGATTGCAAATATAAAAAGCTGACTAACATACAGCAAAAGGCTTAGTTGCTCCTAGACATATACATTGTTTGGACGGCTTTACATGTTGCTTATTACATTTTCAGGACAGCCGGCTCAGCGAGCAAATTCGGCTCATGACGATTTCTCCGCCTCCTCATTGTCATCATCTGATTGAACAGGGGTTGGCGGGCACGGCATTTCCTTGAAGATGGTGGTCAAGGAGACCATGTTGGCAATTTTACTGGCATAGCCGGAGACGGAGCGAAGGATCTTCTTGCGATCTTGGTCGTCCAGCGGCGTGCCGTCCTCCTTTTCAAGAGGGAAGCCGGATGCCACTCGCCATGCTTCTGCCTCCGGGTAATGTGCCATCATCAAGCCCAAGGCCGTCTTGGCACCTCCGCGAGCGCTGGATCGAAGCCGTTCATCGAAGAATGAAGCTGCTTCGGCCAGTTCAGCCTCTAAGCTGGCAAGGTTCGCCGGGGGCTCGGGGTTGCCGGGAAAGAACTTCTCGGCAAGCTCTTTTCCCGAAGAAAGAATCTTCGGGATGAGCTCCCCTACTTCCAGTATCCGGTCAAGCCGGTCTCCGCCGTCAGCTCGTGGCCATAACCCGCCGGAGCTACAGAAAAGGCGAAGTTCAGCTATATTTGGCTAAGACAGAAACCAATGAGTTTAAGTTTTGTCGAAACTTACTCAGAAGCTGGCTGTCGATAGCCAGCGATTCGTCGAGGCGCTTGTCAAGCCGATCCTGGACTTCGTTGAGGGCATCCTTGTGACTTTGCCTCTCTGTTTCCAGGATCTGTTCGGCTTTGGCAAGGTTTTTCTTGACCACCTCCAGCTCCGCCGCCATTGATTGGTTAAGCTTATTCAGCTCAATGTTTTCATCGCGGAGCCGGTCGACAATGCCGACGTTCTCAGCAAGCTCCTTGGCTTTTATAATGGCGTCTGCAAGGCAAAATGTCAGCAGTGTAAAAATACCCATTATAGAAGTTAAGTTTCGGCATTGTTACCTTGGTATTGAACCCGGTCTGCCTCAAGCCCTTCGATGATGGCGTCTTTGTTCGCCAGTTCAGTCTTAAGCCGACGCATCTCCTGATTTCGCACACCCAAAGAATTGATGGTTTCAGCGCCAATTTTTCGGTGGATCTGCGTAAGGAATTGCTAAAAGCCTAAAGCTATATTTACAAGTTAAGGTGGCTACATGACGACATTTCATGACTAGGGGGCTAAGTGTATGCATGCGCATTAACTCGGATCACTATGTCGGCTAGTTTTAATAACTTAACCCGGCATAGTGCTCGGGGGCTACTGGGTAAGATATTTTACCTGGTAGTGCTCGCGGAGAAGCGTCATGCCGGCCTCAAAACTATCAGCAAAGTAGTTCTGCTGATCTTCAAGGATCTCTATGACATCAAAGGTGTCATAGGCCTTGGTGTGATCCGGCTCGTCATCCCGGACAGTTGTTCCCTTCTTTCGAGGAAGCCGAGGTGCCTTCATGAACCGGCTCATGAATTCCGGCTTGATGCGCCCCTCCTCGTCGAAGGCTTCTGCTTTGATCGGGGGGAAGATTGGGGCATCATTAGCCGGAGCTTCAGCCCTTGGAGAGGAAGGCTCTGCCACCTTCCCCGTCATTTCTGTCCACTGGGTGGGAGGAATAACCCCGGCTCTCCCAACAGGTGGAGCCGTCACCATGGTGCGGGTGTTCTCCTCAGTGGGGTTCGGCTCTAGAACTGGAGGAGTTGGAGGAGGGATGGCAGGAGAGGTTTTCTTCCTTGTGGCAACTGTCTTTATTTTCAAGGGAGCACCCTTCTTTATCCTGCAAAGGTAAAAAGATGAAATTTAGCAAATCCGGCATTGCTGCTTGGGAAGGAGGAGATGTTATCAGATGACTTACATCTTGCTGGGGATGTTGAGCCCAGCGAGAGCATCATCATCTTCAGACGACTTAGCGCCACTCGTGGTTGACTGGTCCTTCCTCTTCCGGCTCTCTGCGGTAGCCGATGAAAAGGAGATGGACCGCGTGGGCGCCTTGCCGGACGACGGCTTACCGGCAGGGCGGACGTCGGAGATTCCAGGAATCTGACATATTACATGTTAGTCCGACAAAAGTAAACCCGAATCTCTCAAAGAATTGAACTTTGGTTAGTCAAAGTACCTTTGGGGGAGGGTTGGATGCCGTATACATTGGCAATGATTCTTCATATTGCCGGCCTTCTTCAGGGCGGGCTTTGATGAGTTTGTTGAAGCGAGCCTCAAAGAGGCTCTGCTCCAGGTCTTTCTCGTTGATCCGCATGGGATCAGAGTTACCCGTGTACTCGCATAGAAGCCGAGCACGATGTTGGAGGGGCTGGATCCGTCTCTTCATCCAGCAGATGATGGTGTCCTCCCCAGTCAAGGGAGGAGTGCCGGACGTCAATTGCGCAATCCGAGCTTGAATGGCGGCGTGTTCTGCCGGCATTCCACTGGACGGCTTCTTCTTCCAGGAGGGCAGCGGCGTGCCGGCTTCGTCTGTAAAAGGGGCAAGCCCCTGCAGCCGGTTTGGCGACGCCACGTCCTTGCAGTAGAAGAAGGTGGACGCCCATCCCTTTGCCGAATCAACGATTGGCACTTGAGGGTACCAGTCGATATCTCGGCGGCAGTTGAAGCTGATTGTGCCGGCCACCAGCAGCTCCTTGTTGATAGTTTGCCTCTTAACTAAGAAGCATCGTTCGAAGAAGTCTAACCTAGGTTTTATGCCTAAATAGCCTTCGAACAGTGCTACAAAGCCGGAGATGTACAGCAAACTGTTCGGGGTAATGTTGTGAAGCTGGAGGCCGTAATGGTCTAGGAGATCTACTAGAAAAGCCGAAGGCGGCAAGGAAAATCCCCTAATGACATGGGAAGAGAGAAGTACCCGCTCGTCGCTGATGGGAGTGGGAGCAGGGTCGCCGAAGGCGGATCGCCAAGTCGGCGCAGATTCTGAAGTTGGAAGAATGGCTCCGTCGGCCTCCATCCCTTTCAGTTCGACTTCATCCACTACCGAGCAGGCCCAGTTGCGGGACGGGTTGTTGGCCACACCCTTGCTGTTGCCGGCTTCCTCTTCTTCCTCCTCCTCGCCAACACTTACGTCTTCGATGACGGCATCAGCAGTTGCGGCAGCAAAAGCCATCGTGGCAGCGGCTTCGGCTGCGGCTTTTGCCAGAGCCACCGTATCGCGCCCTGAAGCGGCGGAGGAACTCGCCGGAGTTGGAGATGGTGCAGGAACAGCGGCAGATGGCTCGGAGACGGTGGCGGCGGCGGCCGTGGATGTGGCTCCTCCCATCGGCGGAGCCGGAACGGTCGACGCTGCGTCAATCGTTGGGGAGCCTGGAGCGCTTGATGCCATGGAGATTTGGTGAAGTTTGAGCTCGGGAGAGGAGATGAGATCTGGAGGAGAGTTGGAGCTAGGGTTGCGAATGGCGTGGAGATTGCGGCGGCGACGATGCGGTCGCCATTTATAGCGCTGCGCCAAGATGTGTGCAACGGTCAGGAACCGGGTTTCTCGCCACGTGTCCGGGATCGAACCGTTGGAGACGTTTCCTTCCCTCCGACGCCTCGGTTCCAGCGCGGGAAAAACGGAAACTAGCCCCTGCATTCAAAAGATGCTCCTCCACTCACACTGCCGGGTCTGACATAACCGTCAAATCGGCGGACGCGTGTCGTTACGCGCTCAAGTGTTTTTCGGCGTACAAAGCCAGCACAATTAAATCGACAAAGCTGTTCAACATGATTGCAGGTTTCTGGGAATGCTCCAAGACTGAAGACGGATGATGAATTTCCCGGACAACACATTGCCGGAAGATTGAAGCCAGCCGCTGAAGTACTTGAAGCTTTCCGGGGGCTACTGTTGGGGTTATGCCGAACAGGTGTCCTCACTAAGAAGACTAAAAGCCAGCATACCAGGGTGGCCCATAGTGGTGGTAAGCCGAATCCGGCTTAACCGGGCGGCCCAGTATGATGAAGCGCAGGAGGCCCATCCGGCTAAGGGAAGATTCCAGAAGCCGGCCTGCATTGCGGAAGACTTAGCCCACAAGGCAGGGCCCAAGCCGGATTGGAGTAGAACTCTGTACTTAGTCGGTTAGGTTTCCTCCTGTAAGCCCTAGGTCCGGACGCCTTTATAAGCCGGCCTATGGGACGCCTTAGGGCACGCTCTCAATCCCAATCCACTGTAACTCGGCGATATTGCCTTATAGTGAATTATAGCAGCACGTAGGGTTTCGCCACCGTTGCGAGATCCGAAGCTGGGTAAACCCTTTGTCGCCCCGTTGCCGGAACACCCCACGTCTACAAAACCCCTCTCTCTACCTAGCTCGATGGCACCCCTGCCGCGGCTAGAAATCGACAATACCACGACAGTCTTAATTTTTAAATCTGATATATTGCTTTATACTTTTTAGTACCCACCGTAAATGTCATGAAGATTTGGTAAAAAGCCCTTCCATCATTTGCTCTGGCATTTAGCTATGTGCTGAATGCAATCCCTAACTATCTTGTCTTGGTGATGTCAAAAGAAAGCCAACATGGTTACCGCTCTAATTATTACGCTCGTCTAGGTTAAGCTGTCAGCATAAAGGGTTTTAATTTTTTTATTCAAAACTATGACAGCTTGAAGTGTTAAGGAGCAGATGAGATTATTCGATCACATCCCCTGGTTTGTAGGCCAGTGGCATCATAATATGTTGTTTCAGTAGGTGTTACCTTCAGATTGGGTAAGCTTCATATACAAGCACAATCATAATTTCGTTCAGCATAACCTCAAAAACATCAGTGCACGACGATGAACCAAGTTCATACTCATCTACATGCATGTGTGCTCAACCATGTTGTAGCCGAAAAATATCCAAACTTAATTTGTTCTTCATATTGCAAAGACCTAATTTGGGATGACATCTTACAGTCTTCATAGTGTCAGTTTCAGTAAATAAATAACTTAGACATGTCTCTCCAAATTAAAATCTCAACCTTGGCAAACAACTCAAAATAGATAAAATCAATTATGTTCGTCCGAAGTCCTGAACCATGTCTTTGCAACATGTAAATTCTGTTTTGTTCTGTGAACCATATCACTTTGTCAAAGCAAATATGCAAAATTCTCCAGTAACCATGCACTCTAGCTCTCACTTTTAACACAGATAAAAGCTCGACAGTGCATACAAGTTCAGAAAGGAAACACTGTAATTCCGCAAACATGCACTGTATTAAGAAATTTTGTCTCATCGATATCCACCGATAATAGCAGTCGATTCACACCCTAGTCAAAATACAACAACTTTCTTTACATCAAAAATTGAAGTGAACTGCATTAGAATCTCTAGAAATGGAGACATTGCAAAGACACGTTGCCTTCACACGCATGCGCTCCCCTGCTGCTAGCTGCGTGTTGTGATGCTACTTGTTCTCACATGCTCAACGATTGTGGTGTCTATTCTCCACCTCGTCCTAATCGCGCGTGCGCTCCCCTGCTGCTAGCTGTGTGTTGTGATGCTACTTGTTCTCACGTGCTCAACGATTGTGGTGTCTATTCTCCACCTCGTCCTAATCGCACCGGATCTGATCGGCCTGGACGAAGACACGCTCCCATCAGTGAATCAATATGGTTCACAAAGATGTCCCTAATGTTGGAATTTACTAGTATTTACTAGTGGGCCATTGGCCCAATAGCCTAATAAATTCTGAAATTCTTATGCCCCATTTATGCATGCAAGTGGTGGACTAAAGTTTAGTCCCATACTGCTAGTTGGATGAGAGTTGCACCAGCTTATAAGGTGAGAATAAGAGAATGTCATACGCGCGCTCCTCCTCCGCCGCCCGCCTCGCCACGCCTCGTCGCGATGCGCCGCGGGTTGCGGGAATGAGCCTAGCCGATGGCTATCTTTTTACTGTTCGGGAAAATTAATGAGTCAATTAATTAGTAATTAACGGATGCATTAATCACTCAGCCGTTTTCGATTCTTTTGGATCGTGGGGCTGTTACCGACTCGAACGTGGGGTTGTGCCCACGTCCTACCCGACTCACACTATATATACAGGTTCAGCGAACCCTAGCCGACTCTGTGCGAAACATATGGTCTCTCATCGTTCCAGTTTCAGAACCTTGCGCCGCCGTTTTCCAAGTCTTCTCCATCCCGTCTTCCGGCGTGCACCGGTTGAAGGGACAGTAGGCCTCCGGAACCCCGCCTCTCGTGATCTTGTACGGGAGAGAGGCAATCAGGTTTTTGGGGACCGCACTCACGCGACTACTGGCTGCGACTTCTTCCCCAAGGACGATTTCTTCCCCGACATCGCCAACCTCTTCATCGACGACATGGGTGACAACATCAACGCCAACGGGGCCAGCGGTTCCACTCCCGCTGCAGTGTACGTATTTCTGTTCTTCCTCTTTGAGATCTTACTGCAGTTCGTATTCGTACTATTGGCTGTAGATTGGATATGTTTATCTACGGTTTTAATAGATCACATGTTTACTATATTAATCGTTGTTCCAGTCATGAATAGTTTCCTATTTTGTCGGATTAAATCATATGCTGAATTGCTCATATTTTCAACAATCCAAAAACCTGATTATAGTCAATTTGCTCCAACTGGTTTTCTTGCGTCTATGAAGCCGTTTCCCTTTAAAGGGGTGACCTATAAAAGGTGGCGCATGAGAGCTGTATACTGGTTCCAAAACATGAACTGCTTTGACGCCACCAAAGGCAAGCCTGAAGGCGATCTTACTCCTGCACAGCAGGAGGCATTTGATAAGCTTGATACCCTATTCAAGGGTGTCCTTCTCAGTGTTCTTGACGACTCCATTGTGGATTTGTATATGTTGTTTGATAACGGCAAGGACATGTGTGCTGCGCTCGAGGCCAAGTTTGGTGCCTCGGATGCTGGCAGCGAGTTGTATGTCATGGAGCAATTCTATGACTACAAGATGACTGAAGAGCGTACTGTTGTTCAACAAGCTCATGAAATTCAGTCACTTGCTAAGGAACTTGAGCACTTTAAGTGTGTGTTGCCGGACAAGTTTGTTGCCGGTGGCATTATTGCTAAGCTTCCATCTTCATGGAGCAACTTTGCTACTTCTCTGAAACACAAGAGACATGAATTTTCTGTTTCGGATCTCATTCGGACTCTTGATGTTGAGGAGAAGGCTAGAGTAAAGGACACACGTGCTCGATTGCCGAGGCTGGTTCTAGTGCCCATGTGGTACAGAAGAAAAATTACCAGCGGCCCAACAAGTTCAAAAACAACAAGAACAAATCTGGGGGCAAAGGCAAGTATGATGGAAAGCACAAGCCGTCGCAGCCTACCAACTTCAAGAAGAACAATAATAAGCAGCAACCGAGGAAGGGATCATGCCATATTTGTGGTGATCCAGGCCACTGGGATCCTCGTTGTCCCAGCCGCCATGATGCGCGCGAAGCTGGGACGGTGGCCAGACTGCCAATGTTTTCATTGGCGACACTGTGATGAAAGAATCTGGGTACGGTATAGTTCCTACTATTCTTTCAGTTTGTCATTCTCCTGAATGGTTGATTGACACTGGTGCCAATGTACATGTTTGCGCTGATGCCTCCATGTTTTCTTCTTACCAGGTCACAGGGACTTCTCCCGTGCTGATGGGAAATGGGTCACATGCTTTCGTTCATGGTGTTGGCACGGTCGATCTGAAGTTTACTTCGGGGAAGATCGTGCGCCTGAAGAACGTTCATCATGTGCCCTCCATCAATAAGAATCTCGTCAGCGGTTCACTCCTATGTCGAGATGGTTTTAAGTTGGTATTTGAGTCCAATAAAGTTGTAATTTCTAAGTATGGACAATTTGTTGGAAAAGGCTATGAGTGCCGAGGCTTGTTCCGCCTGTCTTTGTCAGATATTTGCACTAAAGTTGTTAATCATGTTTGCCATGATAATGAGTCTAATATTTGGCATTCATGACTTTGTCATATTAACTTTGGTTGCATGACGCGATTAGCCAATATGAGTTTAATTCCGAAATTCACCACTGTCAAAGGTTCCAAGTGTCAAGTATGTGTTCAAGCTAAACAACCTCGCAAGTCCCATAAGACTGCGGAGGCAAGAAACTTGGCACCACTGGAGCTTATACATTCTGATCTTTGTGAGATGAATGGCATGTTAACTAAAGGTGGAAAGAAATATTTCATGACACTGATCGATGACTCCACTTGTTATTGCTATGTATATATTCTGAAATCAAAATATGAAGCTTTAAATTATTTCAAGATTTATAAAGCTGAAGCAGAGAACCAACTTGATCGAAAGATTAAGAGGCTCAGGTCTGATCATGGTGGAGAGTATTTTTCCAACGAATTTGATTCTTTTTGTGCGGAACATGGTATAATCCATGAGAGGACGCCTCCCTATTCACCTCAATCAAATGGGGTGGCCGAAAGAAAGAACCGAACTCTAACTGATTTGGTTAACTCCATGTTAGACACATCAGGTCTCTCCAAGGCATGGTGGGGGGAGGCGCTAATGACCGTGTGTCATGTCCTAAACCGAGTTCCCACAAAGAATAAAACCATGACTCCGTTTGAGGAATAGGAAAGGAAAAGATTGAAACTCTCTTACCTACGTACTTGGGGTTGTTTGGCTAAAGTCAATATACCAATTCCCAAGAAGCGAAAGCTTGGACCAAAAACCGTAGATTGTGTTCTTCTGGGTTATGCTTTTCACAGCATTGGTTATAGATTTTTGATAATAAAATCTGAGGTATCCGACATGCATGTTGGTACAATTATGGAGTTGAATGATGCGACTTTCTTTGAGAACATATTTCCTATGAAGGATATGTCTGGCTCATCTAATCAGGAGATACCTATTTCAACGAGTCAGGATTTAATTGCAATTCCTGAATCCACCATTTCGATAGAACACATTGAGAATCCAGTGGAGGATGACAATGAAGCTCCTGTTAGGAGCAAGAGACAGAGCACTGCAAAGTCCTTTGGTGATGATTTCATTGTGTACCTCATGGATGACACACCCAACACCATTTTAGAAGCTTATGCATCTCTTGATGCTGACTACTGGAAGGAAGCCGTCCGTTGCGAGATGAATTCCATTTTGGCTAATGGTACTTGGGAAATCACTGATCGTCCTTATGGGTGCAAACCTATAGGATGTAAGTGGGTGTTTAGGAAAAATCTTAGGCCCGATGGTACAATTGAAAAGTACAAGGCAAGGATTGTGGCCAAGGGTTATACCCAGAAAGAAGGTGAAGACTTTTTTGATACTTACTCACCTGTGGCCAGGTTGACCACTATTCGAGTGCTACTTTCATTGGCTGCCTCACATGGTCTTCTCGTTCATCAAATTGACGTTAAGACGGCTTTTCTTAATGGAGAGTTAGATGAGGAAATTTATATGGATCAGCCAGATGGTTTGTAGTACCCGGTCGGGAAGGCAAGGTGTGCAAGTTACTAAAATCTTTATGTGTCCTTAAGCAAGCTCCTAAGCAATAGCACGAAAAGTTTGAAAGAACTTTGACTGCTGCTGGCTTCGTTGTAAATGAAGGTGACAAGTGTGTGTACTATCGCCATCGTGGGGGCGAGGGAGTTATTCTTTGTCTGTATGTCGACGACATACTGATATTTGGAACTAACCTTGATTTAATCAAGGAAGTTAAAGATTTCTTATCTCGTTGTTTTGAGATGAAGGATCTAGGAGTAGCTGATGTTATTTTGAACATTAAGCTGCTGAGAGATGATGATGGTGGGATTACTCTGCTTCAGTCTCACTATGTGGAAAAGGTCTTGAGTCGTTTTGGGTACATCGACTGCAAGCCTTCTCCAACACCATATGATCCTAGTGTGTTGCTTCGAAAGAATCGACGGATTGCTAGAGATCAACTGAGATATTCTCAGATAATTGGCTCGCTTATGTATTTAGCAAGTGCCACTAGGCCTGACATCTCTTTTGCCGTGAGCAAATTGAGCCGGTTTGTTTCAAATCCGGGAGATGATCATTGGCATGCGCTCGAGAGGGTTATGCACTATTTAAAAGGCACTGCGAGCTATGGAATTCACTATTCCGGTTATCCAAGGGTACTGAAAGGTTATAGTGATTCAAATTGGATATCTGATGCTGGTGAGATTAAGGCCATCAGTGGTTATGTTTTTACACTTGGTGGTGGCGCTGTTTCTTGGAAGTCTTGCAAGCAGACCATTTTAACCAGGTCAACTATGGAAGCAGAACTCACAGCACTAGACACAACCACTGTTGAAGCAGAGTGGCTTCATGAGCTCTTGATGAACTTACATGTGGTTGAAAAATCAATACCCGCCATCCTTATGAACTGTGATAATCAAACTGTGATTGTTAAGATAAACAGTTCGAAGGATAATATGAAGTCATCAAGACATGTGAAAAGGAGATTGAAATCTGTCCGAAAATTAAACAATTCCGGAGTTATTACGTTGGATTATATACAAACGTCTAAAAATTTGGCAGATCCCTTCACAAAGGGTCTATCACGTAATGTGATAGATAATGCATCTAAGGAAATGGGTTTGCGACCTACTTTGTGAGTTGTCCACAGTGGTAACCTACTCTATGTGATCGGAGATCATGTGAAGTAGAAGTGGGAGACAAACTGTTGGTCAGCTGGGAGGAGACTATTACTTAATATTATTTATCCCACTCATATGCAACACTCTCATGTTCCTGATCTGTATGGCAGGTTGATATTTATCTTAATGTGTTCCGATTGACTTACTTCTATAAGCGAAGATGTTGTCCTACAGAGCATATTTTGAGGAACACACCTATATGAGTCTGAATGTTAAACGTCGCAGTCTATAAGAGTTGGGTTCTATCTAGTAAGCTCATGAAAGGTTTTGGAGTATAACGTATAAGCTCCACCTGCGGGGAAGCCTTGCGGTAGCCTAGTATCGGTCTAGACGTTATGTGAATCTAGTATCGCAAAAAACTTGTAGTTCAAGGCATAGTGCACTATCAAGTTGTGAACTAGCGTAGCGTAATGTTCTAAGTGTAAGTTCAACTTAACAGTCTCCACTAAGTATCGGTATATAAACAATGTTTTGGAACTTAAATGATGACATGAGCCAATGAGACTTTGTGGGGGATTGTTGAAATTTACTAGTATTTACTAGTGGGTCATTGGCCCAATAGACTAATAAATTCTGAAATTCTCATGGCCCATTCATGCATGCAAGTGGTGGACTAAAGTTTAGTCTTATACTACTAGTTGGATGAGAGTTGCACCAGCTTATAAGGTGAGCTCTACTAGCACTTGTATAAGCATAGAAAAGAGAGAGAATAAAAGAATGCCACACGCGCGCTCCTCCTCCGCCGCCCGCCTCGCCACGCCTCGCCTCGTCACGACGCGCCGCGGGTTGCGGGAACGAGCCGATGGCTATCTTTTTACTGTTCGGGAAAATTAATGAGTCAATTAATTAATAATTAATGGATGCGTTAATCACTCAGCCGTTTCCGATTCTTTTGGATCGTGGGGCTGTTACCGACTCGAACGTGGGGTTGTGCCCACGTCCTACCCGACTCACACTATATATACAGGTTGAGCGAACCCTAGCCGACTCTGTGCGAAACATATGGTCTCTCATCGTTCCAGTTTCAGAACCTTACGCCGCCGTTTTCTAAGTCTTCTCCATCCCGTCTTCCGGCGTGCACCGGTTGAAGGGACAGTAGGCCTCCGTAACCTCGCCTCTCGTGATCTTGTACGGGAGAGAGGCAATCAGGTTTTTGGGGAGCGCACTCGCGCGACTACTGGCTGCGACTTCTTCCCCAACGACGATTTCTTCCCCGACATCGCCAACCTCTTCATCGACGACATGGGTGACAACATCAACGCCAACGGGGCCAGCGGTTCCACTCCCGCTGCAGTGTACGTGTTTCTATTCTTCCTCTTTGAGATCTTACTGCAGTTTGTATTCATACTATTGACTGTAGATTGGATCTGTTTATCTACGGGTTTAATAGATCACATGTTTACTATATTAATCGTTGTTCCAGTCATGAATAGTTTTCTATTTTGTCGGATTAAATCATATGCTGAATTGCTCATATTTTTAACACCTAATAGCCACCTGCAACGTAGTAAACATAAGTAGGGTAGGAAAAAAGACTGTAATGCGTGCCTCTACCAGGAAATCAAATTGAGCTAAAGTAGAATCGCTCTATACATCTGGAATGCAGAGTACAGTGATGGCATACACCGACCTTGATGATCCAGTTCACCAAGACAACATGCTGCTCCAGAAGACCACAACAGCACATACATGGCTGCCTGGCATGGGTGTAGTCGCATGTCACCATGTACTCGGATACGGCGGGTCATGCCCCGTCCACGTCCTGGCGCAGAGGCCTCTCCTCCGGGCGTTGCGCACCAGCAAGGGCCATGGAGAAGCACGGGGCAGCAAGTCTGTGTCCTGGCGCCGAGGCCCCTTCTCCGGGCGTTGCGCGGCAGCGAGAGCCGTGGAAGCACACGGGGCAGCAAGCTGGGATGCCGCGTGTGTACGCACGGACGGGGAAGGGATCAAGCGAGGAGAGGAATCGAACAGGGAGCACAGGTAATACAAAATAGGCGACGCACGACGTACCATGACGGAGGTGTTCTTCCGTGGCACGACGAGCTGCTGGAGCGGGTATGCCGGAAGCATCGCCTCCATCTACTCGGACAGCCTGAAGCCCACGGCGACCGGCTCGTCCTCTCCCGTGTCAGCCATCACCGGCGATTTCTACTCACCCTCTGTGCTTGGAGGATGGGGCCGCTCTGCCCTTGCTGGAGGAGGATATGGACGACATAGGGAGATCCTTGGGCTGCCGCCCGTGGCAGAGGTTTCGGTCGGCGCGGTGAAGCCGTGGGCTCGTCCCGGCGGCGGAAGATGGAGAACTCGTATTTTTTCCTTTTCAATCAAATGGACGAACAAGCAACGTATCACTTGGCGGTGGCAAGGTCTGTAATATGTCTTAACTTGTAGGGGTAGAATCGGAAATACAAAATGACGTACGACCACCCCCGGTTCCAATTTAATATTTACCTATATAATAATAATAATAATCTATATACCTAATAATAATAATAATAATCTATACCTAATAATAAAAGGAGTAAGACTTCTTCCGGTCAGATCGTCCGTCAGCTTTTTACCGTTTTGCCCTCCCACCAAAATGCATATTACGCCCAGATGCCACCGTACCGGTTCGTCAGTCTTTTCTTCTCCCACCCCGAACGATCCCACATCCTCCCGAACAGAGCCGCTGCCAACCCGTCGATCTAGGCGCCCTCCACATCCTCCGCAGGTAGGAACGGGATCGCGGACGCCTCGAACCTCCCAGCCCCTGAGTTCGAGGCCCTCACGCATCCACCATGTTGGCCCGCCCCGCGGACGACGCGCCCGATATGTTGCCTTCGTACGGGCATGCTAGCCACACTCCTCTACGCGGTGTCCATTCGGGCGGCCGGCCCCAAGATCTATTGTGTACGAATCGGGAGATTTCCCAGGTGGTGGCTTCCTCCTCTTGGCTTCCCGCAAAGCTGTTCTCCAACTGTATCCCCACATCGCTGCACTGGAGCCATGCCCAACCATCGACTTCGTTGTGGCGTCCCTTCGGGTGCTCGAGGCCGGCAGCATCGTTGACCTCGAGCTTCGATCTGCTGCCCGCGAAGCAGTTCTCCAGCCGTACCAACACCCCCGTTGCATTACAGCCAAGCCCAAGCGACGGGCGTGCAGGAGCTCAGGGAGGGGGCGCAGAGGATAATGCGGCGGGCGTCGGCTGCCGGCGACGGGATGTGAGCGTCATGGCAGAGGCATGTCCCGTGGCTAGGCCGGAGCGAAAGTTGAGGCGTGCATCATGTTGTGCTAATTCGTGTAAGCAGCTCACTCTTTTTTTTTCTTCAAAATATGTTTGCCTGTTCTTCATGCGTGGTGCCTAGCAGGTGTTTGTGGTAATTCCTGTAAGCAGCTTAATGTTGCTCGTTTTGCTCTTCTTGTGTTGATTTCTCTTCCCCTGTCCATTTATGAGATCATGGGCAACGAGATGGGATTGAGGGCAAATCCCCTACTCTGTCTAATATAGTTACGTAAAATCCCCTACTCTGTCTAATATAGTTACGTACATGATATTGGATTTTTTAGCTTATGTTTATTTGGTGTTGGACAAAAGAACTCAGCAACTTTTTTTGAAACTAGAACTCAGCGACTTATGTCTTAGTGGTTCTCTGAGTTCTGAGTGAACTGTAGTATTTTTCTTCCAAAGATCAGTCTTGTGCAATATGTGAGTGGCACGTTTGGTACACTTATGTTGGCATCCAGGCATATGACAATACTGTTTTCCGGCCAGGACATTTCACATGTACAACTGGTTTCTTCCTTTGTCTTGCATGTACAACTTTTTAATAATTCTATGGATTTCTTGACACTCATGATTATTGTTTTCACTAGAAGAGGTGATCTCTAGATACTTCCTTATCCAATATAGTAATTATGTGATGATATCATGGAGAGAGCAGTAGCGTATAGAAACAACAATCTCAAAAACTTCAGACGAACAGATCAGATCATGTCCGACTTTGAATACACTAGGCAGCTGCAGGAGGATATGGAGATCGGAATGCCTCTGAACGACAACAAACAAGATGATATGCAATGTCTCAGGCTTTGTCCGTGGTCAAGTACCCAAGGAAAGAACCTCGACACGACCTGCAAGATCTGATGGTGCTTCCGGTTTGACAACTTCGTTCTTCTCTCCCACCAGCTCAAGAGTTATTGATGGATTTCTTCTGAGGAGGTCGTGCTGGTTCGGCGGTGGCGAAGCAAGTGGAACTAATTTGGCTGTGTGGCGACACCGGTAGTGGTAGATAAAAAAAGATTAATATGAAAGGGTGAAATAAGGCTACGGTTATATAGGTCGATCAACTTTGAGTCAAAATTTGGGTCAAGATAACGTTTTTTCTCTCCCGGTGCAACGCACGGGCATGTGTGCTAGTCTATATACCTAATAATAAAAGCAATAAGCCTTCTTTGGTCAGTCCGTCATAGTTTCGTCCGTCCTTTGGTTTCCTCTCATGTACGTCGCCACAGTCCGTTCGGCTCCGCAATTCCCTTCCACGTTCTCTTCTCGTATCATATACGTACGTCTCTATCCGGCAAGCGTGATCGCACCGGACACCTCATCCACAAGTTTGAGTATCCAGCACGTCCCATATAAAGCACCAGCACTGCCGCCTCTGCGATTCGCCGGGGCAACCTTCAGGTCGGGTCGGGATGCCTGTCCATCGGCGGAATCGGCCGCTACTTCTCTGCTCGCCGTCCCCCGTCCTGGCTCTCTGTCCACGTCCTTCACTCGGCGGCTCGGCGAGGCTATGCTCCTCCACACCGACGGTGACGGTTCCGGCTCCGTCCTACTCGGAGAAACGGTAGACGCCCGGGTTGAAGAGGATGGATGGGTGGGATCGAGGAGTGGAGGAGGACTGGAGGATCCATAAGCTGCGAGATAGAGTAGAGCCGACCTTCTGCGTCTGCACCAGCCGTAGCATGTAGAACCGAGCCGATCAACGGATTCCTACGTCCCTTAATAAGGATCACTTGATTTTCCACCCTAAAGATCGCTTGATTTCCGCTTAATTCTTGCCCCCTCTTCAAGGTCTGCGTCGGCGGCCACAGAAACCTACCACCGCGCACCCTAACAAACGGACTGACGGACACGGCTTCGGCTTCCCCCAGCACAGCCGAACGCCCCTAATGTCCACAGGCGCAGCCCGCACCCGTCAAGCGGAGGGCACCATCTCCGGAGCTGTTGGCTCCATCGTCCGAGTCCTACGACGGGTTCCCCAGCTCCCTGGTGAACGGCAAGAGGAGGAGGACTAGGGGCGCGTGGATGGCAGCAGCGGCGCAAAGCATGCGGGAGTTGTGCGGCCGCCGGCGACGCGGTAGAATCGACGTCTCTGGCCGCGATGGCAGACCAGGGGAAGGACATGGGGCAACCTCATCAGCATCCTCGAGGGCAAGCTGGAGTCTGACCGCCATCGTTATGATTCATGTGCTGCCTGCGTCATGGTTCATGTGCACCACGCGCTCGTCCGGGTCATGGAGGGAGGAAGACATACAGAACGCGACCACCTGCCGACCACGACCAGTGGCGAGCAGGGATGAGCCATCAGCCAGAGAAGAGCTATGAGCAACAAGAAGCAACAACAGGGACAAGCTCACGATGAAAATCGGGCCTGCCTTTGACTGAATACAGAGCAAGCTAAGCACGGACAAAACTACAGGAAAAAAGCTTCACCTAGCGTACAAATGCTACACAGCTTGATTCCTAAGCACACGGCTGCTGCAGTGAATTAACGACTTGGGAGCTGTTTGGTTATCTAAGGTAATTCATTATTCATGTTTATTCATAACTCTATAATTTAACTATTTGTTTTTTCTTAACTTTGCAAAGAATGGAAATAATGATCCAACAAGTGATTGGGTGGAGAAGATGGCAGAAATCTCTCCCCCTGATTGCATTGTTTCTTCCAGGAAGGCAATTAGTGGATCCGACGACAACGACTTCTATCTCATTTATTTTTTGTTTTGTACATGTATTTCAATGTTGGTCTAATGCTCTTGATTCGCTTATACATTATAGACAACAGAGGCGATCTAGCCGTGGTGTTTTGCCATACTTCTGCATCAGACTATGTTCTTTTCCTCAATGCATCAGATTATGTTCTTTTCCTCAATAAATAAATTGATTTTTATGTTCGTAAGAAGCTTTTCGAGATGTTTTGCCTGTTGTATGATGTTTCTTCTAGGAAACATAAAATCTCAGATAATTATCACCAAGGCGTAAGTAATTACTATGTCTTACATGATTAATAAAAGGTATGATGCATGTACTTGGGATAGTTTCTTGACCGCTTGAATATTGTGGTTAGAATGCCCGATGCAATTTGTAACCAATTAATTGTTCGCGTATCTAAATTGGTCAACCGTAGCAACGCACGGGCATTTTTGCTAGTAATAATAAAAGCAGTAAGGTTTCTTCCTCCCGTTTTTCGTCCGTTTTCGTCCATCCGTCATTTATGTTTTCATCCGTTGTAAATTTACGTTTTCGATCGTCGTTTCTGCTCCATCGCCACCTTAGAATCGGTTCCAGATACGTACGATTGATCCAATTGATCGCTATAGGTGTGGGCCGGCCCAGTCAAGAGCTAGTGCTGAACACGCAACCGTGTCGTACTCAAATCAGCCAAGATCCATCACACGTGAATTATTCCACGTTGCCCCGTCGATTTAGGCTCTTGTCGATGAGAACAACACCAGGCCTTTAAATATGGGATCCATCGATTGTCCTAGATCTAATCGATCCAAGCCTCGGATCGAAATCGAGTGTTCCAATCAACTAGACGAACGAGCTTGGGATTGGACTAGGGATCAAACAAAAAACATGGCGCCAACCACGACGGACAGAAGCAAAGTCGACGCCATTGTGTTACGTATAAGTAGAACGCCGGGTGTGCTGAGTAGGGCGTCCCGATCCAATTGGCGTGAGTTGAGCGGCGTGACACGATTGCCAGGATCGATCTCGGTTGGTGAGAGTCGAGCGGCGCGACACGGCAGACGAGATCGATCTTGGACGGTGTTAAGGTTTCTCTCTTGGTCCGTCGATCGTTTCCTCCCGGTGCTTCTCGGGGATCCGATCGGTCGTGCATTCTCACCTCCATCGCGCGATGGGAAGAGGTCCACGCGACGCGGACAGAGGTCGTCGGCATCGCCCGAGCCGAGGGAGGTCTGGGTCAAGGCAACTGCGGACGTCGTGTTTGATTGGCCGGCGTGCGGTATCGTCCCCGTGATTCAGCTCCCCCCAAGAACGAGTTAACCACGAGAGCTCGAGCGATCGATCTGACAAGCAGCAAGCAACATATGCAGCAAACGGAAACAGGTCATAATGAACGTGTGGTCTCCTCTGTTGATTCTGTTTGGTTAATCGCCGGTTCCGACTCTCCGGCGGCGCGTTCCGGCAGAGTCCGCTACGATCTGCCTCCATTGACTGTCCCGTGTTTTTTCAACGACGGAGGGAGGTGGGAGCGATGGTGTGCAGGCGCGCTACCGTTGTCTCAAACCTTTCGTCGGACATGGGGCTGGCTGAACTACAAAACGCACCAAGGTAATAGCTCTCGCCATCTGCAAACCTTGATGGATCTCTCAGGAGCCGACCTAGGATCTGGCAAAAACTATCTGATGACCGGCTCTTCCAGGTGTTGATTTCCATTAAGAAAAATAAGTCTGCGAGAGTCTGTTGATGCGGCAAGACATGGATTGGGTATAGTTGCGGGCATAAAGGCGCATGTTAATTGGTGTCACAAGGATTATTAGCTAGCAGTAAGATGCAGCTGGCGTTCAGTAAGACTAAGAAAGATTTTTATCTGTTCTTAGTTAATTTGTTTTGGTACTTGTAGCGATTTGACTGACAATATTTCTTCCTGTTTTACCACTATTTGTTATGTCATAAACATAAGTAACTGTTGAGGTAAACGTAGTATTGTGTGGCTCAAATAGCACGTACATGTATAGATTAATTCCTCATGCAGTCATGCATGGTGACTGGAACAAACGTCACTGTGTACTATGTCTTAAGGAGATTTAAATGTCGCAATGTTTGTGTCCTACTATTGTTGGATGCTGGATCAAAGTTCACATATGTATCATCTGGCCCTTTCTTTTTGCTTTGCAATTTTAAGTGATGTGTGATTTCAGCGATTGCATAAAAATGCAAGAGTTTTTATTCTGTAAATTAGCATTAGTCATTCAACTGGTAGATGCAATTCCCACGTGTTTTGGTCTAAACTGTTGCATATTACTGATAAATATCTGATTTCAAACACTAAACATGTGCAAATGTCACAAGTGATGTTCATATTCTTGCTCACAGTGTGCCGAGGTTGCATTTTATGATGGAAGAATGGATAAATTTTCTTCAAGTAATTATTAGATCTCATTCTTATCAACTTTCCCATGAAGAATCCTACAAAGTCGATGAGTACGGTGTGGTGGCAGCCTCATATTGGCCTCCCTTGCCCATGTCTACCAAATTGTTGCAGCGACGTTAACAAGAAAAACTGTTTCAACATGGTGCATTCTATCACACGTATATAGCACTTTTGTATCTAAAGCAATTCAAAGTGATTGATCTAGAATGCTAATTTTATTCTTATGGTTAGCAGCATGTGTTGTCACTTTGACCATCTCCATGAAACTTATTATCCTCGGATTTGATATAAATTTTCTCGGCCGTAGCAAATGCACGGCCATTTTTTCTAGTAATAATAAAGGCATTAAGCCTTCTTTGATTCGTCCGTTAAATATGCTTTCGTCCGTCACCACATTAGGTCTTCGTACGTCGCAAAAAAATCCCGTCAAAACTCGTACGCGCAGTCTACTTTCACCACGTACAGAGTCCTATTTGAATCTCAAAACTACCTAGCTAGCTAGCCCACCTTGGCACGGCCGCCCGTCCCTGATGGATTAATAAGATCGACGTGAGACCAAAACGTGCGTATCAGATCTGGTCTCCAGGTCGACATGCACGTATGTACTCTACGTAAACGCTCATATATACACCGCCCAACCCACAGAAACTCGATCAGCAAAATCTTCCGATCGCGATGAACTACGGGAGGCGTATCTGCTAGCTAACCTGGCCGTTCCGGAACCCGACCGCCACCAAGGAGGATGTCCGCAAGATCGTCGATTCGGTGGGCATTGCCGACACGCTCTCTTCTTCGAGTAGAGCAAGATGCACGCCGCCGCCAGAGGAACCATGCAGCTCCGCATTGACAAGGAGTCTCGCTCTCCAGCTGGACGTCTCCCGCATCACCACCGCGTTCAGTGACGATATGATCTGCGGTGCCATCCTGGCCGACCTCATTGCGGAGGAAGATGAGCACGACAAGGCTGGTCGTCTCCTACATCACCGATCCGTGCCGTCGTCCTGGCTGCCCTCATGGTGGAAGACGATGAGCACGACAAGCAACTCGAACTGTACAAGACTTGCGGCCATGCAGGTATGTCTGCTGCGATGCTCCCACTCATGGGCGGATCCACCATCCCTACAGCCCGGGCGGCCGCCCGGGCTTGTCGGCGGCGCTACTCCTTATATTGCAAGATTTTCTACAGAAATTTATCTAAAAAATGACATCATAGAGGTGTTTGCCCAGGCTTCTAGAACATTCTGGGTCCGCCACTGCTCCCACTCGAGGATATTGATGGCAGGCGCACGCTTATTGGCCTCCTTGCGTCGGATCGCGCCCCATCAGGTGCGGCCAAGTCGTCCTCTGCATACTCGCCACGGGATTTTCGTTCGCGTGATCCTATACCCGCTGGTTTGAGGCACAGAACAACATGAGCTTTTTCCACGGTGCCATGGCGCGATTGCGTGGGATGTGCAGCTGCTCTACTTTGATGCTCGAGCGCATGCCAGTTGCCCGTGTTACCGTGTATCCCTCCATGCTGTGCTAGCTATATATTGAAGGCTGTTGGTATGTTGCATCGTCTGTCTAGCCTCTATTCCTGATTCAGTTTATGTGAGGATGTAGCCCATCCCTTCAACTACTCTTGCCGATGCCCTTCTAAATCACAAACCACTAGTAGGAAAAAGGTTACCCGTGGCACACCGATTTTGCTTACCCGTGGCGCAGGGCCCTGCGCCACGGATTGCCACGCCACGGGTAACACAATAGCCGTGGCGCAGGGTCCCGGTGCGCCATGGGTATGTGCATATAGCTGTGGCGCACTAAAACTAGGTGCGCCATGTGTATGTTTATATACCCATGGCGCACCTAGTTTTGGTGCGCCACGGCTATATGCACATACCCATGGCGCACCTAGTTTTGGTGCGCCACGGCTATGAATTTCCGAATTAAAAAAAAAGCCACCGGCCACCGCCCACGTCGGCGTGTCCGGTAGCTCGCCGACCGTCGTGGAGGTGCTCTCCGTGGAGTTTTTCGCGACGTGGAGGAGGTCGCCGTCGTGGAGGAGCTCGCCGTCATGGAGAAGCTCACCGTCATGGAGGTCGCCGTCGTGGAGGAGGTCGCCGTCGTGGAGGAGGTCGCCGTCGTGGAGGAGGTCACCGTCGAGCTCGCCGTCGTGGAGGAGCTCGCCGTCATGAAGGAGGCGCCATCGTGGAGGAGCTCGCCGTCGGGGAGGAGCTTGCCATCGTTCGTGGAGGAGGTCGCCGGCCGTTGTGGTTCTAGCCGGCCGTCCCCGGCCGCGGCCGTCGTCGGTGCTCACCGGTGAGAGTTGGATGGAGGAGAAGGGGGAGAGGCTTGGAGAAGTGGGGGCAAGAAAGAGGAGAAAGGGGAGGAGGAGAGGAGATAGGGAGAAGGAGATAAGGTTGAGGAGATGCTCCCCTCTCGACCAATCAGAGACAAGAAAGGACAAGCACACGGATTGTGTGCTAGTTTAAGTCGCTGTGAGCCGTCGGATCGTGGTGTTGCCCCCCCCCCCCCCCCCCATGTTACCCGTGGCGCATCTCACAGTGGTGCGCCACGAGTATTACAACTACCCGTGGCGCACCATCTCTTCCATGCGCCACGGGTAAGTTTTATTTATTTTTTCTGACCAGAAAACTTGAACTTCAAAAAAATAGGTGTTCCCTTTTGAATTTGGGGATTCTGTACGCAAGAAATGGCTCAAAAGGCCATAGGCCATTTGGATTGGATGTGGTTTTCTCTATTTTTTTAAGGTATTAAACGTCGAAATCCGAGTTCGTATGCAAAAGTTATCGCCGTTTTACTCTTCCATAATTTTTTTTGCAAAATACGTCGAAATTCATATTTCATACTTTTCCTAACAACTAGGTTACGTAACATAACCACATCTCAAAGGATTTTATTTTTTGAATTTTTAACATTTTCTTTTAGCCTTTTTAAAACTGAAAAGGCGATCACCGCGGGGGAGGGGGGGGGGGGGGTGCATGGGAGCACAAAACAGTAAACATACCCGTGGCGCACCATTATTTCGGTGCACCGCGGGTAAGAGGTTACCCGTGGCGCACCACTATTTCGGTGCGCCACTGGTAAGAGTATAGCCGTGGCGCACCTCTATTTTGGTGCGCCACGGGTAATGTCATACGCGTGGCGCATCTGTGTCTGGTGCGCCACGGCTATATACTCGTGACACACCAATATAGTGGTGCGTCACGGCTAAATAATCCACCTATAAGCCTTTTTCTACTAGTGAACCATGGAGCTTACTGTGGTGTTGCAAGTAATCCTAGATCTACATGAGAGGAAAGATCAATGCTTTGTGTGCACACTAGATCAAATAGAAAAATGATAAAAATAAATATTGAATGTAATATAGTAGATCAAATTAAAACATATTTAAATTGTTAATGATTTAATTTTATGTGCATTTTTCCGTTATATGATTTTTTTGGTGCGTGTGGATTCTTGTGTTATATTAATTTGATAATAACAAAAAATTAAATTTACAAGCCAGTGAAAATATAAGAACTAGGGTCCATTGAAATGTCGGTATTTTTTAGAGAGCTCTCCAAGTGTACATATAGAGAGATAAATTTGCCGCTTCCGTTGAACTTGCTATAAGCAGAGAACCCCTCCAGGTATGCTCAAGAAGATGATAGGGAAAGAGCGAACTGATGTTAGGTTACTGGGGCTTATCAATTTTAGGGTCGACTATTCTACATGGAAACTGCTACCAGAAACAACTCATGTCCGAATAAAAATCACTCCCTAGCAACTAGGTTCATGTTCTCCAAATAATTATTACATCTAATTATAATCATCTACTCCTTGAAGAATCAAGCAAGGTTGACCAGTTCAGCTAGGTGAACTAGGATCTCATCTAGGATTTTTTTGTTGCAATTTTAAGAGACCAAGTTATTACCCGCGCAATTTGTTCTAAATTTGTTAGGCCGTAGCAACGCACGGGCATTTCTGCTAATAGTAAAAAGATCAACTAGCGTTTACTCCGTAGCGAAGCACGGAAGTTGTGCTAGTTTTAATACTAAAAAAGTGAACCGGCCACGCTAAAAAAAACGTTTACGACCCCTGCGAAAAATCCTCCGCCACAAGTTTCATCCACCGCCATGCCAGTCCCTCCCCGGCTCCCCTCACCGCGTCTCTGCCTCGCGCCACACCCGAACCTCTACGCGAGCACCGCCGGGAGAGCGCACTCGCGCATGTCTCTTGGTGCTGTGCGCTGGCCTTCGGTCGTCGCCGCCGTCGCCCTAGGTGCATGTGTGCTTCCCGCGGGAAGACACCTCCATTGGTTCGCCGTTGCCATCACCACTCGGCCGGACTGAGCGATCGACGCCACACCGCTCGCTTCCACCTCAGAATGCAGCTAGCGTCTGGAGCAGTCGATCCGAGGGCCACAGGAGTGAAGGTCGCGTCGCCCTATGCTGGTCCTGGAGAAGACGAGAATCCCCATCCGTAGCCCCTCCCCCGTGCCCAACTCACCTCCCCTTAACTCAATTATTGGTTGCCCTGTAGGTGTTTGTAGGATTGTGTGAGCAAGGTTTGGGAGGTCGGGAATAGCCACGGCCGCCGTTCTGGTACCAACTCCGCTATCCCATGTCAGGTTTCGTGGCGGCTTCACCACGAGCGCATCTAATCGTCAGTCCTGCCCGTTCCCAGTGCCTAGGTAGTGAAGAGCTCAAGTACAGAGTCTGATACTATGGAGCTCGAGCTGGATTCAGAACCAAGCCCACTTCTCCGTATAATTTTGCATGTTAAACTAAAAATCCATGTCAGATGATTTATTCCGGAGATACTATGCTCGTTTGAGTGTTTTATTTTTTATTTTTTGTTCTTTAGTTCCGAAACAAAAGTACTATGATGAATCTATATATACCATACAATTAGGAGAAAAAGCCGTGCTGTGATGGTCGGGAACATGGCACCAGACAAAGATAATCCCATAAGGATTCAGACTACAACTAATTCAGATACCAAGCATGTCACGAAGATCGTGGAAGAGGAGTGCTCCTTGTTGTGTGGTATCGCTTCAGGTTTTCCCTTCATTGGTTGAGAAGTGCAAGCAATATGGAATAGCCATGCGTACTGAAACAAATCATGGTAGTCTTTCTGACCGCATATTGAGCTACTATGGAGATTCTTTAAGGGGAATGGCTACTGCCTCCTTTCTGAGTACATATTTAACCATCATTTGGCAGATGCATGACAATTTCTGCATACTAATTTTAAGTTGAATCTGCTTTGTAATTTTCTAGGATTATCGTGGTTTGGACCTCCATACCTTTGTATTTTCACTAGAAGCAACTACCTTGTTGTCCTGGTCCAAGCATATAGCTTACAATACATGTCCATGGCATTACCTTACACAAGTAAACTTCAAATCTGCTATTTCTGCGAACTAATAAACTGATAGCAGTGGTAGTTCGTGTTGATTGGCATTTTTTGTCTTCAGAATACATGGATTAGTACTGCAAGCTTAAAGATTTGCTACTTTGTTTCTAATCTTTGTTGTCATATAATGTGATATGTAGCCTATAATTATTTTATAAACCTTAAATTCTGGACATTGTGATCTTCGGTGCTCCCCTAACTCTTTAGGTCTAACGACTTTCAGTCTCTCTAATTTCTTTTCTCATAATACATATCATTCATCGCCCGTTGTAACGTACGGGTATTTTGCTAGTAATAGTAAAAAGAGAAAACTTGGCTAGTCATGGAGTCACTAGGACGGAACCTCCTCATCTCATGGGCTGATGTCCACTATGTGATCCAGCCCGTTCACGGCGGAGCGAGCCTTCCTAGCCCTGGCAAGCCCGTCTCGCTCTCCCATCCCACTCCTCTTCCGGCGACGCACGCAGCCGCAGCCTCTCCGCCGCCGCCTCCGAAGTCTCTCCAGTAGGATAATTGGATCCTCCACGAGCAGAGCAGCGGAGTAAGAAGCAACAGAGACTTCGCCGGTCATGGCAGGTACGATGAATCCGAACTCTGTCTCTTCCTCGCGCCGACTCCTCTGTTCCTTTCCCCTTCCCCTTCGGCTGTGGTACTCACTGCTATTTTTGTGTGTAATTGCTCTTATGGTGCTTGTATCCGTGGATGGCATGGCAGACTACGAGCAGGAGCAGGAGATGGAACTGGAGGCCCTGCAGTCCATCCTCATGGACGACATCAAGGGTTCTTCTCTTCTTTCCTTTTCGAATTTCTTCGTTTTTTTTTCGTTTTCTCTAGCTCAGCCTTGCTATTCCTCGCCAAATTTAACCTCCGTTGTTTTACGGGATTTGTTGCAGAGATCGACCCCAGCGAGAGCGGGATCGACACCACCGCCCGCTGCTTCGAGATCCTGATATCCCCTCAGGTACTTGCAGTTCTATAGATGAATCTGGTCTTGGTGAAAACGTTGAACGTCACATGTTCAAGTTTTTTACAATTTCTATGCTAGTCATATTTACACATGCATTTGCAGTTCTTTCAATAAAATTATTGATTTATCCCTGCTTTATTTTGACTAGGATGATGATTTCGACGAGGCAGCTCATGTGCCAGGTAAACCTATTTGTATAGAATTGTATTCTTTATAGAAAAACAAAATCCCTGAATGCTGCGTTCATATCAGATTTGATGTAATCTGGCCCTGATTTGCAGTTCAAATGGCTCTGATTTTTGCACACACTGAGAAGTACCCGGACGAACCTCCACTTGTGAATGTCAAAAGGTTGGGTTTCTTAACTTGATGGTGCAGCATGGCTTCAAGCAAAACATTGTGTGCGTCTATGGATAATCTTGCTTTTTTTGCAAGATGTATGTTTATTATATTTCTAAAACTTACTATCGAATTGCAACCAAAATCCTGCAGTGTACGGGGGATTAAACCAGAAGACCTTACATCCTTGAAAGAAAAGCTTGAACAAGAGGTATGTAAGTACTTCGTTTTGGCTCCGATTTCCTTGTCTCATTTGACAATGCAGTAACAGTGAAGCTGAATGTCTTTGAAATTAAATAATTAACATATGGGCTGATATTTTATTATTTTGGTTGAAAACTTGTTTGCTTTTGTTATTTTGTCAAAAAAATAGCAGAGCTCAGTCAGTCAGTTACGAAGTGTAGAAATATAATTACAAAGCCAAGTTATTAAGGAGAAAAACCAGTACACGACCCTTTTTATGTACTACTCGTTTACTCCCAACATCACAATGTAGGCCGCTTTGGGCTCATTGCTGATAGAATACTTTTAGGTTTGACCGTCTATATAAAGAAAAATACATCTACAACACTACATTGTTATTACCAGATCTATGATGGAATACACTTTCTTAATACATACTTGAAGCAATATATTTTTTTCATTCGAACTCATCTCCTAAGTGTCAATTTATTCAGCGTGTCAATATCTGAAACAACCTACACATAAACTCAGATGTAGTATTCTAGAAATTGTGGAAAGCTCATTTTGACTCATATGTCAACACTGGCTTGAGTTTTGATTGGGACCATACAAAATTACAGTTTCTGCACATATGTGCTCAAATACCACCAGAACTCATTATGAGCGCACTATTGGTTGTTCGGCATATCATGAGTCACCCACTATGTCAGCTCATTTTCTTTTCAACCTTCCAATTGTTTAGGCAACTGAGAATCTTGGCATGGCTATGGTTTATACTCTTCTGGACTCTGCTAAAGAATGGTTAACTGAGAAATACGGTCAAAATGCTGGAGATGGGGAACCTGAAGAAATTGAAGAACCGGCAGAGGAGGTATTCTTACCTTAACCCATTGTATTTTTCTTATGTTCTTTGCTATTGATCTCTATCAACTGGTTTCAGCAATCACTGTCAATTTGGCAAGTGTAAGGGTTGTGCATTTGTAACCACCCAGAATCTGCGGTTAGATAGTGAAATAAAGCTGTGGGTCTATATATAAGAAAGAGAAGTCTGTATATAACCCTGCATCGCTGCAGTGGCACAAAATCAATTTCTTTTCCAACTGAGACTACATATATTTAAAAAGTTACTGTCACTGGCTCTTGGCTGCACGTTTTGAAGTGTTTCTTGTGCTTGTCCACCTGAGCCACTTATACGAGCAAATCTAAGTATTAGATGTGCTGTATCACTGAATCTTTAACTGTAGAAGTTTTCTGTTACGTTCCCCTTTTAGCAAATATAATTTCGAGACATATACTTTAAATATGAAACATTTGCGACATGTTAGGTCATCATACCCCATGGTGAAGCTGTTACTGTGGAGAGCTTTATGGCCTGGAGAGACCGTTTTGAAGCTGAATTGGCGCTACAGCGTGCTAAGTAAGCATTCAAGTTCTTATTCTATTTTTGTAACTTCCATTGCTCTCAATGATCTCATGGATAATGAGATCTTCTTAACATGACATGTTTCCTTTTGGGAGCATATCTTTCCTAAGTTTGTTGTTGATTGTTCCAACATGTGGTTACAGATAATCTTCCGAATTTCCATTGTTTTACAGGCTTATGCCAGAGTCAGCTCTTACAGCCCCAAAGGAAAAGAGACTAACTGGGAGGCAGTATTTTGAAAGTGGAAGGCATATAGTGGTACTTTCTCCTACATAAGACGTGTGCCGCCTGTGTTTAGCCATAGTGCAACATACTTAGTGATATCCCTATCGACTGTCACATATTTTTGTTCTTTACTTATCAGACTTCTTCGTATATATATTTATCATTGAACTTGCATTACATGAATTGTCTTTTCAGAAAGGGGCAAGTACAGTTGCCGAAGAAGACGACGAGGAAGAGGAGGAGGACATCGACTTTGATGAGGATTTTGAAGGTGAGTTTCCTAGCATTTTTTGTGGACATTGGTTAGTGACACCCACCTTACAAACTCTCCATCCTAATGTTCGTATAGATGACGAGGAGGACATGCTTGAGCATTTCTTAGCAGAACAGACAGGGAAGTCATCAGCTTAGGCTTGAAGATCATAAGACGGGACATATTTCCCAAAATCTATTGTAGGGAAAGCCCACAGTGGTTATATACGCTGCCCACAGTTTTGTTTTCGCATCATTTGGTCGCCTATTGCAGAAAATACCGTGAAGAGGCTACCCAAGGCAGCTGTGGGCTCTCGTGCTGATCTTTGTTGAGGTGCGGATTGTCAAAAAACATCTGCATAATGTGTACTTCGTAATGTAATTTATCGTGTGCTGGTTAGGGTTCGTTTATGTAAGGATCCTATTCCGTAAGCAAGTCTGCCCCCAAATTCACTGTTCTTGTAGATCCCAGCTTGAGATAAATAGTAGTATCCTGATGTGAATTTTGCATAAAGCTTATACATTATTTCCAGTCTTATCAAATAACAGTAAGTCCCAAGTATAAATAATTGTTTCTGTTTCCTTCTTCAATTGGTCTGATGGGCAACAACGAATAAATACATTGGTGATCTACAACAGAAGAGGCCCTTTATATTCTACAACAAATTCAAGATTTCTTTCCTATAAACGTCTAAAGATAAATCGATTTGTGAGGCTAGGAATAAACAATCACACTTTCAAGAAAAGCTGCATCAATGTTTAATTCTGCTTGACAGAACTAATTGCTCAATTAGACACATCCTTGATCAGTCATGGCTTGCGCAATGTTAAGGAAGGCGCATATGTTTGCACCATGCACTAACGACCTGTAGAGAGAGAGCGAGAGATCAGTTTTTGGGAGTAAAACCAAGTGGAAGCATGTGGGAGAAGATATCAACAGAAATGCACAAGGAAACTAACTCCGGGTTCTCTTTCATGATTCCGTAATCGTGAGCAGCTTTCATTGACCTGTCATATGTTTGCTTTACTGCATCCTGTTTAGAACAAAAGAGAAGCTTAGCAGGTCCGTATTAAGAAATAGTATGAACCAATGGGCAGGAGCAGCAGATCATACCTGTATTTTGTTCTCAAAATCTTCCACCGACCACTGCATTAAACTGAACTCGGAATTCAGTTCAAGTTCTCCGACCGCTACCTGTTTGTTATTGAAGACAAACAAAAACATGAACATGTTGGGAATCATGCAACAATTTTATGGTCAACTCTGGAGACCATATATTTTCAAGTGGTTTTCATTGAAATTAATGTGTGAAGTCTAGGTTAGGTGCCAGTTAGGAAGTACAACATACTTGGAAAGTAGTGTGCAGTTTTTCTCAGGTTATTTGTTTTCAGAAGAATGGCAAGAAAAATAACGGTGAATTACCCCACCAGCAGCAGTTGTCTTTGCTGGAGCAACACGAACTTTTGCCTTTCTTAGGATATCAACTGCTTGAGGAGTGCACGGCATATTTGAACCTGCAGTTGGCACTCAAATTAATATCAGTAGGCGTTTAAATACCGAGAGAGCAACCAAGAGGACACAATTCAGTACTGCGTACATTCTATAAGAACACGGCAACCAGAGGTGACTATTGCAAGAGCCTCCCCTTGGTCAATCTCATTTTGTGATGCACAAGGGAATGCAACGTCACACTGCTCACCCCATGGCTTAGCATCATCCATGTACTTGGCACGTGGAAATGTTTTCAAGTACTCCCTGTATGGTTAAATGGAAATGGTATCTAAAAAGTTCAACATTACAAACTAAAAATAAGGGAAAGGCAAGTACCCACTTGAGGCTCCTTTGCTGAGCCTTAATGTTCCTTATAAGTGAATATTTCACATAATCAAACCCGTCTCCATCTAACAGATAGCCTTTGGAATCTGAAACAGTTGTGGCGGTTCAGAGCTTTCACTGGTTGTTAGAATTGATATAGCTACTAATTCACAATTTTTTTTTGATATAGCTACTTTACAGGTAGAACAATAAATTTGGATGGAGAAAAAGGTGCCCACTATTGAACCACCTATCTGGTAAGAGATAAATAAGGGTAAAAAAAATGAAACCTTTAAGGCCATTCGAAATCAGATATATAACTAGTCTAAATAAGTATGAGTAGTAGTATTCACTGGATACTATGTGTCTCTGCATGCTGATCTGCCCGCTTTTTTTTCAAAAAGGGGAAAAAAACCCCGGCCTCTGCATCAAAATGATGCATATGGCCCGCTTTTTAATAGCCGAGTTTTGATTGTGCCCATGCCAGTAGTGACCCCATGACACTATTTTTTCAAAGAATCGATGTTAAGCTAAATCTGTATACCTGAGACTGTAACAGGGATAGCTTCGCACGACAAAAGCTTTTCCAAGACATGCATTGCTATCTTTCCAGAGCCACTTATCGCACATCTGCACAAATTATGCTTCTTATGATGCTGCAATGGATAAAATACAACACAAAACCAAATATATATCTGTCAAAAACCTTAATCCTTTGAGCTCCTTGTTCATATCAGCAAGTACAACACGTGCACAAAATACCTACATAATTTTTTGCAACACTTTTTTCAACAGGAAAATTAATGGCCAATACATGCGGCAAAAGTATCACTTTGTGAAAGAACGGACACATGACAAGATATAGACTAACTGCTGCTCAAAGGAGAAGTTAAGATACCACTTTACCAGTCCATATCCAGTAGCTTCCGTTCGGAAACTAGAACCAGACCAGAAAATTTTAGGGCCTGTAAAATTTCCCTGCATAAGGACAGGAGTGAAATACGATTTAATAACCTAACATGCAAAAGTACAAATATAACCTATAGTAGAGAAAAGGGACTGGTTGAACCAAGTGACAAGTTCAGCATCGGCACAGGTGTATCAAGTTTTAACTAAATATCAAGGAACACCATTCTGTAATTTCCCAGCATGTAAATAAATACAACTACATTTGTACTTCAAGAAACAAGCATGTACATAAATACAACTACATTTGTACATGGAGCAAATTCTTGGTAAGACAACTGTCATGATAATATAGGATTGGACTATAAATTATCTAATATTCTAAACAGAGAAGGCAAGTCTTTACTTAGTCTAATAACAGAAATAACCAGAGTACTAAAAATAAATGACTCCTAAACAGGATCACAAGCATTATTTTGGGTACCATGTGGGGTGTACCTGAAAATGACCAGAAAGGCGTCTGTACTGTCCGAAAAGGTAGCCCATTTCCCTAGGACCAACACCAACATCTTCGGCAGGAAGATCCTACGACAGAGAGTGAAGCAGGAATTTATGGTTTAAATTAAAGTTCTGACCCCGACTTAATTAATTTTAAAATTAAACTACTCAAATTCTATACAGAAAGGACATAATCTATGATTGTGAAGTACCTGATCAGGGCCCAAATATCTATACAGCTCATCCATAAAACTTTGACAAAAGCGCATTACCTGGCATGGACCAAATTCATATTAAGTGAAGCAAAATACTATTGCCTGAAGGTAATAAAATGCAACACAACTACCTCACTTTCACTTTTACCCTTTGGATCAAAATCACTTCCTCCAGCAGCACCTCCAAGTTTATATAATGACAGGGCATTTTTAAAAGTCTGCATAAAGAGAAATAACTCAAATGCTACTAAGTCTCAAGTAAGATTCTAATATTGACATCCATTGAGAACATCCTCTTGGTTAAGTGGTCACTTCTCACTACCACGATCCAATGAATTCAGAAATCATAAAATAGCACTGTGAACTTAATTTGTTTCACAGAACTTGGCTCCATTTGCACACTAATAGACATGTATACGCTTTTGGCAGAAGTAAACTGAGTGCAAACAAGCATTCCACCCCTGCATATCCATGCAAATATCCTTATTATGCACAGAAAAGAAGACTGCTCAGGCAATCAGTATTAGCTTTAGAATCCTGTATGGAATAAAGAAATAAGCATATAACAGTATGCATTGAAGTTCAAGTTCATGTGTATACCATTACTTGAGAACTAACTCTATGCATTACAGCTATTGTTAAGTGAATTTAACCAAAGAGTCTAATGAAAAAATAGAAAAAAATATAGCTGTTTAGTAATCACAGATGGTACAAGAATGAAAGACATGTTGTAGCAGCAAGTTTGTTTACATGAAAAATGCATTCAGGACAAGTAGCTAATACCTGCTCAAAAGCTAGAAACTTTGCCACACTTAAGTTCATGGAAGGATGGAAGCGAAGACCACCTCTGCATGGACCTAAAGCCTGACTGAACTGCACACGGAAACCTCGATTGACATGTGCATCGCCTCTGTCATCAACCCATGGCACTCTAAATATAAAACATCTCTCAGGTTCTAATAAACGCTCCAATATCTGAACATATCTGAAAAAGCACCATCAGGGATCATGTTACAATTGAGGCTTAGGCATATTGCTCCTCAGAAAGAAGGGGAGGGGAGGGGAGGGAGAGTTACTGGGAGTTCTTCACCAAAACTGGTTCGATAGAATGAACCACCTCCTGGATAGATTGTATAAATTCAGCTTCATGAGGATCCTTCTTTAAGACAGATTCAAGTATTGAAGCTGCTGTTTTCGACAAAGCTGAAATGGAAGATGCAGAATTCAGATAACAGCTTGAACTTAAAGAAGTACTAACTTCTTCCAATTCGATAGAAGATGGAGTGCATTGAAAAGCTTCAGACAATTAATCATCACTTATCATTTGCTTTAGGCTATGTTCATTTTCGTATAGTGAAGTAGTGAACACAGAAGCACTTTCAAGTGCCAACTATGTACGGGTGAGACAGGATCATCAAAGCAATAAATTTAAGGTAACAACATTATGACATACCAAAAATCAATTTACTTCCCACAAGTCAGTTTAAATTATTAATACAGAAAGTGAAGACACTTGCCTAAATATCTAATTAACAAACTAGTACTTGTCAAGCACAAACTTGGTATATATTTCCTAGTTCCTCCAAACGTCCAACAAGCAAACGCACAGCTTAATCGCGGGAGCTCGGGCAACATCACTAACCTTTGACATAGATTGGCCTCTCTATCTCAGGACTTTGCACCTTCTCCTTGGACGCCGACTGTAGTCGGAGCGCCTCCTTATGCAACAAGCTATTGTTGTGCTCTTCCAGCGCACTCATCTGCATGTTCCTGCTCCCTTCGTTCCCATAGGGGTTCCGGCGATGCTTCCGGCCGTACTCCTTGCAGATAGTGCAGAAGATTCTGCTGGTGTTGTCGTGCACGGCTACATACGCCCACCTGTAGGTGTCCGCCCACTCTTCCCGCCATTTCTTCACCACCTTCTTCTTCTTCTTGGTATGCGCCGGCAGCCTCAGTGTCCCCTCATGTTCCTCCTTTTGTGGCGGCGTGGGCTGCGGTTGGCCGTCCACCGCGGCAGGCTGCGAGCAAGGGATGAGGAAGCTCTTGTTGTCGTCTGCGGGGACTGCGGGGTCTTGAGGGGAGTTGACGCCCACAAGCGCGGCGTCGGAGAAAGAGGGATCTTCACACTGGTCGATCTCGAGGTCGATCTCCTCGCCGATGCCGCGGACCGCCATGTGCTGTTGGTGCTGTCGCTGCGTCTGCCGCAGCAGGTTCATCTCGTCCATGGCCGAGCTCATGCTTAAGGGCGTGGCGACATTCGGGGCAGCGACTGGGGGCTCGATTCGCCGCTTCTACCAGCAAATCCGGCTCTGTGGGGGATTTGGCACGGGCAAATGGGGGATTTGGCTCTAGGGTTTGGGGAATTTGGGCGCCGCAGAGCCGGCGTTCGCGACCGCCGGGTGCTGAGATCGAGAAATGCGCCGATCTGCCGCACGGAGAGCAGGAGTTGGAGGCTCTGTGGTGGCGGCAGAGACGGTGGTCGCCGAGGGCCAGGAGACACTGCCGCACTGGCCGCTGCTTGGTCGCGTTTTCCGACAAGGCAGCAACAAACGGTCAGGACAAGGCCGTGGTCGAGTGAGCGGCCGAGCAGAACGGCTGAGATTGTTCTTCACTCCGTCAGCTTTTTTTTGGACCGACGACTTCTTTTCCGACTATCGAGCATGTACTCCCTCTTGGGATTTAAACAACTACTTGCCTGAGCGCATGTAAGAACATAAATAAAACAATCTCATAATAAAGTAATATATACAATCTGATCATAACATCATAATTTATTTTGTCCCATCGAACATAATAATAGCAGCAATTACATTGGATGAATCTCGATAGGCAGTTTACGAGACCATTGTATTGACGAACAACGAGGAGAGATAACCATCTAGCTATTTTTATGGACTCGTAGTCCAAGTTGCAACTACTCTCACATCATCATGGAGTAAGCAAGGTTGGTCTACATGCCTCTGGCAAAGATTTCCCCATCCGATGGGGGCAGGAACATGCTCCAGAATAGTTTCCGCGATGGTGGCGGCTCGATATCTAAATTTGGAAAAAAGGTCCGTCCCTGATGTATTCTCTTCGGGGTGAATAAATAGGCGAAGAGGCGGCGCGAGGGGGCACACGAGGCGGCCACGCGGGTGGGGCATACGGGTCAGCCCTAGGCCACGACCCTTGCCGTGTGGGCCCCTCTTGGCTCGGTTGCTCGCGCCCCTTTGGCTCCTGGGTCCACCTGATAAGTTAGGTTTTCTAGAATTTTTCAGGATTTTTTCGACGACTTTTCGTTAAGTGATTTTTGAAACTCAAAAGAGCAGAAACAGGAACTGGTATTTGTCACTGGGTTAATAGGTTAGTTTCCAAAAATTCTTCAAAATGATATAAAATCATCCTATAAATATGTAACAATGATATTAAAGTATCATCAAATAATTAAAAATTATAGATACGTTTTGGACGTATCAGTGCTCGCCTTATTATCCTTGGGCCTCTCTTGTGAGGGAAACACTCAATTTAGTAATGAGGTCTTTTCCACGGCGTTGACCAAACCCGTACACAAAATTGGGGTATAACTTCGCAACTTAATTGAAGGCTTTCAACAATCTCTTGATGTTTCTAGCACTAAGGTGAAGCTTTGAGCACCAACCGTCTAAGTACACAAGACATCCGAGAGTAACAAACTTCTCAAACTTCACTTTCACGTATCATCGTGGAGAGCATAAACCGATGCACTTAATGCAATGGTAAAAACACACGAGGTGGTTAAATCATTCACTCTGAAATCACACCAAAGCAACAAATGCTATGAAGGGAGATGGGAGGAAGAACAAGGAGGAAAACAAAAAATGAATACCAAGATCTAAATCCAATAGTTTCCACTCACTTAGGAGGGCTTGAATGGTGACATTATAGATCTAGATCTCATCTCTCTTTTAGTTCAAGAAGGAACAAGAATCATTGGAGGATTGGGAGATAGTAAAGCTCAAGATGGTTAATAATGAAGGTCAAAGCTGTACTCAAGAGTTGGGAATCATTGGGAAAGAAGCACCCCTGAAATAGGACCCCAAAACTCCAACCGTTAAGCCCCAATCACGCCTATGTTATAAACGATAGGCAAATAAAACGATGAATAGAATAGATCAAACCAATGGGGACACGAGATTTTAACGGGAAAACCCTTCCAACAAAGAGGAGAAAAAACCACGGACGTCAACCAACAAAAATTCACTATATCGGGCGAGGTTACAAACACCGGGGATTTACAACAATGAACGTATCCCAAACCGGCAGCTTACAATACAAGAGGTACTTATAGTGGTCCTGACCTGATTTGTGCATCCGAAAGATCGGAGAGATACTTAAGGGGCCCACTCGGTGAGATCACATCGAAGTTTGCAAACATGTGACTAGGTTACAGGATGTGTGATCATTTGAACGAGTTAACGATGTTTGTCGGTAACGAGATAGAACTAAGATATCAGGATACTGAAGATCATATCTCGAACAAACTTAGTATCGAGACACAAAGGGAATAGGATATGATGTTAAGGTTCAAGCGAATTAATTCGTGGAACGCATAGGGTTCATCATGGGTTTCCAGATCCCGCTGTTGATCACTGATCAGAGAGGTGCCTCGATCATGTCTGGAGTGATCCCGATCGTAGGGTCGCTTAAGGGTATACGATGCTTAGGGAATAGTTTGGTACCGAAGGAGAAAAGAAAAGGAGAACCATAATTCTTCCGGGACATGTCCGATGGTGATCGGAGGATTCCGAAAGGTGTTTCGGAGCAAGAGGAATTAAATAATTATGTATTATTTTAATTAATATAATTAATAATAAATAAATATTTTTAATTAAATTTACAGGGGCAACCCACCTAAATGGGCCTCACCCAAATGGGGAGGCCCCGAGGGGAGGGGGGGGGGGGGGGGGAGCCGCACCCCTTAGAGGGCCGGCCGCACCACCTGGGGCTGGTGTGGGATTAGTCCCACACCGCCCAGCTGGTGCAGGTGGCCTCCCTGCTCTGCCTATATATATGGGGCTCTCCTCCCTCATTGGTAATCAATCCAATTCTCTCTCTCTCTCTCTCTCTCTCTCTCTCTCTCTCTCCTCTCTCTCAAGCGTGGTTCGGAAATTGGAGTTGCGTAAGAGATAGGGGTTTCTCCACCATACGCACACCATCGTGCTGCTAGTTCTTCGATCTGAGCCTTTCTTCTTCCGCTGCTTCGCTGGACCGGAGCCCAGGGAACGTCATCTACACCAGACACGTGTAGAGCTGCGGGAGTGCTGCCGGTTGTGGCACTCGGAGCTTGTACGACTACACGACCCTGAGGTCGGCATCACTGTACGTCTTCATCACGTGTCGTCATCAACACAGATCTTTTGATCGTCGACGCTTACGGTCTTCAAGGGTATGAACACCGTTTCCCTCCGTTATTTACATGTCTCATAGATAGATCTTGACTATATGTTGTTCCCGTCGTTAAGAATATTTTTGTTTTCTGTCGCGGAACCCCTTCACTTTCAAGCTTAAAGATCGTCATCCCTAGCCAGTCAAACTCCTTGATTGTCGGGGATCGTGGGAGAAAACCTAGATGTACAATCTCCACCAAATCGATTTGATTCCATCGTTCTAATACCTTGTGATCTTGTTACTCTCGTGTTCCATGAAACCCTACATAAAATTGATATAATTCAGTGGGGGAAAAGCATGTGGCCGGGGGCACTTCTAGTTAAATTCACTAATTATGAATGTTTTCCTTCAAATGATGATCGACTATTTTGAATTGGAAAAGTGTGGCAGGCTAGGCCCCCTCTCAGCTATACTTGAGTCTGCCTTGTTGCTCAGGACCTTCTACGACATGCTGCTGGCTTCACCATATTTTCTTTGCAAAATATGACTCTTGAATTAAACTTATTCCACTTCTAGCCCCATCTAAAAACTGTTTCAAAATTTGCCTCCTAGGTCGACCCCAACGAGGATACAACCGAACTTGCATATGTCGGATCCATCCTCTTTAGAGTCGACCTTGTTAAGAAAAATTACGCAGCCGGAACATGGTTCCGGCATTAAAAGAGTATGATGCCGAATTGCATAAGTTTGACTTCATCCTCTTCGACGTCGACCTAGAAAGCAGATTTTAAAAAATTTAAAAAATGAGCTATATATGAAATAAATTTCTCAAAAAGCCAGATTTATCAAAAATGCGTGGAGCGGTAGAAATCGCAGGGCTGCTGAGAGCCTGGGACGCCGCTCCCTTGCCCGGTGCGGTGGCTACCAGTCGAACAGGTGTTACACGTGTGGATATGCTGCCGGACACGTGTGGATGAGCATCTGAGACAAGCAGCAGGTAGCGACAGTAGCGTAGGGAAAAGAGTAGTAGGGAAAGAGAAACTCCACCTTTGAACACAGTTCCGGCCACAAAAGAGGGGAGAGGGAGGGCAGCTGCTGCTCGTACGGGTACGAAGATGGTCGCGCTGCGGCAGCTCTACCGCTGCCTCCTGTTGCTGATGATCTTTGCCGTGGCCCCGCTCGCCGCCGGTTCCAAGTTGGTGACCAGCCTCCCTGGCTTCCCCGGCCGCCTCCCCTTCAACCTCCACACTGGGTGGGTGCCTCCGTCTCCATCTCAATTTCCACTAATTAAGTTTGTTCTGTCGGGTTCTCTCTTCTAAAATCAACGTACGAATCAATTGGATTGCAAAGGTACGTGGAGGTGGACGAGGGCACGGAGCTCTTCTACTACTCGTCGAGGCGGAGGCCCGCGCCGAGGAGGCCCCTTTCCTTCTCTGGCTCACCGGCGGCGACCGCTGCTCCGTCCTTAGCGGCCTCGCCTACGAAATCGGTCTCTCAGTTTAACCAATTAATCAATTTATCTACTCACTGTACATCTGCACCATGGTCCCTATCATCCTATTCACTGTACATTGAACTTCCTAATAGTGTACTACTCTTTTGTAGTACTAGTCTAAGTGCCGGAAGCAATCACTCCTAGGAAATCA
>QRDG01000230.1:477181-672447 GCA_012064385.1 Puccinellia tenuiflora
TAATCCAAAAGTCCGAACTGATGGAAAGGGCTAGGTAATTATATTTTAACAGGGACAACAAAGAATAAGTTTGTAATCAATGTGAATGGGCCGGCATAGTTTCACTAGTGGTATCTCTCCAAAGATAATAAACATGTTGTGTAAAAAACTTATAGCTAGGCAATTGACAAAATTATGATCATGTGATTATGAGAGAATGAACAAGACAAATATTCATGTAGCCATCACGTCAAACATATATAGACCGTACACCGATACTAATCTATAACTAATAATCCACTTTGAGTGCACTTCTATGTTTTTTTTGTGAAGCACAGTATAATGCATGTGCTCACATACACACGCATACACTCACCTCTATGAACGCACACCCTACATGAGCAACTCCGAGAGACTGAGTCGGTGGATTGAGTCTTGAGATTGATGAAGTCACCATAGGTGCCTCGCTATCGACGGGAACGTCGCCTCCCGCTGAAAAAGGAATATCCTGCCTAAAGGAGAAACAATAGTGTGAAATTCTGGGATTTGAACTCTGGTGGGATTGGGGTACAACCACCCTCCTAACCATCCAACCACAAGTTGGTTCTCAGTACACTTCTATGCTTGCCACTCTTAGTATTAAGCTGAAAACAATAGAGTATCACCTTAAGCACTCTACATGATGTAAGCTACATCTATTATCATGAAGAAAGAAACATTGTTATTTTATCTTTAGTAGTAACAACACATCCTTACCCTTAGTTGGTACTGTCACGCAAGCCAACTGATGCAGGAGCATGAACCCACTATCGAGTATACTCCCTCTTAGAGATCTAAACAACTACTTGGCTAGAGTGACCACATAGTGCAAGAACTTAAATAAAGCAATCTCATATTAAAGATATCATGCACAATGTGATCATAACATCACAATTCATCATGTCACAGCAAAGAGAACAATACGAGCAATTACATCAGTTGGATCCCAATCATATTAGGAAGCTCATGAGACCATTGTATTGATGAAAAAAGAGAAGAGATAACCATTTAGCTACTGCTATGAACCCATAGTCGAAGGATGAACTACTCACGCATCATCATGGAGGCATCGAGGTTGGTCTATATGCCTCCACTGAAAATTCCCCCCTCTGAGAGGGTGCCGAAATAGGGCTCCATATTGGTTTCCACGACGGTTGATGCGTCCATTTCATATAGTATTTTTGTTTATCTTTTTTATTGCATAGAGGTAGGGATTTCTGCAATTTATCACGTCAAAGCAAACTTTTATGTGTATGTATGCAGGAAGCCAAAATATAAAATATAAATTACATATATGGTATTTTGACCAAGTATGGGACGAAATATGCTGATTACGAGCAATTAAAGCCTTCCTTGTGTGGAAAAATCAATTCGCTAAAATTAAAGAAAAGGAGAACACGAATCGTAAGCGATATGCTCACTTCCGACCGTACCCGCCTCTAGCATGACCGCCTCGTCAAGTATTTTAACCTGGTGCCTTCGGATTTCCAAGAGGACGAACAGAGAAGTTGCAATCACAAAAACATTCCAGAAAACCTAGCCTCCGGAAGGGATCCGGAGGGGGAATCCACAGAGGCTTCCATCCATCACCGCAACGATCCGGAAGGCCACGTCATCGATCTACATCATCACCACCACCATATCCTTCATCTTCATCACTGACGTGATCGTATCCGATCCTGCTGCGGACGCCGTCGTTCGCCTTGCTCCCACACCTCGATTGCCATCCCGTATGGCTATGCCATGCTACACACCACGACACATACTATATTCCTACTAGTTCGATAACCTTGGTTTTTCACTGAGGGAAATTTGCTGTTGTGCTACATCCACCTTCCTCTTCGAGTGATTCCACCGTTAGACATCATAAGAATTTCTAGCGCCTTAAACTGCCAGCAACTCCTTAAAGCAAACAATACTAATCCTATGTTTTGCTTCAGCCAGCAAGCCAAGAAAAGGTAGATCAGTGTTCCAATCAATCCCAAGAGCCCACCAAATGTTTTGAATGAAATCACAAGACAAAAATAGATGCTTTTTGTCCTTAATGTGTTCAATATCAGATAAAAACCAACTGTTATTTTCCACAAAGAAGTGCTTTCTCAACATGAGGTCATAGGTATTCAGCGTGTCCGACAGAAGCAGACGAAAGAAGTATTTCTCTCTAGAGAGGCAACATGACTTCCAGATCCATTTAAATGGCTTGGGAGCTTTAATCAATGCATTATAAATTTTCTTGGACGAGAACCCACCGAATTTCAAAGTCCACACTTATCCTTGCAGTTATGTCTTGTATTGGTAAGGACTTTGTTAGATAAGGCATGACATTGGCTGGAGGTAATCATCGAAAGAGCCAACTGATAAAGGATAAATCTATTGAGATCCATTTGTTGCCTAGCATTGAACATGAAAATGTCCTTGTCCTCAACAAATCAAAAGAGTTGTGGGTATTGGCGCCTCATAGCAAAATCTTCACAAATATCATGAAGAGCATAATGGTTTGCTGAGCATATTCCCATGACCCTCTATTTGTTTTACCACTGGGAATTTTCCCATCAGAATAATGTTCTTGCCATATAGGATCATCCATGGATTATACATTTTATTAAAGAACTTGAAGAGATTCTTTATGATCAGAGCCTGATTCTGAAAGCCGGAGTTAACCACTCCTAGTATACCTACATCTTTAGGGAGGTAAATATTCTCCCACTTTGAATGTTATTTTCCACTTTTTGGAGGACCTTCCATGACACGGGAAGGTCCTAGAAGATTTCTCAATGTTGCCAAGGATGGTGAAAGAGATTTTTAGGGAGCACGTAGAAAAGATGGGCATAGCTGGGATAGTGAGCTTAATAACAGCGAACCTACTATAATGTAAGAGTAAACAGGCAATTGATGATGTGGATCACACGTTCGCTAAGGAACCCCAAGAGGAAGGTATAATGCAGTATAGAAGCAGTTTTCCCTTGATAACAAAACCAAGTTTGTCAGATCCAGTAGGACTTGGAGAAGGCTTAGCAAGGTGTCAACGGCGCCGTTAACAATAATTGACGTGGACCTGCACACAATCACAAACAAACTACTTTGCCCCAACGAAACAGAGAGGTTGTAAATCTCTCCGGCTTGCTGAACACAAAGAATTAAATGTGTGGATGTAAAATATGATGAGAGTGAATTATGACCAGCGAGCAAATGATGATGAAAAGCTATTAAAACAATTGTAAACAATGTAGGAAAATAGGACCGGGATCCACAGTTCACTAGCGGTGTCTCTCCAGAAGATATACATGATGGGTAAACAAATTACAGCATGGCAATTGACAGAATTATGGGCGCACAACAAGGCTATCATAAAACAATATAGTTCACCGTTTCATCTAATATGGGCATTACGTCAAAATACATAGACCATTATCCAACTGCATCTATGACTAATAATCCACTCCGGGATCGCTATCCAGCATGTCACCCAGAAATATTAAGTTGCAAGCAACAGATCATTGCAATAAGCAAAGTGCATAATGTAAGCAATGTAAATAACACAAGAAAATCACACCGCTATTTTCTCCCTAGTGGCAACAACACATCTCTTACCTTAATCGTTTCTGTCAACCCGAGCTCAGACAGGAGAGGCATGAACCCACTATCTAGCATAAATACTCCCTCATACAACACTAATAATTACTTGGCCAAAGCATCCACTAGCATCGGAGAGCATGCAAGATCATAGATAAAAACATAACACATAGATGAACAAAAGTAACGACTTCCATAATTCATCGGATCCTTGCAAACACAATCATGTAGCAGTTACAGATAATATGATCTTGATCATGATAGGCAGCTCACAAGATCTAAGCAATGGAGTGCAAGGAGGATGGACAACCATCTCGCTACTGCTATGGACCCTAGACACCTTTTCATTGTAATATTTGAGGTCTAATCATCCGTTTATATATTGAAAATCCACTAACCATAGGGGCTTCCCCTACGGTAATCTCCTTTAAAAAAACTGCTATGGACTACTCACACATCACTCCGGAGGCAGGCATGGTGGTGTAGATGCCTCCGGTGTCGATTCCCCTCTCCGACAGGGTGCCGGGAAGAGTTGCAGAACCCTCCCGAACTAGGGTTGGAGATGGTGGCGGCCTCGGACGTCTTCTGGAAAATATGATCGGGTACTTAGGGTTTTCGGGGCGAAGACCAATTTATAGGCGAAGAGGCGACTCGAGGCGACGCCGGAGGGCGCCAGGTGGGCCCTAGGCGCGGCCTAGGGTGGGGCCGCACCTGGAGGGCGTCTGGAGGCTGGGAGCCTCCCTTCCGGGCGTCCTTCGGGTTCCGTCTTTGTTTCAACTTGGAAATAAATCACGTAAATTTTCAGCGCGTTCCGAGAAACTTCACAGAACAACTTTTCGGAATCAAAAGACAGCAAAAAACTGGAACTGGCACTGGGCATCTTGTTAATAGGTTAGTTCCATAAATCATGCCAAAATGATATAAAAACATGTGGCACTGATATAATATCAAGAATGGAACATCAAAAATTATAGATACGTCGGAGACGTATCAGCATCCTCAAGATTAACTCGTGCTCATCCTCGAGTAGGTAAGTGATAACAAAATAATTTTTGAATTGACATGCTACCAACACAATCTTGATCATGTAAAGCATATGAACTGAATGCATTGATCCAAAACAAAGGTTCATTCAATGAAACAAACAATGATTAACCAGGTGTAACATCTAAGCAAGAATTTACTAGAAAAAAGTACCTTGGAGATTTAAAAGTATAACACTTGATAATGATTGATATCTCACAAAGCAATATTAGTTCAACAAAGAGGTTTGGCCAACACAAAGGAGGATTTAAGTTTTCAGCAAAAAGCTTCAACTTGCAACTTGTTTATCTCAAGATAAAGTCAATACAAAGTTTTCACAGTTAGACACAAAGATAACATGAAGTAAAACATGAACCAAAGTTGATACCAAGTGATTGCTTGAGGAGTTAAGAAGGAAGAGGAAGACTGACTCAACATAAAAGTAAAAGAAAGGCCCTTCGCAGAGGGAAGCAGGGATTAGTCATGTGCTAGAGCTTTTTATTATTTTTTTGATTTTTTGACAGAAGTAAAACAATTTTGAGATATGCATGCTTTCGTCAACGACTTCACAGTAAAGAAACTAGCTAGTCCCCCATTTCAAGCAAGGCTTTTAGACTTTTGAGAGCGGCTGGTTTTAGAGGAATGAGGTCACTCCTCTTTCTCCTTGGTTTCACCACTATCCAATGTTTGACTGATTTCTCAGGTTTGCATTGTGCGGAGGAGAATGGTGAGTTATATTTATATTTTGCTTAAGCCTCTCTCGGGTCAAATTCAAGTAAGGACATGAACCATCAACACCGGGTGAAAGGGGGGGAAATGACCTTGCTTGTCACAGGTTATATCTAGCTTCCTACTGCTTCCTCGTGAGCTTAAAAACAGATGCACAAAAAGGATAATTTTGAAAGTTTTAAGGATAGCACATAAAAAAATTACTTGGAGTGGCAGGGAAATACCACATGTAGGTAGGTATTGTGGACACAAATGGCAAAGATATTTGGCTCAGGGAGTTGGATGCACGAGAAGTATTCCCTCTCAGTACGGAATTTTGGGCTTAGCAGGATATCAAGCAAACACATAACATCAACTTGGTTCAATGAATGACTACAGATATACAACATGCATAACCACTGGACTTCACACCGTCTACCTTGTTAGCCAAACCAACTCTTTGCAAAAAGAATATCTAGACTTTGAGAACTCTTTACAGTAGTTCTTTACTAATCTATTCTTACTAGATGATCCACAAGTTTAAGCATTAATCTACTTCATATCTCTAAACAATTGACAAGTATCAAAGATTCAAGACAATGATTTACAAGATTAAGTAGCACTTTTTACACTTCATACATGATAATTTCCACTCAACGAAACACCAATCAACTTATTTGAAACAAAACTAAAAGGGTGAAACAACAAGGGCAATACTTCCTAACTACAAAAGCTAACAACTTTGAACAACAGATGCTTGAAAACAAGAGCTGGAAGCAAAATAACAAAGGCTAAACACTCAACAAATATAATTTAAGAACATGAGTGTATAATGAAAAAATGGAGCGTGTCTCTCTCCCAAACAAGCATGCATGGATCCAAATTATTGCAAAGACCAGAGAACAAAACACAAACAAACTAAAAGTAAAAACAAACTGACACTCCAAGAACAACACATAATGTGTAAAGAAATAAAATATAGTACCATGAGAGAAACCGATGATTGTTGATGAAGAAGGGGATGCCTAGATGCTTGTGACTTCTTGAATATTTCAGAGGAGGATCCATGGGGAGCCTCCCCAAGATTAGGCTTTTATCCCTTCATGATCTTCCTTCATCACCTCGCACTTGGTTTCATAGATACATTGTATTTTACTTATGCAAGGTTCAGAACTTCCCCTATCACTACCTTTTGGTCGACTTCTTTCATCAAAAGGATTTTCCGGAACAACCCAATCAAATTTTTTTCTAGAGCCTAATGCATTGCTATGAGCTTAAATGGTATGAATATTTTTAGTTCCTTTTCACGTTCAGTTTTACCCTCATACTTTATTCTTGTAGTTTCAAAAGTTTTAAGGGTATTCTTAATATTAAGGCTACATCCCAGCATATTATAATGGGCAAAAATCTTTCTAGCTTTTCTAGCAATATCATCAAATTCTATAAGCAAGGTTTTAAGCAAGAAATCTTTTTCTTCCCCCTTCTCCATACTTTCAAGTTTAAAGAATAATTGTTGTATTGTAGGATGAAGGTTAATAAACCTAGCTTCTAATTTTTTCACCAGAGAAACTACATCAACCTCATAGTCATGAGTAAGTTCCACCAGAGATTTTTCATTCAGATCATAAAGACTATTAATGTGATTTAGGAATTCTTCAATATTGTCTTTACTAATGATGGAACCACTCCCTACCTTTATGTCTTTAATATCAAATTAAGCTAAAAGGTAAAAGCCCCATGACTACAACAAGCAATAAAATCACTCAAACCGAAAAAGGAAACTTGCTGGAATTTTCAATTTTTTTGTGTTTTTCAGTTTTAGAGCAAACGAAAGGCAAAACAAGACTAAAAAAATACTAAGTAAGACAATAACAAAGAAAAGTGAAAGGATGTGTGAAACTCCACTAGCTGAAGCTTCCAAGTCCCCGACAACGGCGCCAGAAAAGAGCTTGATGACATGGATCACACGTTCGCTGGGGAACCCCAAGAGGAAGGTATGATGTAGTATAGAAGCAGTTTTCTCTTGATTACAAAACCATGGTTGTCAGATCCAGTAGGACTTGGAGAAGGCTTAGCAAGGTGTCAACAGCGCCCTTAACAATAATTGACCTAAACCTGCACACAATCACAAACAAACTACTTTGCCCCAACAAAACAGAGAGGTTGTCAATCTCTCCGGCTTGCTGAACACAAAGAATTAAATGTGTGGATGTAACATATGATGAGAGTGAATTATGACCAGTGAGAAAATGATGATGAAAACCTATTAAAATAGTTGTAAACAATGTAGAAAAATAGGACCGGGATCCACAGTTCACTAGCGGTGTCTCTCCAGAAGATATACATGATGGATAAACAAATTACAGCATGGCAATTGACAGAATTGTGGGCGCACAACAAGGCTATCATAAAACAATATAGTTCACCGTTCATCTAATATGGGCATTACGTCAAAATACATAGACCGTTATCCAACTGCATCTATGACTAATAATCCACTCCGAGATCGCTATCCATCATATCACCCAAAAGTATTAAGTTGCAAGCAACAGATCATTGCAATAAGCAAAGTGCATAATGTAAGCAATGGAAATAACACAAGTAAATCACACCGATGTTTTCTCCCTAGTGGCAACAGCACATCTCTTGTCTTAATCATTTTTGTCAACCCGAGCTCAGACAAGAGAGGCATGAACCCACTATCTAGCATAAATACTCCCTCATACAACACTAATAATTACTTGGCCAAGGCATCCACTAGCATCGGAGAGCATGCAAGATCATAGATAAAACACAACACATAGATGAACAAAAGTAATGACTTCCACAATTCATCGGATCCATGCAAACACAATCATGTAGCAGTTACAGATAATATAATCTTGATCATGATAGGCAGCTCACAAGATCTAAGCAATGGAGTACAAGGAGGAGAGACAACCATCTAGCTACTGCTATGGACCCGTAGTCCCATGGTGGACTACTCACGCATCACTCCGGAGGCAGGCATGGTGGTGTAGATGCCTCCGGTGTCGATTCCCCTCTCCGGCAGGGTGCCGGGAAGAGCTGCAGAACCCTTCCGAACTAGGGTTGGAGATGGCGGCGCCCTCGGACGTCTTCTGGAAAATATGATCGAGTACTTAGGGTTTTCAGGGCGAAGACCAATTTATAGGCGAAGAGGCGACTCGAGGCAATGCCGGAGGACGCCAGGTGGGCCCCAAGTGCGGCCTAGGGTGGGGCCGCGCCTAGAGGGCGTCTGGAGGCTGGGAGCCTCCCCTCCGGGCGTCCTTCGGGTTCCGTCTTTGTTTCAACTTGGAAATAAATCACGTAAATTTTCAGCGCGTTCCGAGAAACTTCACAGAACAACTTTTCTGAAACAAAAAGACAGCAGAAAACAAGAACTGGCACGGGGCATCTTGTTAATAGGTTAGTTCCATAAATCATGCCAAAATGATATAAAAACATGTGGCACTGATATAAAATCAAGCATGGAACATCAAAAATTATAGATACGTCGGAGACGTATCAGCAATAACATATAGCCTTGTATCGATTTTGTGAGTAGATAATATCATCAATCCTAGGCCACGTGGTACCCAAGGGCAATCCCAAATAAGTAAAAGGCATGCTTTCAACCTTACAACCCAGAATTTGAGCCAAGCTACTGCACCTTTCTGAGGAGATATTAATGGGCACAAAAGAGCTTTTGAGAAAATTTACTTTCAGTCTAGTAGCAGCTGAGAAGTTATTAATGTTTCTTTGTAAAGCAACCAATTGGATAGGCTCAGCAGTAGATGCCTCTGGGCTCAGAAGTTATTATCAAGTTATCATCCGCATATTGGAATATAGGATATTTCTGCCCATAAGAGTTATTTACATGCAATTGGAGTTCACCCTGAGCCCATGCTCTATTAACCACAAGTTGCAAAATCTCAGCAACTAGGACAAATAAAATGGGTAAAGTGCGCCCCCTTGCCTCACACCTCGTTTGCACTTGATGGTTTTTCTAGGCACTCAGTATGAGATTTCCATGACCCGGCCAATAAAATTTTCTCCAAAGCCTAGATGTTCCATCATAAACATAATGGCATCATATTCCAGTTTATAGATGGACTTCTCAAAGTTAATTTTCAAGATATTAATTTTGTGAAAAAATATCCAGATACTCAAAGGTCCAAGCAAGGAAATTTTGAACATTGCAATTTGTAATAAAACCATAATGTGTTTTATGAAACAAAAGGAATTATCACCTTTTGCATCATACTATTTGCTGGGATTGAGTAAGGATTATAATTGACATGCTATCAACATGGGAATAAGAGCAACGAAAGTAGTATTGATGCTACCCATCATAGAAACCAAAATATAAGTTGTAGAATTGCTCTTTAATCACAATTTTTCATAAAGTGTCCATTAAATCCAGCTAGTCCCGGGGACTTATCAGAGGGCATTTCCTTAATCACGAAGTCTACTTCTTCTTTAGAGATAGGGACTATTCGTTATTTATTTCATTATTTTGATTTAAGCTATTGTTTTAATTTTGATAATTGTTGTATTGTGTGATGATACAATAAGTTTTGTTTATATGTTTGCTATGTTAAGATTTTATTACCCAAAATCATAAATGTGGGCTAAATTATGAAAACTGTTTTGCCATATGTTTTTTTCAAAATGGGACAGCCATGGTCTCTGCATCAAAACAGTGCATATGGCACATTTATTCATTATTTCAAAGTTTGTTCTCCAAGAGTTACGGAGCCACATAGGGTTGACATGTATCAAAAACGAAAAAAAAGCTAAAAGGGAAACAATGTCGATACATCAATATGTAATTCTATGATTTTGCCGCCAGCTGGACCAGTTGTATAAATCCCTTACTACCATCTCCAAAGTACTGCACCCATACTTCATGACATGACGTTGCTCCACTGGTTAGAGATAAGACCACAAAAAAATATTGGAGCTTTGTCTTATTACAAAAAAATATTACCCATCCAAATAGGTTTTAATTCGTACAATGCCTCTTAACCAATTTCCAAAAAGATGTGAAATACGGTTGTCGAACTAAAAAGACATGTGTACTACACGTAAAACTAATGGGGCGCGTGTGAGTCATCTTAGAACCGGACTCTGTGATGTTGAAGCAAGCTATTTCGAGCGACCGAGTATAATGTGGCTGAAATAAAACTGGTGCTGAATATTGATTTTGGCGATGTTAATCTAAATGCATGTCCAACGTCTTGTACAAAGAACAAAACAATGCATCACAGACTCTAGCTGCGCACGGAGTCACTATGGGAAACGGTAATTAGCGAATACGGGTCTTTTTATTTTTGCGGGAAATTTGGTAATCAATTCCGGAGCTGGTGATTTAATACTCGTAATGGGATTTATTAAAAATAAAGGAGCGAATACGGGTCTTCTTTTTTCACACATGGACACAGTTTCGACCAGTTGCAAAGCGGCAGCACAATAAATGTGGCCGATGCTTCCACTCACACGAGCTTCACAACGTGGACCGTCGATCGACGAACGAACGGCGAGGATGCAATCCGTCTACCTGCCACCGCTTATATAAGGACCACACCGGCTGGCGGCGGACAAACCCTACACAAGGACCCGGAGACTTCGGAGAGCTCGAAGACGCCGCCGCCGACCTCGCGCGCTCGCCTCCTCGCCCTCGCGTTCTCGCCATGGTAAGAGCCGATCCTCCCTTCTCTCACCTCAACTGCGTCCTGCCACCCAATGCCGGTCTGACCCGCCCTCTCGCTTCGTCTTCGTGTCGCAGACCGTCAAGCGCCGCAACGGCGGCCGCAGCAAGCATGGCCGCGGCCACGTCAAGTTCGTCCGCTGCCACAACTGCGGCAAGTGCGTCCCAAAGGTAGGTTCCCATCATGCGCCCGTTGTCCAAAACCGTCTCCTTGTGCCCGAATCGCCGCGTCAGTCTGTTGATTGTGGTGGGATTTCTTTGCTGGTTCACAGGACAAGGCCATCAAGAGGTTCAGGGTGCAGAACGTCGTCGAACCTGCAGGCATGAGGGACCTCAAGGAGGCATGCCTCTTTGATGGTACGTTTCCTCCTCAATTTCTTTCCTTTAGGGTGTTTTGCAGTTGAATCAGTGATTGCCTGGCCGACCCGCCGTAGTCAAGAAGGAATGCAACATGGAAATTTCATTTCGCCCGGCCCTATTCTTTTCTTTGCAGGTTACGTTCTGCCGAAGCTGTACGACAAGCTGCACTGGTGCGTCACCTGCGCCATCCACAGGAGGGAGCTGCGTGTCCGCTCCCGTGAGGACCGGAAGAACCGCGCACCGCCGCCGCGACCCTTCCGCCCCAGGGTATGGGCTCCTTGTTTATCTTTGTACCTTTTCTTGTTGCTTGATTACTTGATATGGGTGCATCAACTTGTCGTTTGCTTTTAGTCTTGATTTACTAGAATAAATGGATTGTTTTTTATTCTTCTTATTTAATAATTTCGTTAGCTATTTGCCAACCAAGGATCATAATAATTTAGTTGAAATCGTTTCTGGAATTTGTTTTTTCATACAGATGTGCTGGTCCATTTGATTTGTGCAATTTTAAATTTGTTTCTACAATGTTTATCTAGTTATCTTTCTGCCATATCCTAATAATGATATTATCGAGTTGTTTCTGTAAGAAACGCTTCAGCTTTGGACATCATTACGAATGTTCTGTAGTTATCAGAGGTTACCAACAGTTAATTTGGTTCCCTCTTTTTCCTTGTTGCTAATATTGTGCTCGTTGTTTGATGTTTCCACATTTTTCTATCACTTGAATGCTTGATATGGGTGCATCAACTTGTCTTTTGCAGTTAGTGTTGATTTACTAGACTAAATGGATTGTTTTTTATTCTTCTTATTTAACCATTTGCTAGTTAGTGTTGATGGTAAATCAACGACTTGATAGTTAGTGTTGATGGTAAAGCAAAGACTTGATAGTTTCAACACTTTTCTGGAATTTATTGTTTCATACAGATGTGCTAGTCTCTTTGGTTTGTGCAATTTGACTTTGCTTCTACTATGTTTATCTAGATATCTTTCTGTCACATCCTAATAATGATATTATTGAGTTGTTTCTGCAAGAGACGCTTCAGTTTTGGACATGATTGCAAATGCTCTGTAGTTAGGAGGGTAACTTTGTCAAGGTTACCACTAGTTAATCTGGTTCCCTCCTTTTCCCTGTTGCCAATATTGTGCTGGCTCCTTGATGTTTCAAGTGTGGTTTTTTGTGCTCAGTCTCATGATTTTGTGGAGCAAAATTGCCAAGGCTACCAAAATACAATTTGGTTTCTGCTTTTTCCCTTATGCCTTTGTTGATTGTTTGATCAAGCTCATTGAGCTTCTTAGGTTCATGGTACGCATACTTGGCAACATATGGATGCATCAACTTGTCTTTTGCTTATTCTTCTTATTATTTGCCAAAATTGGAGGGCTATTATTCACCTGAATGGGTGCAGCAACTTGTCTTTTGCTTATTCTTCTTATCTATGTATTGATTAACTAGACTAAATGGATTGATATTCTTCTTCTTATCTAACCATTTGGTTAGCTATTTGCCAACCAAGGATCGTAATAATTTAGTTGAAATCGTCTCTGGAATTTACTTTTTCATACAGATGCATGCATGTGCTAGTCTCTTTGATTTGTGCAATTTTACTTTGTTTCTACTATGTTTATCTAGTTATGTTTGTGTCATATCCTGGTGATGATATTATCGAGTTGTTGCTGTAAGAGACGCTTCAGTTTTGGACATCATTGCGAATGCTCTGTAGTTAGGAGGGTAACTCAGCCGAGGTTACCAACAGTTAATATGGTTCCCTCTTTTTCCCTGTTGCCAATATAGTGCTCTCTGTTGGATGGTTTAGCACTTTTACTAACCTTATGTTAAATGTATGAACATCCATGCCAAAACTTCATATTAGTCTGTGTTTTAGTTGCTTGACGAATTACAAATCCTGGTTAATTTTTTTGCTCAGTTTCATGGTTTTGTGAGGCAACTTTGCCGAGGCTGTACCAAGATACAAGTAGGTTTCCTTCTTTTTTTCCTGTTGCCTATATATAGCATTTCTCGATTGTTTCATGGTACTCATACTTGCCAACATATGTTTACTTGCCAGTATAATCGAGTCTGCTTGTCTAGCAAATGAGGTTGCTTATGCTCATTGACCATCAGTTGATACTACTAGTTTTGTTGCTACTAATTTTGGTTGATACTAATAGTTTCTTTTTGCAGGATGAAAGACCTGCGGGCCAAGCTCCTCGTCCTGGTGGTGCCGGTGGGGGTGCCGGTGGGGGCACCGGTGGTTTCGGCAGTGCTCCAGTTCCCGTCGCTGGCACCTAATCTTCCTCGAGTGCTCCGCTCTTCTGACAGTCTAGCTCTTACCGTACAAGTCTCTAGCAGGCCAAATGTTATGTATGCTCTACCGTAGAAGGTTTATCTCTATCAATGTGTTACTACTCAGCAGTTTATCTGGCTGCCACTTGTTGTTGTTGGCATGAACGCAACGTTATTACTCAGCAGAACCTATTTCCTCCTTTAAATCCAAAATTTACTCAAGCATTTTTTTGCTGTGTCAATTTCAGTCTTGTTTAACCTTGTCTCGTTTCCGAACCAAAAAACTTCAAGTTGTCTCGTTTCTGAAAACAAGCTTTTGTCTCCGGTGATTCGCAAATTGCAATGCCGTTTGGACCCAAAAGCACCGAATACTCGGCTTCCTCCCAAAAGTCGTCGGTCGTCGTCGTGCTGTCTCCACTTTCCCACCACTTCTCCCCACGATTCGAAAACGCGGCCGCCATCGGAACGTCGGTGCGAGCCATCCGACGGCAGCGATCAGGCCGTGACCCCTTCGTGTCCCCACCGTCTCTTTAAACCCACGCAACCTCCACCAGCCTGGACGATCAAGCAGCACCTTCCACCCGATCGCCGGCCGGCGCCACCATGACGGCGACGTCCTCGTCGAGAGCCCCGCGGCGCACGCGCATCCGCGCCCGCGCGCCGCCGCCGACGCCGATCCGGACCGCCCGCGGCGCGCGCTCCGCCGCGGCCGATGAGCTCGTCCTCGCCCAGTTCCTCGAGGCCTCCCAACGCGTCCCCAACCTCACCCTGCCCCTCATGAAGAAGCGCTTCTACTTCCCAGCACCTCCGCCAGCGCCGGACATCCCCGCGCGGGACCTGCTTTCCGGCGAGGCGGCCGCGGCGCGGACGGCGATCAGCGCTGCTGGGGACACCGGCGCGTTCCGCGTGGGCGGGGCGATCGGGTCCGGCGAGGTGCGCGCCGCCGTGGAGGCCGCGGAGGCGGTGTTCGGGGCGCCGGAGGAGGTGAAGCGGGAGCTGGGAAGGTTGGCCCGAAGGAGGGATCGGGTGGTCGGGGAGGAGCTGTACTTGCCCTGGCCGGTGAGCTCCGGCGTTGATCGGTTGCTTGAGGCGGCCCTGCCCGGCCCGACGTACCGTGCGTTCAGGTGATTCTTCATGCTAGCACCTTGTAGTAAGTTTTGTCTCTTTGCTGCCTCCTAGCATTTGGAGGAGCTACCCTGGCAGTCAGTGTGTGTTGCAGATAGGCTAGCAGCCAAGCAAGTTGCAACTGAATACGAGTTTTAGAGCTCTTCTGCAGGCGGAATGTGAACTGAAAATAGCATGGATAGAAATATAAATATGTGAAGTTGATAAAGGAATCGATAGATTGTTAGTGCGATCGCAGTTCTTTATTCATCTAGTAACATAGAGCAAAAAACGAAGCTGAAATGCTGAATATACCTTAGCTTCTACAGAACTGAACTTTTGTCTGCACATCGTTGAACTATACATGTGGCACCTAACAGCCTGTCCCTTTGCCGAAGATGAATTTACTCAGGAAATCAGCTACAAGTAGCTAGCATCTTCAAATGCAGATGGCACTAATGATTTAACAATGCAAAAGCTACCAGCGTCGATATTTAAGATGTATGCATTCCTATGATTTCCCACAACTCAAATCAAGGGGAAAACATCAAATAAATACCCGCATACGCGTGTTAGAACAAGGTGTGATTTCAGGACTCGTCTCCTATGTCCTGACATGAGATCTTCTGCTGCTGCTAGGGAGAAGATGGATGTTGTCGCATCTAAAATGGAGGACCTCGCAAGATGTGTTGTCAGAGTCCTCTCTGATAACGTCAAGAATCCGAGCGATGTTCCTCTGCCTAGAGAAGCCCCATCGGTTCTGTGTCTAACACTGTATAACTGCAACAAGTTGAAAACATCTTGGGGAGAGTTTGGCAGCACCAACCGTCCAAGCTCGTACGCTTTGAGCGTCCACCTCTCTGGACGTGATCAGGAAATATGCCTCCGGAATCAAGGAGGCTCAACCTTTTTCAATTTGCCGGCCGGCTCTGTGCTTGTTACAATTGGCAAGCAGATTCAGGTATCAAGCTAAATCATGTCATGCTTGTAATTTCCATTAAATGAACTTGTTAATAAACTCGAAATTTTCTAAATAAAATAACTGTTCATAGTACAAAGTTTGGCCCATTTGTGGCATAATCTTCTGTACCAATTGTTAACTATACGCAATGCTTGCCCTGAACCCTGTTTGGCCCATGTATGCTCTGTTCCAACCTCCAGTTGTGGCGCATGACAATGTTTGCTCTGAACTCAGGAATGGTCCAATGGGGAATTCAAGAGCGCTGTTGGCGAGATACTATTTGAGCTGACCGATGAACCAAACCCGTTCATATCTCTAGAACTCTTGTACTCTCCAGGAGACCTGCATCTTGGCGAGGTTGGACGGCACGCTAGCTGCATTGACCGTCCAAAGACCGTTCCTCTCAGGGACCAGATTTTGACAGCCCTGATTCTGCTAATTTTGTTCTACATCTTCCGGAGATAAGCTTAGCGTGTGCCTCCTTTTTCTTGACGTGAGCATTTGGGTGTCGAAGAAGGCTTGTTTTTACAACTTTCTTGGACCAAAGTATCTAACTGTCTGCCCTCCTCCGTCAACTGACAATGGAGAAACACTGTCGTGGATGGCGGTCACAACGGGTGGATCTAGTCGGGTTTGATTGAGATTGATTTGTTTCTTGGATGAAACAAAAAACACAGAATAAAAGTGAGGTACATTGCCTCTGCTGTTAGCCCATCCCAGTTGAGGAAATGGGATGGAGGAGTGGATTTTGATTGATTGTTTAGAAGGTGATTTTGGTCAATTGGTTTGTAGATTGAGGCTTGACTGAATCTAATATTTTGAGATTCTGGTGTTTATAGTGAAACTGGGATTCATTCCTTTTTGTACATTATTACTCCATTATTGGCTATCTTGCACTCCTGCATTCGGGCTTTGTTCATGTGGCTCCATGGCAACTGAAAAGTGTGTAAAACTATTCACCGTACTATGCCTGAACGGAAGACTGTACTCAAGCTACAGCTTCTTGTACCTGTTGCACTGTTGACTTCTCACTTATTATCACCTGAAAGGATCATGCGGTAGATTGTGTAGTGGATTCGACCCCTATCGAAGATTTTCTCCATGTGTCGGTACGGAGCACCAGCACGTGATGTTTTGCCTACTACAGAGTCACGCAGGGTATCATTGTTAGTTGTTACCGTCGTACCGTGAACTCATGGCGATAGATTCCCAAAGTAGGGGTAGGCTTTTGGTCATCACCGAAAATCCGGTGTTTGTATTTTGATCAAATTCAAATTCAGTCTTACGGAAATAATGACCGAAATATTCTTCTCAATTTTACTACCTGACGAATTCGAGATAATTCGGGTTCGTCATGACCAAATTGTGTGATCATTGTTGTAAGCAAAAAAATTGGACATTATCCAGTAAAAATTTGGCATAATTTCAACTATAATTTGGACATTTTAAATCCATATATTATCAGAATTGGCGGGAATAAATATTCAACAAGACCAAACAAAAACATTATCACCCAATGACACAATTCACACACATCCAATAGTCCTGCAAACTTAGCGGTTGGGACGATCTCACGTAAAGTTCGATCAATTCGGTTACTAGAAACTAATTAATGGCCAAATTAACTAAACTAAATCTGGTCTCTATGCAGCTCAATTTTTGTATTAGCCTTTTTGGTCCTGGTTTTTTCGGATTCGGGTTTCGATCATCAGTTTTTCTGCGCATCCCTTTCCCAAAATATGTAGTTTATCTTGTCATGTCTTGTATCAGGCGTGTCATTAGTTTTGAACAGGAAATCGTTGTACAGTAAACTGATTACACTACACCTACATTTTTTCATTAATTTATTAAATATAGCATCATAAAGAAAAAAGGTCGATCAATCTAAAGTCACCATCCTGGCGACATCTATCGCTACACCTACAGGATTACACTAACATCACACCAAAGCCCCAACATCTATAACCGAAAGTCTCACCACACCGTCCAACGACGAGCTGGGAGCATCAACTGGTCCAGCTGACCCTATGCGCGCACTGCATGTGCATGTTTCAGAAGCCGTAGCCACTATCTTCCGCTGATCCATGTTCAGGACAGGGAACAACGCCATGACTTTGCAAAGGTCGCCGCCGACACAGGACAGCGCCACTGTCCTGTGCGCCTCCATCATGTTGTGAATGGCACCGACCCCGCTGCACCATGCGCCAAAGCTCACGACCCTCAAAGCAGTAGATGGCACACCGCTCCACCTTGGCCACCGCGCGAGAAGCACACGGGGACCTGCGCCCAGCCACCAAAGACATACACTTGTGTCCCTCCAGGTGAAAGTGTATGGTTGCTCCCATGCATAGTTTTGGTAATTTATGACAATCTCTATGGACTAATATTTGCATTGAGCTATATTTGTAGGTGTCCATTAGCTTGCTTGTCTCCATTTGTTGGAGTCAAGGTCTTGTTTATTCTCCATGTGTTGGAGTCAAGGTTTAGGGAAGAATATCATTTGTTGATCAAGGCCAAGGTGTTCGTCATCAAGACAAAGGCCAAGTGAAGATATGCCGAAGAGGTGCTTCTCCCATCTTGGTGTATGGGGGAGCCACATGTGAATCTTCACCAAGCAAAGCGCAATCAAGAAGATGGTTCGTCTTGAGGAGATGAAGATCGTCTCCATCGACCTCAAGTGGATTAATGCGCAAGGCAAATGTATGATCTTGATAGGGTTTCTATTTTACCGGTCTCATGATGTTAGTTGAGAGACCGGGTTATAGGATAGATAGCCGTACTATCAAGAGGGACTCTCGACCGAATATCGTGATCGTATCGTCGTAGAGAGCACAAACCTTTGCATTCATGCAATCATCTTTATTGGTTCTTATTTGGCTCTTATCGTGGTGTGGTCTTGGTGCTTGTCATGCTTGTCATGACAAAGCCAAGTTCACTGAAAAAGGTTTGCATATGCGTCTTTTATTGCGGTTTTGGTATTGGAGATTTTGTCGGTTCATCCGTGCGGAAGATTTATTTCTTCCATTTCTTTGCAAAATCTCCTTTGCTAGTTTGCCTTTTTCAAAGGTTGCTTTTTTCGTCCTCTTTCCAAAAAAATTAGTTTTGCTTCATTCGGACTTCAATTGCAAAAGAAACGGTTTTTCGGTTTGCGAAAAAGAGCTTTTAAACTCTCCCCATTTGGTTTTATAATATCTTGTCGGACTATGATGTTTCTCTGAATAATCTAGTTGTCCTCATTGTGATGATTCCAACAAGTCCAAGATTATCGAAAACGGAGTTCATTTGCAAAAGTTATGGGGCTTTGGTTTTTCTGTTGGATCTACACCGAAGTCTCCGGTCCTCTGGACCCGGAGTCTCCGGCCCCCTGGTTTTTCGCTGCCAAACGAGTGTGTGTGGTGCGTCTCTGGACTCGGTCCGGTGGTACCCCGGAGATGGGGCGGAGTCTCCGGCCCAAATGACCCGGAATCTCCGGTCCTTCGTTTTTCGCTGGTAAGTGGCTCAAGTGTGGTGTGCTCCTGGACTCAGTCCGGAGGCACCCCGGAGAAACCCCGGAATCTCCGGTCTGGCCGGAATCTCCGGCCCTGTAGACCGGAGTCTCCGGTGTGCCTGCCTCTCCGCAAATGTGGTGCGCCTCTGGCGCTTGTTCGGAGGTAGGCCGGAGCCTGGCCGGAATGTCCGGCCCTGGCCGGAGCCTCCGGCCCACTTAGACCGGAGTCTCCAGCCTGAAAAGGGCCCAATGGCTAGTTTTTGGGGAGGGGCTATAAAAAAGCCCCCTTCTTCCCCAAGAGCTGGCTGCTCACTTTTGCTCAGCTTATTTCCTCTCTCCTCCATTGTTGCAAACTTGTGAGCTTCATTCCTCTCAATCCCTCCGATGATTCTTGCCCAAATTTAGGGATTCAAGAGAGGAGATCTAGATATACCATTCCACCAATCAAAATCTCCTCTAAGTGAGGGGAACCTAGTGGATCTAGATTTGGGGTTGATTTGTGTTCATCCCCTTTATTCTTCCTCTCTTATTCCCTCTATAGCATTAGTTGCTTAGGTTAGAATTTGGGAGTGAAGAATTTGACCACTTTGTGTGCTCTTGCCTTTTGCATTAGTTGCATCGGGTTGCTGCATCCACGGTGATACGTGAAGTTGAAGGTTGAGAAGCTTGTTACTCTTGGGTGCATTGTGTTCCCAAGAGCTTGTTGCCTCTTGGGTGCATCGTGTACCCTAGACGGTTTGGAGGTGCCGCGAAGACTTCGGTTGTGAAGCTTCGGCACGAATTTGGGAGCCCCCAATTGAGTTGTGGGTGTGTGCCCCAAGAGAAGTTGTAAAAGGGCTCCGGAATCCGCCTCGAAGGATTCCGATAGTGGAAGGTGAACCAATCCCTTGGGTGAGGTTCATCGGAGAATAGGGTGAGGCCTTTGTGGCATCTTCAGTAGGCCTCTTGTGGCGAGCTCACACCCCTCCAACGAGACGTACTCCCTTAACAAGGAGGAACTCGGAAATACATACTCGTCTCCGCGTGCCTCGGTTATTTCTATACCCGAGCTTTTACTTATGCAATTTACATTGTGATAGCCATCCTGCTTGAAGTTCTTATCTAGCTATCACCTTGTCGCTTAAATTGCTTAGCATAAGTTGTTGGTGCACATAGGTGAGCCTAGTAATTAGGTTGTTGGCTTGTTAATTTAAACACATAGTTTTATTCCGCAATTATCAAGCCCATAATTAGAAAAAGTTTTAATCGCCTTTTCACCCCCCCCTCTAGGCGACATCCGGGCATAGCTTGTTCTTTCACCAGGCTATGTGTGACTACAAAGATGATGCCCCCAAGGGGATGCTAACGCAGGAATGTCGTCATCATCATATCCGGAAAGCCCGAAGGTGGGGTTCCCCCCGGAGCATAGAGGGAATGAGAACAGCCAAAATAACGCCTCCAACGAGGTAAATGACGTCCATGGGCGCCGCTGTCGATAGTTCCGATTGAGGCCGAAACAAGCAATTTCTGGCATCCTCGCACCCGTCACTAGCCCCTCCTCGATATCGATCACTATGCCCCACTGGCGCATCCGAACCGCTGTCGGGAAGCCGTTGCGGAAGGCCCAAGCCGGCATGGCGCCACACCGCCCAAATCCTGCTGCACGATCGAGTGGACCTTCGACAGTAGAGGAGGCCATCGTTACGGTACTCCACGCCATGGCCACACAAACGCCAAACCGGTACTCTCGCTCGAGATCCGCCGTAACCACGCCCCTGAACCGCGGAGGAGGGATGACCCACTGCCCCCCCCCCCCCCCCCCCCCCCCCCCCCCCCCCCCGGCGGCGATCCGTTGGCGGTTGGGAGAGGGCTCCATATGGCAGTGTGAAAACTATTCATAAGACTGTATTGAAGCTACAACTTCTTGTACATGCTGCCCTGTCTACTTCTCACATATTATCACCCCCTGAAAGGATCATGCGATCAATTGTGTATGTTTAAGATTTTCTCAATGTGTCGGTCCAGAAATCCAGCACGTGGTGTTTCTCCTACTGTGGAGGAGGTGCGAAATCACGTAGGGGTATCATTGTTACCGTTGTACCGCAAACTCATGGCGACATATTCGAAAAGTGCCTTCGGGCAATGCGAAGGTCGATCTGGTTGCTACGTCGGGACGGCGTCTTCGAAGCAGGTGGGATTTGGTGGTGCACTGGTGCTGTGCGGACAACAGGCTCGTCGACCATGACTGGTTCGGCTTCGGGCAATGCGGAGCTTCGTCCTTGTTATTATGCCGGGGTGGCGGTTCCGGAGCAGGTGGTGTGTGTTGTGGCGGTGGCCTCGAAACAGGTGTGATTTGGTAGGCTAGTCGACCGTGACTGATTCGGCTTCGGGCAATGCGGAGCTTCGTCCTGGTTGCTATGTCGGGACGGCGGCTCCGGGGCAGATGGTGTGTGTTGTGGCGTTTAATCGACTTGCGTCGTGTGGACGGCGGGTCATCTCGTCTGTGCGGTTTTTGACATGTTTTCCTTATATAAACAGGTCATTGTATAGTTTGTGTGGTTTTTTTTAACCCGGTTTACCTTATAAACCGGGTCATCTTCTTCTGTGTACATACGCCGCTTTAGGCTGGTGCCAACGCAGGCGAGAGTGGGGGCGCTACCGCCCGGCGCCGGGCGAGAGAGAGGCGAGAGGGAGGCGAGACGGTAGCGGCGGGCGACGGATCCGTCGCCCGGCGGTAGCGGGCGCTACCGCCCCACTACAGCCCGCATTAGCACCATAGCGCGGGCGAGAGCGGGGCGAGAGGCGGGCGAGAGCGGGGCGATAGCACTGGCGGCGGGAGGCGAGAGGGAGGCGAGAGGCGGGCGTGAGAGGCTGACGTGTGGGTCCGCCTGAAAGTGAGGTGAGAGTGGGGTGAGAGTGGAGTGAGAGTGGGGTGAGAGTGAGGTGAGAGTGGACTACAGCCCATGCACTGGCACCGTGAGGTGAGAGTGGGGTGAGAGTGGGGTGAGAGTGGGGTGAGAGTGGGGGTAAAAACTGACGTGGCGGGCGATAGTGAGGCGGTGCACTAGCACCAGCCTTATGCTCGAAAAAACAAGTGCCATAGTCTAATCTTGCCATGTCGTGTACCATGCATTCGTGTCATTAGTTCGGAACTGAAAATCGTAGTTTTACGGTACACTGATTACCATGTTGGCTGCTGCTTACATAATCGGCAAAGTGGAGTAGATATTCAGTTCCTAGGAGTACGTGGTAATGGCATTGCCGATCCGTACAGAGTTAGGCGTCCGTCCGACGGACGGTGCCGACTGTACTGTGCCACCAGCTTAGCTCCGTAACGGGGATGGTGACAAAACGTCGGAGGTCGGAGCGAATTGAACGCTCACCTGCTGCAATGCCCCTGCCTGGAACTGCAGACAAATAGTACTCGTGATCTTCGCGCCGCTGCGACGAGAACACAAAACGGCAAAGCCCAAAGCGCGCCGTCGCGTCGTCCGTCCGTCCGTCCGTCCGGGTCCCGGCCTTGGCCAACTGCGTGCGTTTCCCTTGAGAATTTGCGCTTGCCGTTTCGCTACATACAGACCACCTGAAGGAACGACGTGCGACCAAACACCGTCCGTCTCCGTGTCCGGTAGTGTAGTACCTGGTCTGGGGCCTTGTCTACCAAAATCTGGCGTCGATCGCTCGAGAGCGATCCGCTAGCTGGGACCATGATGCCAATCTCTCAACCCCCACCTCCTGTTCTCTTCGCCCATGATGATGACGATGATGACCTGATGAGTATGGTTGCCACATTTGCTAACTGCTAATCATTGCAATCATCATCACCGCCATCTTTGTTCGCTTCTCTCTTTGTTCTGCCTGCCCCCACATCAATTTCCCACTCGACCACCACCGTTTTCTTTTCGGTCCCCTGAATTTTATTTTGTTTTATTCTAATTTTAAACACCGTGTCAAAGCAAGGAGTAGAGAGGCAACGCCTTTTGGGCAACATTTGGTTTGGTTCACATCACACCCCATCATGGTAACAAGACCGGCGATGTACTGGTACGTGGCTCTGTGTTGAACAACTAGTGTAAACTCCAATGTCCCTGTCAATCTGGTACAGTGGACTGTCCCCCGTACTCACCTTTCCCAGTGGAAGGCACCACGCCTTACTTACTTTCGCACCGTCGTGTTGATCGATGTGCTTGTCCCTCACGTATTAAGCCAGTACCAAAAAAAGGACACCGCTGAATTTCTTTCCGGGCAAGGGCCGTAGTGGTAATCCGTAACTACAAATACTTTTTTTTGTGTGAAAATGATCATGGCTTTAAAATAAACACCGAAAAGTACAAAACAACTCAAAAATACGAAAGTTACAACGAGATCATTCAGATGTCCTTCGTCTTCAACCTCTCTCTAGACCGTGTCGACGGCACGCCGCCGCTGTCGCTCCTCTCAGAGCCGGCCTGACGTTGTTGGATGCGGACGGGAAATCATCGAACGGGTCAAGAAGACCGCATCCGTCCCCGGAGCCGAAGAAGAAGGATAAACCGCTGATGAAACTCCGTGACGATCCGGAGATCGCCACCGCCAGAAGTAGTCCTCGAGAACCACACCACTCCCACAATCTTCTCGACGTCGCCACTTACCGCCGAGATGGTACTGAAGCCGGGAAGACATTATTGCAAGAATCGACGCCGCCACCAACAGAGCGCCGCCCCAGCAAACCTGGATCACTAAAATCAGAAAAACGAAGTCCTCCCGCCGACGAGGGCCAAGATCCACCGCACCTCATGGCCCGAAAGCCATAAAAGTGGGACAGATCAGCGGGCAGTGCCGACCGAAGACGGGAAACCCCCTAATCGCCTCTCCTGACTCTCGCGGGCGCATGTGCTATCAGGCCAACTACCTTGATGAGCCAGAATTTCAACTACAAACCTTTCAAGGACACTAGTCATACAGATAAAAACGGTTTAGGGTTTTCGTGGGGTCGATGCCACCACCTCTTCTCTATTTATATACTTGGCAGGTACAATACATGATTACATTTGTACAGTACGGTTATACAGCCCGTACAGACCGATCTTAACATGCCCCCTCAATCTAAACTATTACATACAAGATTTAGATTGGTCTTAAATCGGTCTAACATCTGCCGTGTGGCTGGCTTAGTAAATACATCAGCCAACTGATCATTAGAAGAGATAAACCTCACCTCTAGGGCACCATCAGCAACACGCTCTCGCACAAAATGGAAATCAATCTCAATGTGCTTGGTTCGAGCGTGGAAAACTGGATTCGCCGTGAGGTAAGTAGCCCCTAAATTATCACACCATAAAATAGGAACACGCTGCTGAGATACTCCAAGTTCTGTAAGCAAAGAACTGACCCACATAGCTTCAGCAGCTCCGTTCGCAAGTGCTTTATACTCTGCCTCGGTGCTGGATCTCGAGACAGTTGGTTGTTTCTTCGAACTCCATGAAACAAGGTTCGGACCAACAAAGATTGCAAAACCTCCTGTAGAACGCCTATCATCAACACAACCGGCCCAGTCTGCATCAGTAAAAATACTAATGTTTAACAACGGTGACACACGTATATGTAAACCAGTGTCCAAAGTTCCCTTCACATAGCGCAGAATACGCTTGACTGCTTCCCAATGTACTTCAGTAGGCTGTGAGAGGAACTGACATACTTTATTCACCGCAAAGGAAATATCCGGACGTGTGAGAGTCAGATACTGTAGGCTGCCAACAACACTACGATATCGAAAAGAGTCATCAGTGCCCAATAGAATGCCGGAGTCACGTGCAAGACGCTCAGTGGGAACTAGAGGAGTAGAAGTAGGCTTGCAATTCTCCATATTTGCACGATGCAAGAGATCAAGTGCATACTTGCGCTGAGTGAGTGTCATGCCCCCTGAATTGGAAGAAACTTCTATGCCAAGAAAATACTCCAAGGGACCAAGATCCTTAATGGGAAACGTGACTGAGAGAGAGCGTACTATACCCTCCACGGCAGCAGGTGTAGAACCAGCAATAACTATGTCGTCGACATAGACCAACATGAAAACTTGGACACCATCACGGTTGAATATGAAGAGGGATGTATCGGCTTTAGAAGGAACAAAACCGAGCTGGAGGAGGCGAGCACTCAACCTAGCATACCAGGCTCTCGGTGACTGCTTCAATCCGTATATAGCACGCTGCAACTTGCAAACATGAGATGGATACCGAACATCTTCAAACCCGGGAGGCTGTTGCATGTAGACATCCTCAGACAAGAAACCATGAAGGAAAGCATTGCTGACATCAATCTGGCGAAGTGTCCATCTTCGAGATACAGCAAGAGAAAGAACCAGGCGAATAGTAGCAGGCTTCACAACCGGACTGAACGTGTCACCATAATCAATACCATGTTGCTGTGTAAAACCACGGGCAACAAGGCGTGCCTTGTGCTTCTCGATGGAGCCATCAGGACGATGTTTGGTTTTAAAAACCCATTTACTGCCGACAATATTAGTACCAGGCGGTCGAGGAACCAGAATCCAAGTCTGTGTCTGTGAGAGAGCTGAGAATTCATCAGTCATCGCAGCATGCCAAGCTGGTTCCTTGAGAGCATCATGATGGGACACAGGTGCAGCAAAGAAAGCACGACGGCGTGGATCATACCGGACTGTCCCATCAGTGACTTGCTTCTCTCGACGAGTATTGTCACGAAGGCGAGTAACCATGCTGTGACCGGGTGCAGCAGAGAGCGGAGCAGCTGAAGACGTCGCGGCTGGAGGGGAGCGTGATCCCCCAGCGATGGGCGGCGTGAGCTGCTCGCCGTGGGCCGAATCTGGCGACGGCCCAGCTAGGCCGTATGGTGACGGGCCAGCCGGAGTGGAGACCGCGGAGCCCAGCGGTGCATCTCCAGGCGTACGAGGAGCCGAGTCTGGCCCATGCATGGGCGGCTCATGCACGTCGAGCGTGCTAGCAGCTCCAGGGACGTCAATCACAGCGGCCTCCTGCACGAAAAAATCATCACCTGGAGTAGGCGGGTTAGTGGTCAGGTAGGACAAGTCATATGTACGCACATGATCATTCGTAGCCGGTTCGGAGGATGGGAAAGTGATAGTTTGACGAAGAGTAGGAATGTCGACCGTGACTCCCGGAGTGGCATACGGAAAAACGGATTCATCAAACACGACGTCTCGAGAAATATAGATACGCCCAGGATCGATCTAAACACTTGTAACCCTTGTGCATTGGACTGTAGCCTAAGAATACACATAACTTGGACCGAAACTCAAGTTTATGGGTGTTATACTTACGAAGACTAGGCCAGCAAGCACAGCCAAAGATGCGAAGAAACTCATAATTAGGTTGCACTTTGAGGAGACGATGAAGAGGAGTGTCCTTGTTAAGAACCAGAGTAGGCATGCGGTTAATCAAATAACACGCCGTCAAGAAAGCTTCATCCCAAAAACGTAAGGGAAGAGAGGAGTGAGCAAGGAGGGCAAGGCCTGTTTCTACCAAATGACGATGCTTGCGTTCAGCAATACCGTTTTGCTGGGAGGTGTGAGGACAAGACACACGATGTGAAATACCGGTGCGTTGAAAATAACGATGGAGCTTGTGATACTCACCACCCCAATCTGACTGAACCGCCTTAATTTTTGTGTTCAAAAGACGCTCAACATGAGCCTGGAAAGCATAAAAGACTTGCTCAACATCCGACTTGTGTTTGAGAAGATAAATCCAGCAGAAACGCGAATAGTCATCAACAAAGCTAACATAATATTTAAAACCACCGGAGGAAGCAACAGCGGGACCCCAGACATCGGAGTGGATTAACTCAAGAGGCACAGTGGAAATACGATGAGATAAATGATAAGGCAATTGATGACTTTTTGCACGTTGACAAGCATCACAAACTAAAGGGGAAGTATCGGTAGTACAAGATAAATCATGGTTCTTAACAATATTGTGTACTACATTATTTGTAGGATGACCAAGACGTTGATGCCATTGGGACGACGTGGCCTTGACACCGGAAAGCGCATAGCAAGAAGATGACGATGATGCTCGACTAAGCGGAATAGGATAGAGTCCACCACGACTCGTACCGTGAAGCAGAATTCTCCGTGTGGCTTTGTCCTTAACACAGAAAAAATGACGGTGAAATTCAACAAACACGTCATTGTCACAAACGAGACGATAAACGGAAAGGAGATGCTTGCTAATGTGCGGAACGTGAAGGATATTGTTTAATTTTAGTGTTGAACCGGCTAAGGAAGAATGACCAATGTGTGCAATAGACAAACCTGCGCCGTTGGCCACTTGAACTTGATCCGTCCCGCCATAGCGCTCTTGCATATGGAGACGAGCAAGATCGCTCGTCAGATGGTCCGTAGCACCGGTATCCATGTACCAGTGGGGGTTGTCGGTGGAGCTTGTCGACGCTGAGTTGCCGGAGCGCTGGTTGTCAGAGCGTGTGTAGTCGGGGTTGAAACGGTTCCGACAATCAACCGCTGTGTGCCCCCAGTTGAAGCAAATTTGACACTGAGGGCGCTGCCGACGACCATTGCGACCGTTGTTCTGACGGTTTCCACCACCGTTGCCGCCGTAGTTAGGGCGGCCGTAGCCACCGCCATTGTTCTGGCCAGAGCCACCGCCCTGGCCGCCGTAGCCGCCGCCGTTCTGGCGACCATTGTTTCCACCGCCGTGACCGGGCTGTGCACCAGCCGGGCGACCCCCACCAGCCGGTGGAGGAGAGAAGACGGGCGCGCGCGACTGTGCAGATGTGCCGCCACTGAACATGCCAGGACGGGTCGCCGCATGCGCGGAGGAAGAACACTCCTCGGTCTCGGCCTGCTGCGCCTAAAGGGCCTCAAAAGAGAGCACATGAGAATAGAAATCAGCGTAGGTAACCGAGGTATTACCCACGGTGAGTGCCCCGGCAATGGAGTTGAAGTCTTTGCCCAAGCCGGCCAGGATGTAGTCGACGAGCTCGTCGTCGGTGATCGGAGCACCAGCGGTGGCCATGACATCGGCAAGATTCTTCATCTTGTGCATGTATTCTGCCGCCGTCAGGTCTCCCTTCCGCGTCGATTGCAGCTGTCGGCGAATATGCCGGACGTTCGCGCGGGTTTGAGCGCCAAACATGGCGTGGACAGCAGACCATACTGCCGCCGCCGTCTTGCAGCCAATCAGCTGGCAAGCGATGTCTTCCTCCATGGAAGACAGCAGAAGGCCTAGAACCTTCTGGTCCAGCCCCCACCAGCGGACGTACTCGGGGTTGAGGGCGGTAGTTGCAGCATCACCGGTTCCTTCGGTATGGTCTTCTCCGGGGCCGGCACCGTGTTGTCGAGGAAGCCGTGCAGGTTCGCGCCGGAGAAATTGGGGAGTGTCAGCCCGCGCCACAGCATGAAATTGGTACGGCTGAGGCGAACGGGGCTGGTAGGAACCACCGCCGCGGCGATGCTGGCCGAGGGCGAGGAAACGGTGGCGCCGACGGAGGTCGAGAGCTGAAGCGCGCTGGTCGTCATCGCGATGCTCGATCCGATCTCAGGAGGCGGCGCCGGCTCGTAGCCTAGGATAGGCTCTGATACCAAGATAAAAACGGTTTAGGGTTTTCGTGGGGTCGATGCCACCACCTCTTCTCTATTTATATACTTGGCAGGTACAATACATGATTACATTTGTACAGTACGGTTATACAGCCCGTACAGACCGATCTTAACACATACAACTATGACATGGAACATGCTTGAGTTTCAACCGTCTCTTAAGTATTTCATCTGCTGCAAATTGTTACTGTCTAACTAAGTAACTAGTATCTTGTTCCAGCTAATTTAAGCTCCAAGTGTGATCTGTCACTACTCACTGCTGCAAGCCTTTCCTGCTCTGTTCTTTTTGGACGTGATGTCTCACAGTTAAAGCTCCCCTCACTGACTAATCACTGACCGAGGCACTGCAGTAGAGTAGAGCCGTCCGTCGTAAATGCCCGATATGTGTAGCTGCAGCTCGCTGCTGCGGTGCCTTTTGCCAGGGTTTGCATAGATGCATGTAGGACAGTAGTAGGAAGCTGCTGTGATCTGCGGCTTCTTCTTGAATAAAAATTTCACACTGGATGCTGCCGCAGTGCCGGTCGGATGCCATGCCACTGCCCTGCTGAATCTCGATCCAGCTGAGCTGAGTGATGCTTCTGTCTTCTGGTAGCTGCCACTGGCAGGCATCAGCAGACGAGCTTAAATCCACACAGCAGCTTGCTTGATCGATCTCGGCAAATGGCGAGAGGGCCGAGGAATTGCAGGGTACTACTACTACTACTGGATGATACTACCGAGCTTGTTCCTCATGGAACAAACGGCCATATGGTAAGTTCATCATTACTATCTGTGGAATCGGGAGACAGATCCGCGGTGCGCCCATCACCCTTCATTGGCTTCCAATTCTGTCGCTTCTATTCTGAACCTTCTTGCGACAGTAACCCAGGATCTAATGTACACAACAGCACAAGTTAAGGCTGAGCGACCGATCGATCGATCGATCGATGCAGGGAGCTTTGCACTCTTCGGCTGAGCGCCACCCTGTCCCTGTGCGTGCACATACATGTTGACTCGAGAACCACTCGTACTGAAAAATTGGACGCAAGGCTGTACGCGTTGGCGTGCAGATTCAGGTGGTGCAGTACGTTGTACTAGGACCAAAGGACGTCAAGAGTGGTCCAAATCTTTATTATCACGACTGTTTCCGGGTATTTGAGGTTACCGAAGATCTTGTTCAAAATGTTGGGATCGTGTGGGGTTATTATCTTCAGTACAGCTTAAGGCCCTCTTTGGATTGAAGGAATTTCACAGGAATTTTGGAGGATTTCAATCCATAGGAACTTTTCCTATGGAATCCCTTTGGTTCATAGGATTTAGCCCTTACAATTCCTAAGGAATCCATTCCTATGCCCCCAATTCCATAGGAATCTCAACATGAGCTCAAACCTCATTTTTATTTTTCCTTTGAGAAGTCCAATGCACTTACACTCTATCTCTCTCTACTCTCTCTCCTCATTCTTGTAAAATTCCTGTGTTTGTTTCCTGCGTACCATCCAAAGGCAGCTCTTATAAAATTCCAGTGTTTTGAAATCCTGTAGGAATCGAAATGCATGTCATCTCAATCCTATGTTTTTCCTATTCCTACGTTTTGAAAATCCTGCAATCCAAAGAGGCCCTAAGCTTTACGCCGCAATTTTCTCTCCTTCAGAGATCATGTAGACTCAGCTGAATTACTGTCCGGTTAGTTATCTGAGTCGATGCAGTAATGCTAGCTGAGAGATAACTGCAACAAACATTCGGGCATTTGGACCTCCCCCACACCAGATACTGCAAATTCAACGGGCTGTTTCTCACAGTCGCATGATGTGAAGGCGGTGGTTGATTCCAATCATGCTGTGTTGTTGTTATCCCGCAACATTTGCAAACGAGATAGCGAGCTGACTATTGTCGATCCATGCAAAATGGGACCCTCCGCTGCTGCACGCACACAAATGGACAAATGTAAGGGCGATACATCGTTCTCCTACAACAATTTTGGGGGTATCCCATGTTGTCATCCGGACGGAGGAAGACGCATTCGGATCGAATGACCCTGTCATAATCTGTTCCGTTCATGCACAATGTGAAGGCGAGTTTTGATCTATTTGGTTGCTTGGGGATCTCAAAAAAAAAAAAATTGTTTGCTTTGGCTGGCTCAAGTTTCTACACCACACGAATTTTAAAACAATGTTGGCCCTGTCCCGGAAGAAACTGTCAAATCAGCCGTTTCTATGAAGCCATCATCGTATCCACGAAAACTGGCTCTGACGTGCACGCGCGGGGAAGGGCGGGAGACGCCGTGTCAATTCAAGAACACAAGCCATAAATTGACCTCACCACTCCACTCCACCACACTCACTCCACTCGCTCGTCTCCTTTCTCTGTCGGCGTTTTCCCTTCCACCGGCACATCGAGTGCACCACGCCGGCCATCTTTGATGGGATACGAAGGCCGGTCGTCTCCTCTCTCTTCTTCGGTGGGAGGATCTTCATCGACTACGACTTCCGCGCTGCATCCCGTCGTCCTCAAGGGCTTCATCAATGACGATAAGATGATCTCAAACCCTTATGCCTCGTATGTATCATAGATCTATAGATTGGACGCGATATATCTATGTAGTATGACATGCACGGTAGATCTACATGGTTTTAAGGTTTAATGTTTGTCTATGCTTCGATTTTTCGGCCGTAGCAGTCGATTTGATGTAGGGCTTTAGTTTTGGGTACTTTGCACGCTTAGTTCATGTATGTCGACGGTGATTTAGTTCGTTTAGGGCTTAGATTTGGGGGTTTTATCCGATTTAGGGATTAGATTTGGGGGTTTTGTTCGGTTTAAGAGCTTAGATTTGGGGTTTTTTCTTGTAAGCAGATGTTTTAAACTATACTATGACAAATACAAGGGGATGAACCACAAAACCCAGAAGTTTACACAAGGACAATGCTTAGGTTACTACCTAGTTCATGGGGTGCATCCCTTTGCCAGTGGTGGCAATATGAGGCTTGTATTATACTTGTTTGCATTGTCCCAAATGTGTGATTTGAGTGCACTAAGCCTATGATGATAATGTGCCACAATATACGGTGGAAGCAGTGGTTCCACTATATCCTATGTATTGTACAATCATATTTCTTGTGCAGAGCTCTTGGTACCATGGAGCCACTTCAACGAACATCTTTTTGCGCTTGTTCATGAGGCTACTTGTTGATCATCTATGATTATCTGATTTGGCCAATGATGATATGTTTCATACATGCCTCTAGCTAGCAGAAGGCCAAGAAACGTAATAACCATCCATAAGTAGTGTAGATGTGTCTTGTACTTTCTTTTGTTGGCATGTCTGGTGGAGCAAATATCACTAAGGGCAATGGTACCTAGCAGGGTTGCGTAATTTTTATGCCGATGATTATAATGTAGTACAATATTGGTGCAAGGAGTGATTCCATTGTATCTTGTGCCTTGTACAAGCGTATTTCTTGTGCAGAGCTCTTGATACGGTAGAGTCATTGATACGTGTCAGACGTATCTATAATTTTTGAATATTCCATGCTTGTTTTATATCATTGTTATATCTTTAAACCATATTTTTATATCATTTTAGAGCATTTTATTGAACTAACCTATTGACAAGATGCCCAGTGCCAGTTCCAGTTTTTTTGTTGTTTTGCATTTAAAATAATATCTTAAGGAATTATCCTTGGAACTGGACCATAATTTATGGTGAAATTTTATTCAACGAGACGAAGGAGTCCAGAGGGCGACCCAGGAGGCCCCATGGACCAGAAGCGACCCCCAAGCGCGGGTCCTAGTGGGGCCGCACCCACTAGCCGCCTATGGCCCCTGGTGCCCCCTCTCGTTGCCTATTCGCCTATAAAACCCCCTTGACCTAAAAGTCGTGGGGCGGACATTATTTTCCATGATACGTACTCGAAGCCGCCGTTATCTTGAAACCGTAACCGGAAGGGTTCTGAAGCTCTTCACGACATCTTGTCAGAGGGGAGATCATCACCGGAGGCCTCCTCACCACCATGGCTTTCTCCGTGGTGATGCGTGAGTAGTTCATCCTTGTACTATGTGTCCATAGCAGTAGCTAGATGGTTGTCTCTCCTCCTTGTGTTTAGATGTTTATGATCTTGTGAGCTGCCTAACATGATCAAGATTGATATTGTGTAATGCTACATGTTGTGTTTGCTGGGATCCGATTAATTGTGAAGTTATGATCAGATTGTTCATGTCTCTTATATGTGTTATTTATGATCTTGCATGCTCTCCGATGTTAGTGCTTACTTTGACCAAGTGATTGCTTAGATCTCTAAGATAGAGTGTTGTACTAGATAGTAGGTTCATATCTCCTCTGTGCTTGGGCACGAGTGACAGAAACGTCTAAGTACGAGTATGTTATGTTGCTACTAAGGATAAAACAATGGTGTTTATGTCTTTGTGATCATGAATATTGCTTACATTATGTATTGTGCTTAATGTGATAGTCCGTTGCTTGAACTTGATACTAGCAGGAGGCAAGCATAGAAACGTTCCCAAGGTGGATTATTGGTCATAGATTTAGTTGGATTACGATCTATGTAGTTTGACTTAATGCCTACATGAATATCTCCATGAACTTTGCTTATCATAATTAGTTTGTTATTCTAATTCTATCAATTGCCCGGCTGTAATTTGTTCACCCGGCAATTTGCCTTTTATCTTTTGCAGAGACACCACTAGTGAACCTATGGCTTCCGATACATCTTTTTTACATTTTTTACAATCTCGTTTACTTGCTTTCCAGCATCACTTGCTCGCTAGTCCGTTTACTCATATTGCTCTTCCAACATAAGATTTAATCCATTTATATTCAGCAGACCAGGAAGCTTGACAACCTTCATATCGTTGGGACAAAGTGAATTGTTTGTGTTGTGTGCAAGTCCATGCCTCCAAGTACCTTGTTGGAGACCTCCGAGGTCCTACCAGTTCGATAAACCTTGGTTCATTACTGAGAGAAACTTGTTGCTTTGCTATATCATTCACCTTCCTCTTGGGGTGAGAAACCAACGCCTATTTCAGGCACCACCGTAGCCATCAAGCTAATTTCTGCCGTAGTTGTCAGGGACTTTGGAGCTACAACAAGGGGAGTTGCACACTTCCATTCTCTTTAATTTTTTTTGGCTTGCTTAGTTACTTTTCGTTTAGTCTTGTTTTGCTCGTTTGCTTATTCTATCAAATTAGAGAGCCAAAATTCTAGTTTTTTATACACTATAAATCAAATAAAAACTAGAAAGACATTTTGATGAGATCTAAAACTACAAGTAACCAAACAAGTAAAGCAATTTGTGACAAAGTAAAGTGAAAGCGGGTTGCTGCAAGTATGAAGAAGAAAAATCGGGGTTCATACTTCACTTGATGTCTCTCATGATATTGTGGCACATATATATTGCATAGTTATAACATGATAAATACAAGATGCAAGTTCTATATATCTTTTAAATCTTAATTGTTGATTTTATCTCTACGAGATCTTCGAAACTAGACCCCATATCACTCGGTTTGCACTAATTTTTTGTCTTTAAAATTTCCGTCTCAAGATATATACTATACCTACCACGTTATTGATTATCTGACATTTCACGTTAGTGTTGTGTGTCATTCCCTTCATGGACGCATCATTGTTGGAGCACCGCTCACGTTACTCTCGGGTTGACATCATTTGTGGTTTTTTTTTTTTCTACAATGGTTCCCTTGATTGCAATTTTTTAATTTATTAATTTCGTTGTGTACATACTCAGTGTCTTGACTAGCGCTTGATATCATGTCCGTGTACGGGTCAAATTGATATTTTCTTGATACAATATATTATCTTTATTGAGAAAGAGAAATACGCATTTCCCCGCAAGATAGTCTAGAGACCAATTTGCTTGAGAAAAATCTAGTTATCAACTGACTAACTTGACTAACACTTCTCTTCGTTTCATATTACTCCGTACATTAGGTGTAGTCAAAAGCAAACTTTGCGGAGTTCAACCTTGTATATATGGAAAAATATCAATATCTACAATAATACTATATAACATGAAATTTTATTTCATGATCATTTTAACACTATTAATTTGGTATTATACATATTGATAGTTTTCTATGTACCCCAGTACTTGGCAATCTTACAAACTTTGACTTCTAGTAAAGGTAATATGCAGGCTACTCGCGAAGTAAATTCTTTCCTTGAGATCTGCACGCATGCTTTGCTATTGCTGGGGAGCTGAATCTGCGGGATTACGGTAGTCTGTATGAGTAGAAACTAGAATCCTAGCACCAGTCGCGTTTCACTCGCTAGGCTTTTTGTCTGCAACTGCTGTTACCGCTGTCCCCTAGCTAGTTACACACACCACAGCTGGCTCGAGAAGACCCCTAGGTCTAGTGTAATGTAAACACCAACGACGCATTCAGTAACAAGAACCAAATTTTAGCTTGCCCCGATAAGCTCCTATCCAATTACCAAAAACAAAAACAAAAAACTTACTGAAGGAGGAACCGTACCGTACCAACGTGTAAGAGAAAGAAAAGGGGAGGAAAAGACAGCAAGACGTGCCACATTGCGTTAAGGTCAATTTTTTAGATAAAAGGCACAAGGTGCCGTGATTTAAGAAAGCACCAGAATCTGATTTTTACAACTCTGGGGGCAAGACCCAGTTTCCATAAGAAAGAAATAAAAGGCAAGTAAACAGCAAAACGCCAGAAATACAGGGCACAGCCCAACATCCCTCGCAGGGGGGAAAACAAAGTCAGGTCTAGAAAGTGAGAACCCAAAAGGTACCAGTCAACCAACGCCACTACGCGGGTAGACCAGTAACTGTAGGCTTCTAAGCTTCATCTTCAATCGCCCCACCATCTGCTCCCAGTGATCCTTATGCTTTGCCGGCAGCATGCATTTCCACTGAGTCAAGAAAGAAGACATCGAAAACAGATTACTGAGAGGTGAAGAGCAAAGTTTGTTATTAAAAATGAAATCATTCCTTGCTAGCCAGATAGATCAGAATGCAGCTCCACAAATTGCCCAACCCATTAGGCCTGACCCCAACCCAGATCGTTTCATCACCATCATGAGACAATCATCAAAGGAGATAGGTGGGTGATCCCATCCAAAAGTTTCCTTTGCTAGGATATATATTGTCAATTTAGAATATATATTGTCATCCAACAACAATTTCACTCATTATCAAGTGTTTAAACTAGTGTAGCACACCATCACCTTTGCTAGGACACTTGATAAGCATCCTAGGATTAAGCCTGAGAGAAATACAGGTACACCTGATAATCATCGTAGGATTAAGCCAGAAAGAAAATACTAATATACTCCGCAATATGCAGTGGATAACAGACATTTATTCGTGTCAGTGCTACTGTTGTATACAGTCACCCTACGATTTAGAGTTTTGAACCGCCAGGAGGAAGGTACTACAAAGGTACACATTCAAAAGAAACTAGGTACAGCCAAAGACTCAAGATTAGGTGCTCCTCAAAGATGAGATTAGTAATTGAGTTAGCACATCACCATCGGATACTCAACTAGTAGCACATCATTTAAACGCTTTCAGCTGAAATTATAGAACGGATTTACAGCTGAAATTATAGAACGGATATACGATGAGTATAATATTGTCAACAGTGGTCTTGTCATAGACTCATGGAGTCAAAACAGTGCCAGTAAAATATAACAACTTGCAGTTTTTTTTTTTTACCGTTCAGGCTTAATTAAAACAGTCTCAACAGCAGTCTTTATCCAATTTATACTTGTACAAACAAGCTAGAGGCAAAGACTCCGTTGTTAAATTATACACCCACAGCTTGTTATTACGGGTGTTGTTCTTGAGCAAGTACTACACACTACCAGTCTACCAGCAAGGTAAGTAGAAATGAAGAGCATGCTTCACAGGTTTGGGGAATATTTATCATACCCAATTTAGGATCATTAACAGGAGCTAATTAGGTAAGGAGGACAACTTTTTTTTCGACACGATGGGACTCGCTGGATTCACCATGCAAGAGCGCATCGCATTGCTCGCTACATGGTGATGTCCGCGAGGCGGACCCAGATATGCTCGAACACGTCGACGATGAGCTCGTGGTACTCGGCGGCGTTGAGGGAGAGGTAGCAGGCGAGGAGGTCCTCGAGGTCGGCGGCGGTGCAGATGCCGTTCTCCGCGATCATCTCCTCCATCGACTCATGGAAGTCCCTCCTCGGGTCCCGCGACGTCTTCACCACCGCGAAGCTCTCCGCCAGAGGAGGCGGCTTCGTCGTCCGTGCAGTTGCAGGCGAGGGCGCGGGTGCGGGTGCGGGAGGCTTGGACTTCTTGGACGACGCTACGCGGGGCGTGTTCCCGCGCGTCTTGAGCCGCCGCGCCGACGATGACACGGACCGCCTCGGTTTGACGGCCTTGCTCTGTTCGTCGGAGCAAGGAGTGGTCACGTGCGTGAGGATGTCGATGTGCTTGTCCTCTGGATCGCCGCCGTCGGGCGGCGTTCTCCTCGCCGGCTTGGTGACGATCGGCGGGAGAAGCATCTTGTTGGATTCGGGCCTCTTCTTGGTCCGCAGGTCGATGATGATGTCCGTGGCGGAGGTGATCACCTTGCCGCCGTGGAGGTGGTGCTCGTCGTCGGGTACTACGGCCAGCGTAGGCTTCTTGAGCACCTCGCCCGAGTCCTCGGCCGAGTCGTCGTCATTGTAGCCGACGAACCTGTCGCGGCGGCACGGCGGGGTGCCGGGCGCCTGGACGGCCACGAGCTCCGGCTTGCGCCTGCAGCGGCACCCCGTGGAGACCGGCGAGGAGAGGACGCTGCTGCCGCTGACCGACGGCGCCAGCTTGACGGGGCGCCTCCTGTGGTGGCGCCGCTTGGAGGAGGAGGAGCGCCTGGGCGGCGAGAGCGGCAGCGGCGGGAACTGCGTGTCGGAGGCCCTGGGGTGTTGGAGCGGGGACCCCGCGCCCACGGGGTCGCCCGCCCGCGGCGTGTAGTAGTAGGACGTCCTGTGCGGCGTGCTCGGCGGCCGGCACGCCGTCCTGCCTGTGCCAGCTGCCCGCGACGCCGCGCCGGGGCTGGCCGCGGCGCCCGTGCCGCCCCGGGTCGCGGCGCGCGTGTCGCGCAGCTTGAAGAACCACGCGTTGGGGATCATGTCGGACAGTCGGAACTTGTGCCTCCCCATGGCCGGCCTCTGCTTCTCGCCTGCTGGCAGGCTACAACTACGCGCGCGCGGTTCGAACTTGAAGAGGAAGTAGAAGAAGAGCGAGAATGAGAATGGTCGTGTATGCTACTGTGTGTTCGTGCTGGTTTCGCGCTAGCTTTGCTCTGCACGAGGAGGAGCAGCAGAGAGGTGCAGGGGAAGGAAGGGAAATGGCGACGACGAGGACGAGCAGAGCAGCGCAGAAAAGGGCGGGTAATAGAGTGGGCGTGGGAGAGGGAGAGGAGGGAACGCGAGGCGCCTTTTGTCCTCGCTCCTCTCTATGCGCCGTGGGCCCCCACCTCCGATACGTACGGTGGGGAAATCACACGGCTCGAAAGAATCAGAAGAAGAATCATTTCGTCATTTCTCGAACTACGGATTCCAATGTCATCACACTCGGCTCCAGATTTTACATTTTTATCTCTATCTACTACATACACCTCCTTCTTCCTCCTCCTCCGGTGATGATGTGTTGACGTTAAAAATAGGGAGGGGGCGTCAGGATTGGGGGATGGGAGGCGCAGGGAGTGTTGGTCGGAGGAGATGGCTGCACGTAGGATAGGAAATACTCCAGGATTGACATGAATGAATGGCTTGTTTGTTTCCGGCCCCACCTGACCTTCTTTCAAATCACCCTTTGATTATGTATATCTGCGTTGGAAGTGTTCTTGTCCGGGAGCTGCTGCTGCTAAACAATCTTTTTATTTCCATCAACCCGTAACATAATATGAGCAGTGGTGGTTCAGAGCTGCAAGCAACTTTGCGCGATGATCCGTCAGTTTGATGGAGAGTTGCTCGGGGACTGGCCGTGGTTGGCACGAACGCAGGTAGGAACAGAGCGAGCGATTGACTGCTGAATCCGGGGTCCTGGTGGTGATCGATCTGCGTGAAGACGATCCACGCTGATCGTGTAAATCTGAGCTTTGTCCTGCGCTGCTTTTGGGGTGGTGGTGGTCAAATCTTGTGGCGCAATGCAACGCAACGGAACGCAGTCCAGTCCGTGATTTGCATGGCGTGTCAAGTAAGCTGCGCGGGTTGGATATGAGTTTTGGCGTGATTAGCTTCCGCAGAGACGCGGTTCCTGCCATAATGTGGTACCGAAGAGCATGCGCGCGTGTGAATTGTGATGACTGATGAGCAAAGGTAGAACGTCTTATGATTTTGTGTTTTTCTTTTTCTCTCGATCAGTCGGATCGATGAGTACTAGTACTTTTTACTGAGAGAAACGCGCATGGCAGTGGACAACACTTTAACAACTCTCTATTGTGCGAATGAAAATGGATAAAATCAAGGATTGGATTTGGAAAGTCTAGAATTCAAATTAGGCATGGTTTTTTCTCTTGTACTCCCTCCGTATCAAAATATAATATGTTTTAGCATTATATACTTTCCATCCGTATCTAGACATGTTTTAGTGAACACTAAAACATGTCTAGATACGGATGGAAAGTATAATGCTAGAACATATTATATTTTGATACGGAGGGAGTATGAAAGAGTCCAGCCGTACACTAACTCCATATAGTATCAGAAACATTGTTATGTTGAGCAAGAGACGAATTAAGCGGGCATGCTAGATGCTTACTGCCAAGATGGTTGCCATTGGACGATGAATGTTTCAAAGGATACATGGGACATATACATTTGTTGTGATGAAATATGTTGGTACTCACAGTTATGAGAGCATTTGGGGGCTCAAGATTTTGACAATTCTTTTCTCACTCAAAGAAAAGAATCCAATTTTTTAAAATTCGGAAGAGCAAGAAAGGTGGCATTTAGTATTATCCATGGTGACCAGGAAGAATAATTCAAAAAGGGGACTATGGGCAAGAGTTGAGAAGATCTAGTCATGACTATAGAATTTTCCTTGCACCAATTGAATAAAAGAGCACACCGATCTGGCTCCAATGCAACATTAGCAACCTTGTACTAGTCCTATGATGCATGGAAGAGGGGTTTTCAAAAAGGATGCAGACCACTCATTTGCATTGATGGACATCACATCAAGAGTAGATACAAGCGATAGTTGGTTACTATAGTTTTCATTAATCCCAATGATTGCATCTATCCAGTTACAAATGGGACTAGAGAGCGAGAGTGCACTACCTCTTAGGAATGGTTTGCTACCACATTGCTCTAAATATTTCAAACGCTGCTCCCTTCACCATAACGAGTGACATGGAAAAGGTATATATTATTTGTCCTTTATATAATTTTAGAGGTTTCTTTTACTTATTTTCTGCTGCAACAATAATTTTGGAAAATCATAGACTTTTCTCTCGATGTTCACTTAGTATTCAGATAATTTTTAAATAAATCTTTGCTGCACTTTTTGTTATTGGAAAGATTAAAGAATATTGTCTCAATATTCACTTGATATTCAAAAAAATTTCACTTAATTTTTGGCGTCACAAAACATCCTAGAGAAATTATTGAATATTGTTTCAACGTTCACTTAATATTCATAATTTATTGCTTAATTTTCTGGAACATAAAATCTTGAAATTTTTATTGAATATTATTTCATTGTTCGCTTAACATTTAGATATTTTTTACTATTTTTTTGCAACACAAATATCTTAGAAAATCACTTAATATTGTCTCAATGATCACTTACTATTTATATATTTTTCTGCATATTTGTTTTGGAAAAATTACTGAATACACTCTCGATGTTCACTTACTATTGAAACATTTTATACTTAATTGTTTCGTGCAAAAATTCTTAGAAAAACACTAAATATCCATATATTTTTACTTATTTTTCCCACATAAAAACTTCTCTTTATATTAACTCTACATAAAATCTTGAAACAATTACTGAATATTGTCTCATTATTTGCTTAATACTTACATTTTTTACTTTATTTTTTGCGTCACAAAAAATCTTGGAAAAATCACTAAAAATTGTCTCAATGTTCAGTTAATATTAATATTTTTACATTAAATTTTCCCGCTTAAAAATCTTGAAAAAACCACTGAATATTGCCTCAATGTTCACTTAATATTCAGATTTTTTGCTTGATTATTTTCTGTACAAAAACTCTTGGAAAATCACTTAATGTCCTCTCAATGTTCACTTAATATAAAGATATTTTTGCTACACAATGTTTTTTTTTGAAAAATCACTGAATATTTTCTCGATCTTCACTTATTATGCACACATTTTATACTCAATTCTTTTGTGAAAAACAAATCTTAGAATAATCAATAAATATTCATATATTTTTATTTATTTCCATGCATACAAACATTGGATAAAACAGAATATTGTCTCAATATTCGCTTAATATTTAGATATTTTCATTTATTTTTTCGCTACACAAAACATCTTGGAAAAATCACTAAATATTGTCTAAATGTTCACTTACATTTTTTACTTCAAATTTTGCTCTACAAAGGTTTTGAAAAATCACTAGATATTGCCTCAATGTTCACTTAATATTTAGATATTTTTTACTTAAATTTTGCCGCTGAAAAATCTTGAAAAATCATTGAATATTGCCTCGATGCTCACTTAATATTAATATAGTTTTACTTTAATTTTTGCTGCACACAAATCTTGGAAAAATCATTGTCTCAATGTTCACTTAATATTCAATTTTTTTCTTAATTTTTGTTGCTGCACAACAAATCTTGAAAAAAATGACTAAATATTGTCTCAATTTTAACTTAATACCAAAATATTTTTTGCTTAATATTTTGCTGCAAAAAAATCACTGAATATTGTCTTGATGTTTACTTAACATTCAGAAATTTATACTTAATTGTTTTCTGCACAAAAAATTGAAAAACCATTAAATATTGTCTCAAAGGTCACTTAATATTCAGTTTTTTCTGGCTATTTTTTTAATGAAAATCACTTAATATTGTTCATAGTTCTTAGGGGGTGATAAATGCAGTGCAGAGTGTGTTTCCTCATTAAGAACACATCATCTGTGTTAGTCATCTATATCAAAATTTTCACAAAGTGCACAAAGGAGAGACAATAAAAAACGATTTAGTTTCTTATGGCATGTGGTGAGACCCGAGGCAAGTTTCGGCCACAAAAGAACAAAGATGAAACAACACTGATGTGAGTACTTTGAGCAAATAATGTACTTGGTTTAGTTGCATGTTGGTCCAAGTATATCTCAGCTACCGCCCGGGCAATTTCTCTAGGGTCCAACGGCGTAATAAAGTCCCTGAAAAGTGGAAAAATTCAGTTTCTGTTCCGTGATAAACCCTTCTTTATTAAAGAAATGCAAAGCCTTTGCATTGTTCAAATTTTTCTTGGTGTGTTAAAGTGACAGAAAGCGGATGAGAGCACGATATTTGGTGCTGAGTATAAGACCATGTATGAATTATGGAACGCTTTTGTACAGATTAGAGCACAGGTGATCCGAGGGAAGGTAGCCTAAACCCTAAAAAGGGAGGCAAAACCGTTGTTTGGTTCTTAATAAAGCAAGGTCCTCGATCTTGTGCTTTTAAGTAGGGGATCGAGTAACGATCTGAGCTAGCGCAATGCAATCTCTCTTCTTCGTGCTTAACGCTCAGAATCATCAGAAGGTAAAGGTCCCAAGGCGGCCGCAAAATGGTCCCACTCCTAGGTAGATACGTACGAACGTTCGCGCGTGCAAGTCCTTGGACAAACACAAGACCACAAATTATTGATCGAAGAAGAGAGAGAGAGAGCAGCGTAATCGAGCTCGATGCCAACCATGCGCTGCGTGCGACCGTCTTCCTGGATAAACCGCGTCTTCCCCTGGGGCCCGGAGCTTCCACTCATTTAGCGCGGCAAGCACGAACAACGCAGGCAGGCCACGACGCCGCCCGCCTCATTTGGCGCGCACGTACGCATAGGATAATCCGGTTCGTCGTCGCCGGGGGCAGCCGGCGATTATAATTTCCCCGGCCTGTCGGGGCCCTTCTTACCTACTAATCCCACCACCCTCTCTCGCCTCCGCCGAATTCTTAATCGCCTGGAAACAATGTCGCGGCAGTGTTCCGTCCTGCCTTCTTTTCCGGGCTCCTGATGATTTCTTTACTACTAGGCGGCCGGTGTCGTCGTACGCTAGCTCCCTTCCCTTGGTCAGCGGATGCGTATCAGGATTCCAGCGCAGCTACACCACCTATACGTCCTCCTTTGACAAATTAAGTAGGCTACTGACTGTATATATGTTCATGGAGTTGCCCGTGCGACGGTGCGAGTTGCATATCATCAATCATCGTCAGGGATTCAGCGCAATTCCTGCTCAGCTCGCTGTTGCCGCTCACGGGTGCCTTTCACGGGCTAATCTTCTGTTTGCGATCCTGACTTCGTCGTGAGTTCTAGTGCTCCCAGAGAAGGCGGAGATTGTACGGCGGTTTGGGGGTATACGCACGTCGATCGCGGGTGTATTATCTCCGTATTGTAATTGGTCCCGGTCGCTGACATGATGGAATACCTGCCGCGATACGCAACAAATTAATACGGCTGCCTCTGGGCGACGGAAAGCAACAATCAGGTCGCCACCGTCCTGAACTCGGCTACTCAAGTGATGAGTGATGGTCCTGGAGGCTAATGAATGGATTTTAATCATGTTTTGTGTGGCCTAATGGATGGGTAGCGTACATTGGATTAGCAGAAGCTTACACCATCGATCCGTACCGGGTTCAGAGCACCAAACCGTGTTGATTAGTATAGATCAATATCGAGCCCATTTGCATCTTTCAGGTAGCTTATTATACGGAACGGCAGTACTGCAGCAGAATACTGCTCCTTTCGAGTCTGAAGTTCTCAACACTCAGTGATACCCTACTACGCGAGGATAATTTGAGGCCTTTTACCTGAAGTAACAACACACTACACAGAAACGGCGCTGCGCCGACGGCCAAATTCTACGCCGACAGTTTTTTATCGGGCCCGTCGGCGTATAGGCCGCAGAGGCCAGCCCGTCGACTTGGCCCTCGGCGTTGAAAAGGCCGTCGGCCCAGAAAAGCCGTCGGCGCTCTTGTCCCTGGCCGAGGGTCGCCGTCGGCTTAGAGTGGGCTGTCGGCACCACGTGGCCTCCCCCGTCAACCCAAACGGCTCGTCCAGACGGCGTCAGCCCAGCCACGCACGCCGACGGTCCTTTTGCAGTGCAGCCGTCGGCACAAATTTCTTTTTCATTTCCATTTTATTTAAACGATCGGATTTAAACATCAGGATTTCATTTAATTGAACGACAGGATTAACAAAGGAAAAAAAACAACGAGATAAAAAAAAGAAAAACGACGGCGGACGGCGGCGTCTTCTCCGGCCTAACGGTAGCGGTTGAAGATGTCGTAGTCCTCCTCCTTGACGGTGTAGCCGCCGCTGGTGCGGTAGTGGGCGTCCCAGTCGAACGCCGGTGAGGGCTGACCGGTAGCGGCTTCCTCCTTCACCTCGGGCTCCTCCGTCTTCACTTCGCCGGCAGCCGGCGGCGAGTCGTCGTCCTTGATGACGATGATGCCGGCCTGCTGCGCGGACCACGCCTCCGCGTACTCCACCGACGCCGGCTGAACGGTGTCGATGGACCGGCGGATGGCCTCGGCGATGTCGGCGTCGTACTTCGCCTTGGCCTCCTCCTCCGTTAGCTCCCGACGGGCCGATGTCGGAGCAGCAATTGCTACTCCTCCGCGTCGCTGCTTTCGAGGCGGCGGCGACGACGCCGGCTCGTCCTTGATCTTGACGCCGCCCGACCACCGCGGCGATGCTGGCTCGGTTTTGGGCGCTGACGGGCCCAAGTCACGGATGGTGACTCCACCGGTCCTCCGCGGCGGCGCGGGCCAGCTCGGCTCCTCCTTCTTGATGGCGAGAGGGGGCGCCCGGCGTGACGAAGATGACGATGTCGACATTGCCGAGCCCGAGGAGGACGAGCCAAGCGAGGAGGAGCGTGACGCCGACGCCGACCTCGTCACCCACGGGACGTGCCTCTGGCGCGGGACGAAGCCTTGCTCCCGGAGCACGTCGTAGTAGTCACGTGTCCATGTTATGCCGAGGGCGTTGCCATCGGCGTAGGTGGACGCCAGGGCTTCCCAGGCGCTGCCGCGTGTCCACTTTACGCCAAGGACATTGCCGTCGGCGTAGAGCTGTGCCACGGGCTCCCCAGGCACGGCCACGTGTCCCTTTTATGCCGAAGGCATTGCCGTCGATGTAGAAAGATGACGGCGAAGTTTGGCCGTTAGAGCTCCTGTGGGACCCACCTGGCCTACGCCGACAGCGTGTACGCCGACGGCTAAGTTTGGCCGTTGGCACGACTTATACGCCGACGGCAAAAGTATCTACGCCGAAGCCGTATTACGCCGAGGGCAGCCGTCGGCATAGGCTGTGCCGACGGCCTTTCTGGCTATGCCGACGGCTAAAAGCCATCGGCGTAGTGACAGTTTCCCGTAGTGACACGTGCAAGGCTCATAAAAGCAGGTGGAAGACTGCGGGATTGCCAAGGCCGACCGGCCGGAAATAGATGATAGGAGTTTGTCGGTGTAGACCGACTGGCTCGGTATCAGGCGATTCATCGACAAGGACGCCGCAACGAAAACCTCATTACTGGTCTAGTTCGGTTACTACTAGTAGTTAAGTACAAAGATTCGTGACATGTAGGAGGTTTTATCACTTAACACCACAAGTTGGGGACTTTTTATCACAGAACCACAACTCTAGAATTCTGTTTCACAAAACACCAACCTTTGGGATAATTGTTTCACAAAACACATAATCTCTACTTAGCCTCTTTAATAGCCAATTAGTGGATTCAGGCCCACTGTCAGGTCTCCGTGGCACCACCTCCTCTATCTCCCATAGCGACCAGAGGCAGCGAATGGTTAAACTGAACCATTCTCTCCCCGATAGAACTCGAAGGCGTAAGCCAATGTGACCGGCTGACCCGACCGGCGACAAAGGCGTGCCGGCGTCGGGGTTGGGGCTGGCGGCGGGGATTGGGATGGTTGGGGCAAGCGGCGTCAGCTGGGACGGAGGCGCGCCGGCAGCAGAGGCAACCTCGAATCGATCCGGCACCGGTGGCGGGGGTGGCGGCAACGCCCATGCAAGGTGTACGCCGACGTTGTATCCCGACAACCCCATTTCATGGTAAGCTTCTCCCAACGACGGGTTCATTACACCGACACAAAATGTTGTGTTGGCAGGTTCCTTTTGGTATGAAATATATTACCAAAATCTCATGTCCTGTGTGGTTACAATTTCAATGGATATTCTATCCTGGTAATTCATTTGTGTTTAGAAAATGTTACAAGTGTGTAGCAAATATTGTTGTGTACCAAATATTGTCATATTGTCACACAAAGATGCTCATGAGAGAGCAGAGAAAATTGGGTGCCATGCTGGACAACTAATGTTAACTAATTACTTGTCAAGCCGGCCCAGTAGAGATGATGTGTTTTGTGAAACGATTACCTCAAACGTTGGTGTTTTGTGAAAAAGAATTCTAGAGTTGTGGTTCTGTGATAAAAAATTCTCAACTTATGGTGTTAAGTAATAAAACCTCTGACATGTAGTCATTAATCTCTATGTTAATCCCGTCAGGGAAAAAAATCCCTATATTAGATGTACTGGCTTATTACCCTATTCACGAACCGGGTGACGATAGAAAAATGATCGGACATGTACCTTCGGGTTAGGAAGCCATCATGGAGATTGCGGCACCTTGTCAGTTGTCACCCACACGAGACAAGGTCAAGCACCCTCAATGCCAGCGAACACTCGAGGTCGCTGTCCCGACTTCCGACCGCTCCGTAGCGCCTTCACGATAAACTGACATCGCCTTCCAGGGCTATCAACCCGACAAACCCCAATTCATACTTCGGCGGGGCAATGCCGCAGGACTGAGACACCCGCAATCAAGCCGCACGAGGCAACCGATCGTAGACCACGACTGTCGTACCAACACATCTGAGCCGCCACCCGACGAAATGTCAGAGCGCCCCCTCGCGTTGTCCTAACGACTCAGGGTTGCCTTGCCACCCATGCAATGGCGAGGCGAAACTGCACCTCATAGAGCCGCCACACGGATTGTTTCTGGAGATCGTCATCCCGGAGCCGTCGCCCTACTTGGCTACTTCCACCAGCCTGAACGGTTTTGCCTTGTTGGATCAATCCATTTAGTTTAGTCCGTACTACGAAATTTATCATTGCAATTTGATGGGTGTGTTAAGTGTCGGCCCAGTTTTGCTCTCTTCATATGTTATTTCTTTGCAAGCGCCAACAAGCCTCGGTCTGAAATCATCAGGTCACTTAACATTCGAAATAGCACACCAACAATATCTAATTTAAGCACATATTAGTGAGATAACTGACATCAATTTTTTTTGTTTGCGGGTGGCATCAAAATTGACAGTATAGATTTTACTTTGTGGGAGATGTTAAGCATTGTACTAGAAGTGTCCATCCACTGTCCAGACATTCAGCATCCTATAAGGTGTTCATTTCTCACATATATTTGGAGGTTCAGCTATTATACAATAAGCCAATAAGATAACATGGTAGATTTTGCTTCGCTGACCTTAACCCATCTTAGCTCGAGTTAAAGTCAAGTCTGCTCGGGGCTCTATGTGTTGTACTTAGTGGAAGTCAAGTGAAGCAATAAGATTAAGCAATTGTGAGTTTGTGACCCTATTGAAAATAGAATTTTAGCCGTGACTCTACCTACTGGCATATACCTAAGACTTTCAAGCATGTGCATGTGGGCCGTGCGCAACCGGACCACAACTTATTCTTCAGTTCGGAATAGTTGGGCACCAGGAAAGAGGTGAAAACCCCATCATCTGGTCTTATGGTTGCATCCAACGACATTGGTGTTGTTCGTTCTTCCTTTTCTGAAGGCGTCTTTGTTGGAGTAACTCTCCTATTACTCATGGGTTTGGGTCCGCGACCTCCGCCACAATCTCTCAATAGAAATCATCCAAGACTTCATGCTGCTCTGGAGAGAAGTTGCCCGCGCAGCCATCCTCCTGCAAGACGACATCCATGACTCCATCACCTGGATCGCCTCCACGGATGGATGCTACTCCGTCCGCTCTGCATACAGGTTGCAATTCGAGGGCCACACGCACAGTCTCGCGCCGACCCTGATATGGAAGGTCCCCCCCCCCCCCGCGATGCAAGATGTTCTCCTGGTTGCTGCAGCAGGACAAGCTTTGGTGCGCCGATCGGCTGATGCGTCGTCGCTGGCCAAATTGCTACTTCTGTCCGCTCTGCGTCCGGAACCTAGAGACATCAAAGCATCTCTTCATTGAGTGCCCAGTTGCGCTTGGATACTGGACAGAGATTTCCCGATGGCCGGGGTGCGGCGCCCTTGCTCCCGCGGCATGGCAGCCTGCTCCATCTGTTACGGATGCCTGGCTAACCATGATCTCCGCCTCTTCACCGACGCTGCGGGGCGGCATCCAAACCCTGATCATCCTCATTTGCTCATCAATCTGGCGAGAGCGGAACAACCGCGTCTTCAGAGACAAGCGATGCGCCTCCACGGTTCTCCTTCAGTCCATCCGAGACGAAGCAAGGGAATGGGCCTTCGTCGGGGCCAAAAAACTGAGAAAGCTGCTCTGGGAGCCTCCATGACTTTTCTGTCTTTTCCCTTTTGTTCTCTAATTTCCTTTTATTTTTCATCATTGACTTTCGAGTCACCTTGTAAATATTCTACCTACTATTAATGAAAAGCCAGCGTTGCTGGATCTTTCAAAAAAACTCATGGGTTGCCTAGTTGATGCGGTTGTTTGTTGTATGTGTTCCATTGATCGCTCATTTTTGTTTTGACTTTGTGCATCATGCACAGCACTTGATATCATATTGGTGTAGAGCCCCGGTGTATTGTTATCTTCTTGATATTATTATATTCACTTTATGAAAAATAAAAATAAAATAGCCCCATCATGTGAACCGTAACATGCATATTTTCTAATTAGTGAACCCTAATAGCAGGACAAGAAATTCAAGTTCACGGATCAACATATAGCGTTTATATAGTTTCTTCTTTGTAGTGTTATGTGTATTTGAAGGAGACAGTGTCATGCGGAATAAAAAGGCCACTTAGCTCTATCGCAGACCTAGAGTTGTCGCCACGATCTACTTCATGGAGCTAATACTTAGCTTGGGTCATGAGTGTTGTGTGCCCAACGGATGCCTATATAAGATGGAGGCACCATGACCGAAAGGTTGCACCGCAATTCCACGATTAAAAAAACCAAGAAACCATGGTCTCGAGTTGTGTGAACGAACTAGTAATCCACCGCCCGAAGTTTCCTCTCTGAACGTGTGGATACAGTAGATGTGTTACACGTGCAATGATCAAAGCTGAAGGATTTTTTGGGATCCGAAAGGAACAATTCGAGGGATGAGATGAGCTGGACAACACTTTCTCGACATGCAATTTTGACTTCTGCACCTCAGTCTCTAGTGGTAAATTTGCGATCAAACATCTGAGTCTCAAGTTATGCACCCTAGGAAAATATTTTTGTTGTGACAACGTTTTTGTAGGCGTATCCAAAAATATGTCCAAAAAGTAACTAGTCATATGTCTAAAAAGTATCGAGTCCTTTTGAATTTTACTATAATGTTTATGTTACTACATACAATCTTTACTAAGTATTTAAGCTAAATTCTATTTTTAGCGATTTAACTTCAAAAGGTACAAAAACATTTCATGTAAACTATTATTTTAGGAACCTTCTGGACGTGAATAGAATGCGGGGAAATTATGGAAGGAGTTTCAGTTAGTATCAGAGAGTACAAGATTTGGATGCACCTAAGGGGATCCACGAGGGAGATCGAGGGCCCCTGGCATGCCATCCCCTTATGGCGTGTTGAGGAGCCCATACTTTCCTCATAAGAGTGCCACCCATCTCTTTTCACCAAGTGGTTCGTCTTTACCTAAAACATGCTATATATACCCTTTTGTATTTTTCACGAACAACGAGGCAAGATACAAGATAGAAACATAGAACAAAGCATCGAAATCGATAGGAGGAGATATTTTGGACATGGAAGGAGTTGGATGAGCCGCCAAGGCTTAGCGGAGGAGGGCGTTGAGAACCTCATGGAAGGTGACATCGCTGTTGGGAACAAACACCAAAATGGGGAAGGCCTCATGGAACGAAGGTTTCGAGAGGACGAGGAGAGACTAGAGTAGCCATGTGTATTATGGGCCCCCGACATGGCTGGTCCCGAGAAAGGAGAGCAGGGCATCATAAGATGATGATCAATATCAAGCTTGGTAGGGTGGTGGGCAAGGGTTCATCACGAGCAGCACCGGGGAGGAATGGGGCTTCGGAGGGAGAGGAGATCATGTCAGATGGGGAGGGGAGACTAGCCATCAAAATATATGTACGTACTGGTATAAATAATCGCGTTAAAAGAAATTTGGTTGGTGTACTTAGTAAAAATGCATAAGGACGATTCTTCCAATTGTATAGCGTTGAACTCTATAACATAGAAGCAATAAGCCTGTAGTGTCCAAGCATACTAAGTAGGGTGTGACTAACACATAGTTAAGTGAGAATTAACTAACTGAGTTGATACAGAGTGATTTCCTTGTGCTGCTGATCGATCGATGGTGAACGTGGGCTAGACTTTGACGAGGGAGTTGGCTGGGCTGTGTCTTAGTTCGGGCCATTGCATTTTATGTTTGTTGCTTTCGTCAACTTCCTGGATTCCTTATCGGTCCTACGGGGCTCGCTATGCCTCGCTCGTAGCGAGCCGAAGCACCACCTCGCTCACGTAGGATATTACATGGGTCTGGCCCATCTGGCGATGATCCGTCCCAGCACACGGACACGCTCACGTACGACCGCACGCTGCGCGTATTTTTTCCTTTGTTACGTTTTTGCTTATCCTTTCTTATCTAGTTCTGGAAATGCTTTAAATTTTTAAAATCTGAAACATTTAAAAATGATTTTTAATTTGAACATTTTCAAAATCTGAATAATTTTCTTAAAAAATGAATATTTTTTTAAAAATGAACAATTTTTAAATATGAAACATTTTCTCAAATCATAACAATTTTTGAATTTGAAAATTTTTCACAATGTGAAGATTTTTTAAAATATGAAACATTTTCAAATCTGAACATGTTTAAGTTTCAAAAAATTTCAAATCCGAACATTCTTTTGAAAAATGAAAATTTTAAATTTGAATATTTAAATCTTAACATTTAAAAAGAAAGGAAAAACAAAAAAAATTAGATGAACCGAAAATAGTAGTGAACCAAAAATACGGGTGAACCAAAATCTCGGTAAACCAAAAATATCGGTGAACCGAAAATAATAGTGAACCAAAACGGAACCAAAATTTAGATGGACCGAAATAAGTAGTGAACCGAAAATAATTGTGAACAAAAAATATTTGCGAACCGATAATAATAGTGAACCGAAAAGAAACCAAAATACGGGTGAACCGAAAATAATAGTGAACCAAAAATTCGGATGAACCGAAAATAATAATGAACCAAAACTACTGGCGAACCAAAAATAATAATGAACCAAAAAAACTACAATGCGGGCGAACCGAAAAGAACAGTGAACTAAAAATACCAAAGAAACGAAAGTAGATTTTCGAAAAATGGTATATATTTAAAAATATTCATTACGAAAATGATACAAAAATTAAAAAATTCATATTTAAAAAACCAAAAATGAACTAAAATATGGGTGAACCAAAAAATACCGATGAACCGAAAATAATAGTGAACAATAAATAATAGTGAACTAAAAATGTCGATGAACCAAAAATAATAGTGACTCGAAAATGCCGATGAACCAAAAATAATAGTGAGACAGAAATGTCGATGAAACAAAAATAATAGTGAACCAAATATGTCAATAAACCGAAAATAATAGTGAACCGAAAATGCCGATGAATCGAAAATAATAGTGAACCAAAAATACCGATGAACCAAAAAAAAAATATTGAACCAAAAATGTTGATGAACCGAAAATAATAATGAACCGAAAACGCGGACGGACCAAAAATAATAGTGAACCAAAAATACCGATGAACTAGAAATAATAGTGAACCAAAATGTCGATGAACCAAAAATAACAGTGAACCGAAAATGCCGATGAACCAAAAAATAAAAGTGAACCGAAAATAATAGTGATCCGAAAATGAAGTAAAATTTGGTTGAATTTAATATAATATGAACCAAAAAGTTGATTCGATAGGTTCGAAGAAATGTTCATAGATTCACAAAAATATCAACGGTCTTTTAAAAAAGTTTAGGGGTTCCAAAAGAAATGTATTATTATAATAGCAAAAATAAAGAAAATGAAAACAAAAATAAAAAAGGAAAACCAAACTTGGAATAAAAATGAAAGAAAACGTAAAACACAAAGAAACAAAACCAGAAAACAAGTAACAGAAAAGAAAACGAAGAAAAAAACGAAGAAGAAAACGTACCTGAAGTAGATGGGCCGACCCATTCGGCGGAGCGCTGCGGGCGAGTCGGTGTTCGCGCTCGCTAAGAGCGAGAAATAGCGCTCGCGGGTCCTACGGAGGGCATCGTAAAACCAGTAGGTGTAGCTTTACTGGACGGAGGGCTAGGGAAGGCCCGGCCGAAGCAGCCAGCACTGGGTCGGCCCACCAGAAAGTACAGTTTGTCTTTTTTTTTGAAAAATACAATTAGTTAATTAGTTTTATGTAATCACTTTAATTGTAAAAACATTAAAAATGTTTATATTTTCCATAAATTGTTCACGTCTGTTTAAAAATGTTCATGTTTTGGATAAAATGTTCATCGGGTTTAAAAAAGTTCACGGTAGAAAAAATATTCATAGTGTTTGAAACATATGTTCGTCAAAACATATTCGATGAGTTCAGAAAAATTCGCATGGTTCGGAAAAATCATGGGTTCGAAAAAGTGGTAGAAATAAAGATGTAAAAGGTTAAAAAAATATATGTTCACGTATTACCCCCAAAAATAAAAATAAAACAAATGAGGAAGCTAAAAATAAAAGGCAAAATAAATAAATAAGAACCAAAAATAGAAAGTAAAAATAAAATTGAAAACAAAATACGAAAAAGAGACATGAATCGGCTGGCCATGCCGGTGAAGCCGGACGGTCAACATTTGACATCACTATAAACAATATATAATGTCTGGTATAGTGCGATTTTCCCCTTATTTATTGCGGTGACCCAGCACACCACTGCATGGTGTAGTGTACAAGTCATTGACATAATACGCACAGAAGGACCTATCCGTGAATATTACATCCCTTAGAGTGGTATAACAGAAACATAGCAGGTACAAGATAACACTATAGGATTACAACACTATTCAATACAAACTCTGAGAACATCCTCGATACATAGAGGATAACCCCGTCAAATGAAATCCAGAAAAGATCCAATTCGTAGCACTAAGCTGGAGATTAACTCTAGCTCTAATTCCTAATCCACTACTGCTGTTGTCACAGCCTTAGACTACTCCATCTGGAATATCTTTATCCAGGATTGTATTCGTCCTTCCAATAGACGTGGTCTCCTTCATTGGTAGAGTGATCTCCTTGACATCGCTGTCATCGATCCTGCGTTGCCTTACTTGTCGTTGTTCTTCTGTTGGTGAGGTAGCGGTTGACTCCTTGATGAAGATCTCGATGTCGTGATGGACCACCGTCAACTCCTTTGATGGCTCCAAAATTCTAAGCAGGGGGTCAAATGGGGCAAGGGTGAGTAACCAGCGTTACCCAACAAGTTCATTATGTACGGTGGGAAGTTTGATGCACTAACTACTGCTTTAGACTCAAAAAGAGTCACAAGCTAATGCAAAGTTTTTGTAAAACATTTCTTCAAGAGATTGTTTTTATTCTGAAAACTATGCCCGTCGTCCATCACATGGGCTAGAACTTTTGTGGAGTTCCTTTCCTGCAGCGTTCGCAACTCCTTCCCGGAACAGGGAGTAACATGTTACAATTTTTTACACTCTGCAGAGGTGCGTCACTTTACCATAAGGGATCAAGACCTTGTTGCACAACCAGGCGTACTTTCCTGTCCACACTCTCTTTGGTGTGGGGCCCGGTCTTTGATCCAAGCCATTCACTGTGCATCTCCACACAATGCATGCCCACCCATTTCTGCATAGTAGGGTTCACTCCAGGTATTCAACCCCGCAAGGAAGAACTATCTAGACACCTCTGGAATTACCCTAGATATTCAACCCCGTAAGGAAGAACTATCTAGACACCTCTAGAATTACCCTAGATATTCAACCCCGTAAGGAAGAACTATCTAGACACCTCCGGCAGACCATCATAGACACCAGGAACCGTGGGAATTAAGGGATCCCACCCATGTTGCATGTAGTCCCGCAAGATCTACAGCGTACGACACTGGCTGCCCGTTGACATGCGAACGAGAGAAGATCACAGATGACATTTCCCATCCCATTCCAAGCCTTATGGTCAACGCGTCTTTACGGCGCAATCATTATGACGACATTTGTTATTAAATCCTAGGTAATACTTTCCCTTGCAAATGGAACCTCCGGACCTATTCTTCTTACTATGGTTCCATCTACCAACCATAATAGGTTACCACCACTCAGGTAGATAGCCAAATAGTCATGTTATTAAAGAAATAGGTTTTATGCTTTCTTTTGTATAAAGGTGATAGTATATTAAGGTTTTGCAAATAGTTTTCTTGAGAAATGAATAATTGATTTATTTTTCTTAACTAATTTTAAGTTGATTTGAATCACATAACTTTAATAACCTTAAAGTATTTAGGAAATTCATAGATATTTCATTATAAGACATTTGAATTTATGGTATTTAACTTAAGATAAATTTTATGCTAATTTATTTTCATAAATGGAATTATTTCAATAATTAACCAAAGAATAACATTTCGGTAATTTTAGATAACCTGTATTTAAAGTTGATTAAATAATTATGCAATAATTATAATCTGGTAGATTTTATTTTTCTGATCAATTTGATATTTTATGTGTAATTTTCTGACTTAGGAATTAAAAGTTATGAGTTTTTCGAATTTATAAAAATTAAGGTTCAAATATCTGACAGGGGGGTCCCACTCGTCAGAGTTTTATTAATTAAACTCGGGATAGGATGCGCTGACGTCGTCTGATGTTAGCCTCCCACACCCGCGGCCATGTTGGCCGCGCACCGGCCAAATCCGACCACCCCGACCGGAGGGGACTAGCGCATGAGATGCGTGTGACTGAGGAGCACCTAGGGGTGGCGACGCCGCCCCTATTTGGTCGACCGAACAGGCACCACGACGGCGCCCGGCGGCGGTTCCCGACGGCCGAACTCCAACCTCCAAATTCGGACGCAATCGAGAGGGCAAACGGGCTCAATCGAAGCTTCAGCTCACCGCGGTTGTAGTGGACAAGGTTGTGGCGTTGATGGAGCTACGACGGCGACGAACTCGAGCTCGACACCGGCGGCTGGCGTTCGGGACGCCGGACGCGTTCCATGGCTACGGACCCTCCCAGCATGCGCGTCTGGTACCACCGCGTAGAGGACGACGAGGCGAAGACGATGGACACGGTCTTCGAGCTTGGGACTCCTCCATTCGCCGGCAATGTGAGATGGACATCGGCGGCCGAGCGGGTTAGGGTTAGGGTTTGGGTCGATTTTGGGTGAAGAGAGAGGAAGAGAGAGAGAGAGAGGGGAAGAGTGAGGGACGAGGGCGAGATGCGGAAGTCTCTCGTCCTTCTTATCTTCGCGGCCGACGACGAGCTGGAGGTGGCACGACGCGGCGGCAACTCGTCCCGTGCCTTCTGACAGGAGGAAGAAGAAAAGAAAGAAAAGGAGATTTTTCAAATAACCCCCTAGACTTTTTTGTAATTACTAAAACCTTTAAAACAGAAACTTCATGTATTTATTTAGGGATTTTAGACAAGTCCAAAATCATGGAAAATTCATGGAGGCTCATAATAACATAGAGAAGCTCCACATGTTTTTATTTCGAATTTTAACACCCATGTCACATTTAAAAATAGATAGATGTTTTGGTCATTTAAATGTGTTCACATTAATTTTTGATACAACCAAGTCCTAAAGTTCCCAAAGCAATACATGCCATGAACTAAGTAAATTATTCAACATTTATTACAGAGTTGGGATGTCATACTAACTATGTGTGGTTGTGAGGTTTTATGCTAGCTTTACTTGTAAACTTAATATTAACTGCTGAACTTATATTCTTGTATTTGTGCCCATGTGTAAATATGTTAAGCTAGATATTTTGCTTGAGGATAACTCTCCTATGAGGCAAGCTTATATCTCTTATGTTTGATATTGACTTCTTGTAGGATTTATTCTTGGGCATGCCAAGTGGCTTTTGTTACAGGATAGGCTTATGACTTTCCTCTTATGAGACCTTGAATTATATAGTTGGTGATGATCAAGTGGCTTTGCATAATACAGATTTGTGGTTTTATCCTTTGGCTGATTTTCTTCCTTGGGAATTAATTTCATTAGAGAGTATTTTTATGTGGGCTTTCTTAACTAGACACTTGATGAGATTAAAGAGATTGATAATTTGCCTTCTTGTCCCTTCTCTTGTATGAATCAAATATTGCTCCTTATCCTTATTGCCTACTTGACTTGAGATGATCTGAATGTTCCAAGTTTGCTCCATAGTCACTTGTCGCCTTTGAAGTAATGTTGATCCCTCTAGTCAATATTTGGATATTAGGGCAAGTTCCTAATATCCATTAATTAAGTTCCAAGATTAAGTTGCCTCACCCTTGTGGTGAAGGCAAACATTCTATTCAAAGGACACTCTCCTATTGACCAGGTTTATTTTTATTTGAAATTCAATTGCTTTTATGCATACAAAGGAAATCTGGTAACAAGGTTGCAAGGCTTGTGACCAGACTACTTCTATATAACACAAAGCCTTTGAATTTCACCCCAAGTTTCTATCTTGTTTGTTTTGTCTTGCAGGAATGAATTTGAGAAGATTTGAAGATAAGAAGCTAAGATCAAATAAGAAGATCAAGTTTGATGTAATAATGTAGATTACTTAAGCATTTATATTTCTTTTATGTTAAGGCAATGTAAAGACAATTTTTCTGGTACTCAACCAATTACATTATTTACTTTGTTTTAATAACTCTTTGAGTTGTGATAGGTGTTGAGTTGGTATTTATTTATGAGTTATTTGCTTATTTGTATAAGCATGTATAACTTTATTATTCATCTAAATAAGTTCTACAATTCAATATCATTTGTATATTCCAATTTGGATCTGATTTCCCGCAACCAGTAAAAATGCCTGGAGGTCATGTCAAAATTTATCACATTCACCTCAGATGAGCTAAACTCTATTCATGAGGGTGAATGATCTCCAATCCCTCTAGGGTTTTATTTTGCGAAAAATTTATTCGGATTTTCAGATGCATGCATGTAGATGCACAAAATCCTACTTCTACCCTTCATTGGTTGCTAAATGCCGGGGCATTACATTTATACTGCTAACATAGGAAAACTCGTCGCTTGAGAATAAGAGAGAATTATAAGAATTGGGGGTAAGGATACACACACACGGTTAACCACTACTGGTCTCATTGGCGTCTCCATCTCGTATGCAACCTGGAACAATCTCATGTGTAGCAAACAATTTCAGCTGCAACTCATGTGTAACAAAAAAAAAAACTCAGATGTAACGTGTGTGACTGGAAAGAAATCTCAGTTGTAACCCATGTGCAATAGGAAAATATCGGTTACAAAGCATCTGCAACTAAAACAATCTCACCTCCAACTGAAAATATGAATTGCAACCCATGGATAACTGGGAAAATCTCAATTGCAACTCATGTGCAACTGGAAAGTTTCAGTTGCAACACATGTGCACTGAATTTTTTTCTCAGATGCAACTAGAAAATCTCAATTACAACCTATGTTTAACTAGAAAAATCTCAATTGCACCTACGTGAAGATAATTCAACCAACGTGCAACTAGAAAAATCTTTGTCAATTCATATGCTACCGGACAATTTCAATTGCAACTAAATTTTTTGGGTTACAACCCATGTGTAATTTTAAAAAATTCAATTGCAACGCACTGGAAAGTCTTATTTGCAATCCATGCGCAACAGAAAAAACATCAGTTGCGGCTAAAAAATCTTAGAAACAACCCATGCGCAAGTAAAAAAAATCTTAGTTGCAATACATGGGCAAGTTGCAACCAGCGTGAAATGGAAAATTCCCGGTTATAACCCATTTGTAATTGGAAAATCTATGTTGCAACTAAACTAATCCAAGTTGCAACCTATGTATAACTAGAAAAATCTTTGTTACAACTCATGTGCAACTCCAGGACCGCACGCGTCCAACAAATTCGTCAGTTACACACACAATGTTTGAATAAGTAACTATATAAAAAAGTTTAACCATTTGCGCGGCGGCGCAAACTGGTGTTGCGCACACCATGGTTGCACGCCCATAAATTCTATAATGAAAGGTATTACAATAGTAAAAAAATGCGACATTAATTTGGTTGTGAAGAAATGGTAGAAGGAACAAATAAAAGGGGAAATGAATAATAAAGGAAACAAAAGAACAAGTAACGAATTTAGGACGAAAGGCGAAGCATACAATGGAATATGAATATCCCGATCTTGGGTGCTTGGAGCAAGCCCTTCGTTGGAGTTTCTGATCCTTTAGTTGCTGAACTATTGGCTCTTCGCGAAGGTGTTATTTTTGCTCAGTTGCGTGGTCTATCACATGTGATCATGGAGGTAGACTGCTTAGAGGTTGTTAACCTCTGGATTTCGCGTCGTAACTCCCGTTCTGTTGGGGCGCCTATTTTACAAGAGTTAGAGGACAGATCGAAGGCTTTTGCTTCGTTTTCAGTTCAGCATGTGGGGAGGTCGTCAAATTTTTCTGCCCATCTCTGTGCAAAGCGTGCTTGTACGCTAGAGGTGACGGATAGTTGGCTGTCTGAGAGCCCAGATTTCCTTGTTGCAAGCTTGCGTGCTGATTGTAATAGACTTATCATTCGTTAATAAAGTCCCTAAATTCGTAGCAAAAAAAAAGAAAAAAAAAAAAGAATATCCCGATCTTAACCAACACAACATAAAAGCCTACACAGTTGCCAAAATAATCCGGTCCACAAAGAAAAACCCTCATATGTGCCGAAGGCCCAGGTTGGTATACTTGAAAAAAAAGATAAAAGGTCCATATGCAAGGAGACACAGAACAAAGTGCAGCACGAATCTGAGTGGGCAAAGGGTTTGGCGCACGCGATGCCGAAGAGGGAGGGGGAAGGAGTGCGTCAGATGGGAGGGGATGGGAGCCCATCGTACCCAATACCCTGTATACGTACGGGTGTAAATCATCCCGTTAAAATAAATTTGGTTGGTGTACTCACTAATAGGAGCATATGCAAGAATAATTTTTCCAATTGTATAGCGTTGAGCTAAATATCATAGAAGAAAATAGCATGGTTCGGAAAAAAACATAGAAGCAATAATGTCTATGAATATAAAAGTAGGAAAAAGTCCATTTTCAACCCTGAATTGATAGAGGGTCGGCGAAATGAACCCTGAACTCCAAATCCCGGTCGTTTGTACCCTGAACTTGCGAATCCCGGTCTAAATCAGACCCTGGAGCTGTTTGGTACACCGGGAAAGCAACAACCCAGACTAGGATTACATGTTACTCTAACTGACAGTGGGGGGCCCATATGTCAGATCCATCTCTCTCCCATTTTTGGATTAAAAAAATAGAAATAAAAAATCAAAAGTCAACAGAGAAACACGGTCATCTCCCACAGCAAGCTAGCACGGACGCCGCAATCGCCACACGCACGCACCCACATCTAGCTAGCCCGCATGCGCAGCGAATGCAGCAGCGCACGCACGCCTCCTTGTGCCGGTCGTGCTCGCCGTCGCCGCTGCCGGCCGCACTCAGCGCTCGCCCCGCCACCTCGCGAGCTCGCAGTGGCCGCCGCCGGCCTTGTGTCGGCCGTGCTCGCCGTCGCCGCTGTCGGCCGCACTTCACGCGCGCCACTGTCGGCCTTGTGCCGGCCGTGCTCGCCGTCGCCGCTGCCGGCCGCACTTCGCGCTTGCCACTGGCCTCCCGCACTCGCCCCCACCACCTCGCGAGCTCGCCGTCCCCGCTGCCGGCCGCACTCGCCCCCGTCACCTCGCTTGGCTCAGCTACCTCGTGTGCTCGCCGTGGCACGGCCATCTGCGCTGCCCCTGCCCCACACGCCGAGTGTGAATTTTATTTTTTCTTTAAAAAACCCGTCCAAGGTTTAATTTAGACCGGGATTGCATAGTTCAGGGTACAAACGACAGGGATTTCGATTTCAGGGTTCATTTCGCCCGACCTCTATGAGTTCAAGGTTGAAAATAGACTTTTTCCATAAAAGTATGTTCTTTTAGAGATAGTGGTCATCAATTATTCTATTTACTTACAGTTGGTCAGTGGTCACTCAATAGAACATGCTGGGATATGTTCTACACTTAAAGTGGACATTCAACATTTAGCATTTTTTCACACTAGGTTATACTTGCTGCCTGTTTTCCATCAGGAGAACAGTCCTCCACATACTTTCCTGCCTCTACATTCACCAACTCTGAGAACTGGCCAGTCAGCCACGCTGCCGCAACCATTCCTGGCCAGGCACAGCGCGCGGCCTGTACTTCCCTCTCATTTCATCAGGCTTGCCTTGCACCACGCAGCCCCGTTAACCGCCACAAAACTGGCCATGGCGTACCGTTGGCTTGTGCACACCACTACATATATAAGCTGTGGATGTGGATCACTCACCAAGCTTCAGTTCTTCTACCTGTGGTGAAGGAGAACTAATCAACAACCAGCTGATCAAGCCATGGCCATGAGGGCTCTCGCACTGTCCCCATCGCAGAGCTCCTCGTTTGGGCTTCACCAGAGCATGCCCTCCTCCTTCAAGCCGAGTAGTGCCAGTCCGAGATCAGTGAAGGCCTACGCGAAAGCAGACGAGGAAGAGGAGGAGAAGAAGGTTCCCAAGCAGTCCTTGTTCGGGAACATCACAGAGGCGCTAGACTTCTCGCAGGTCCGGTCGGAGAAGGACGCAGAGCTGCTGTATGAGGCCAGAGATTCCATCAAAGATGAAGGAAGGATGACAAGGGAACAGGTATACATATATTCAGATATTGAACTACCAATGCATAGCACTCTGAATTTTTCCTTATGCTGATGAACTTGTGGTTGGATTTGCGATTCAGTATGCAGCCCTTCGGAGGAAAATTGGTGGCACCTACAAGGATTTCTTCAAGTCATACGTTGATGGTATGTTATCTAAACCCTCCTGATCATTTCAGTAACGGTTTCTCAAATGAATAACTGTATGTTTTGTGTAATTTTTACTTCTCAGAAAGTGCATTTTTACAGAATTTTCTATGCAGAACAGGGTCTTAGAATTAAGACTATTTAGTCGAAAATTAGTCATATTTTTTAGCAAAAGTATACACGAAATCATGCCACTGAATACTGACCAACCAATTTGTTTCTGAATGCAGTTGATGGGGAATACGTGGAGGAGGGTTGGGTGGACAAGACCTGCAAAGTTTGCAAGAAAGACACAAGGGGGGAGCCAAGGCAAGTTGACAAACTAGGAAGATACATGCATGTGGCGTGCGCAGAGAACGCTAAACCAACGAACTTCTTTTCCAAACTCTTCGGCAGATGAACTTCTTTTGTACCATCAAACCCATTGTTTGACTCATGGTTAGATAAATAGATGGAAGCTATAACCTCAATGGGTGAACAGTGTTGTGTACTGAGTTGTGTATGTGAATTGGTTTTTGAGGAGCATATGCACATCCATTTCAATTTAGTTGATGTATCAAGCAGCACACGAACAGTGGCATGATTTAGGGAAAAATGAAAGAACCACTGAAAATTTATACATATCGGCACAATATTTTACAGGTTAACAATATGAGCTATTATCTACTAGCTAATGCTCCTAAAGACCTAAAGTCCTAGGCTGAATATAGGAGGAGCTTAGCAGAAACTTAAGTCAACACACTTACTACAGAGCTAACTGATTATGATTACCGAATGGTTGTTATGTGGTGTTTTCAGAAGTCCATTGCATTAACCTTTGACAAATAAACCCTGCACCTGACGACAGTGCATCCAACTTTAAATCCCGGCATGACTGTAAACCCAACACTGAACTTCTCCTCCTCCGTGGTCATCTTAGCTGGCGTACATTCCATATGTTCCTTTCGAAATTGAACGCCACTCTTGACATAAAATATTTCAGCTCTAGGATTCAAAGAGCGAGCAACTGCGAGTAGTGCCCATGCATATCTTGCCATTTTCACAAATTTCAGGTAAAATTGTGTCCTTGGATGACCTCCGCTCTCGACAAATGCTCTGTGATCCAAATTTCCAAAGAAAGAATCCTCCATACTCTGGGGCACAGCCACTAGGTACTTTGCTCTACAATATCTCCCGAAGCTAGAATCAGGATCACTCATGAGAGCATCAAATGGATCTCTGAAACTCATAACACTGTCAAAAGATTCCAGGGAAATATACTCATCTCTGTCCCCCATTAGCATCACGCAAGCAAAATAGGCCTCAACAGCATACTTCTTGTCAGCCCTTCTCTCATATACAACATTGCTATCGATTGGAAATGTGGACTGGCCGAGGTTCCATCCAGAAACTTTTTCCCAGCCAATGACGAATTTTGCAAAGTCATGGATACACTTGGCTGAACGCTCATGCAGATCCATAAACATTTCAGTTGATACCCCCCTCCTGACAGTGAAGGATCCTTCTCTGCACAATGCACTCCGACCAATCTGCTCCTCCAGTTCCATGTTCCTCCTTTCCAGCTCGTCCAACTCCGGTCGAAGCCAACCGATCCGAGAGTCTTTCTTGCAGATGTCAGCCTGCATCTCCATCACCAAATTCTGATGCTCCTGAATTCTAGAGTTCAGATGACACGGGTACCTCCGGTTGCTCCATTCGCTCACATTAACATACAGATCCTTCAACCCAGCAGTCTCTTCAAGGGCGCACGCAAAACGCTCGTCGGCGATCATAATATCTTCAGGATCATACGGCATAAGAGCCTTCTGAATATTGACATAAGCCACCTTGAGGCCAGAAATCGCGTCGAGGAGCTTCTCGACAACCGCCTCCTCGCAGCGGGCAGAGGAAGTTTCAGAGAGGCCCTCGCTGCCGTCGGAAGACACCTGCTGCGGGTGGATTTTCAGGTGCGCGCCGTCTTCGCTGCTGTCACCGGTGGCGGTGCTGTCGGCCTTGGGCAGCTTCTCGCGGACCGTCGGCGTCGTCGCGCCGACGGAGTGCACCTTGCAGATGTCGGAGACGCGGTGCAGCAGACTGGACGGCGTCCTCTTCGCCTTCCTCGTCGTCGGCTCCATCGGAGAATGAATTCCGTCGTGCAAGGCCAGAGGTACACCGCAACTTCCGTCCGACAACGAGAGTCCTTTCTTCAGGCTGTTTCAGACAGGAAGTCAAGCGTGCACGAGTTCCGAGATTTAAAATCACGGCTTATTTCGACGAGGTTGAGTTGCACTTAATTTCTGTCAGATCAATGCCAAGAACCTACGGTTACCTGAAGAAGAAAAAAAACTGGCTTTTGTGGGTTTTGAGTTCAGACGATTGCTAAGCAGAACAGAGGATCAAAACAAGAGCACGATCGATCATGTAATCGTAGAGTCATAAAAGGGAGTTGTAGTGCAGAGCGGTACCTTTCTTCAGTGGCCGGCCACGGGAGCTCCAGGGACGACGGGCGTTCTTGCGCACCTGCCTGCACGGAATGGAAGACGCGAAAAGCCTGCAAGAAGAAGGGGCTGCAGCGAGCGAGCGAGAGTGAGGTGGTGGTCCGGCAGAATCTTCTTCCGGGTGAGTGGAGGGCAGAGAGATTATGGGAGGCAGAGAGAGAGAGAGAGACCTCGTGGGCTCCAATGGATTCGAACAAGAAAGAAAAAGGGGTGGATCGAGGACGAGAAGGGGAGTGGGCGGATTTGTTTTGTAATCCCCAGACGCCAAGGATTTGATGAGAGGAGAGGGTGCGGCCGACCAAAGGAAGCGGGCTTCCAAAAACCCTAATCTCTCTCGCTCGGTGCCCTGGCTCTCCGTAAGACTGTAACTGCCCATCTCATTAATTTAGACCCTGTAACTGCAGATCTGACTTCCAGCCTTCCATTCCAGATCTTACCGGGGGGATAGAAGGGGGATATTCAGAGGGGTGTCACGTTGCAATAAACAAAAGTTTTTTTGGCCGGTGAGATATTTGATCGTGGGAGAGGTACAATGTTTGAATATAGTGTTCTGCATTTGAGTGATCAATGACGTGATATAGTCATTCGATAAAAAAAATCCTATATTAAAACAAAATTATACTCAGGACGTTTGTGTGGAGGGGCTCGAGAGGAGGAAGAGGAAGAAGATGAAAAGGAAAGAAAGGAAGATGAATGAGTAGGGGGAGGTGAGAGGCGATGGCGACAAGGTTGCACGGGGCACCCAAAGGGTAATGGATGTCCCCGTGGTGAAAGCTAGACCTTGGCGGGAGTAAAGAAACCCTCGATTGGCATCACCCAAGGCGCCAACGGTGGATGAGATGGTAATGATGGGCTCGACGGGTTTGCGTGTTGGGAATATGCCCTAGAGGCAATAATAAAATGGTTTATTAGCATATTCATGTTTATGATAATAGTTTATTATCCATGCTATAATTGTATTAATTGGAAACATAATACATTTGTGGAATATAAACTACCAGTTGTCCCTAGTAAGACTCTACCAGACTGGTTCGTTAGTCAAGAGATGGTTAGAGTTTCCTAACCATGGACTTGTTATAGTCACTTGATAACGGAGTCATATCATTAGGAGTAATGATGTGATGGACAAGACCAATAATAAAAGAGTTGCAACTGATCGTGTCATACAGTTTTATTGTCAACGCTTTTAGTATATGCCAAGTATAGTTTCCTTATACCATTAGATTATGTCACTCCCGTTTACCGGAGGAATACTTTGTGGACATCAAACGTCACTTAGTAACTGGGTGATTATAAAGGTGGCTTACAGGTATCTCCGATGGTATTTGTTGGGTGACATGAATCAAAAGTGGGATTTGTCCTTCCTTATGACGGAAAAGATATCTCTGGGCCCTCTCGGTAATATAGCATCGGAAAGGTTGCAACCATGTGATTAAGTGGTAATCACGGAGATGCTATATTATGGACGAGTAAAGAGAACTTTCCAGGTAACGAGATGAAACTAGATATGGAGATATCGACGATCGAATCTCGGGCAAGTTAAATATCGGTAAGACAAAAGGAATCGTATACGCGATTAAGAATCTCCGGCATCGTAGTTCAATCGATAAGGAACTTCGTTGAATATGTAGGAGTCAATATGGGCATCCCGGTCCCGCTATTGATTATTGATCTGATCATGTCTGCATGTTCTCGAACCCGTAGGGTCACACACTTAACGCTCCGATGTAGCTAGGGTTAGCGATGAGATAATTGATGGTATGAACGAATGGTGATTCGGAGTCTCGGATGAGATCCTAGACATCACGAGGAGATCCGGAAGAGTCCGGAGAATAAGATTCATATAAGGAAAGTGTTTCCGGAGGTATCGGAAAGGTTCCGGAATATTTCGGTAGGGTACCGGAAGGGTCTAGAAAGTTCTAGAGGAGTCTAGAAGTGGGGCCCACCTAAAGTGTGGGGCCCACATGGACCAAAGGGGTGCAGCTAGCCACTTGGGCCAGCCGCACCACACAAAGGCCCATATGGGCCAATCCGGCCAAGGAGGGAAAGGGAGGAGGTGGAGTCCTAGGAGGACTCGACTTGCTTGGTGGGCAAGTAAGCCCTAGGGCCGGCCGGCCCTAGGCTTGCCCTTGCCTCCACCTATTTAAGGGGGTGGAGGGAGGGGTGCGGCACACCCAAAGGGGAGCCCCCCAAGCCGCACCACACCACCTAGCCGCCACCTAAACCCTAACCCTAGCCGGCGCCACCCCTCTCCCCGGAGGGCTGCCGCCTCCACTCCTCCACCTAGCCGCACCACCCCATAGCCCTAGGGGATGCTGCACCTCCTCCTCTCCCTCTCCTCTTGCTTGGCTTGGCGAAGCCCTGCTCGTGGAGATCTACACCATCAAACACCACCACAACCGTCGTGGTGCTGAGATATATCTAACTATTTCCTCCTTGCTTGCGGGATCAAGAAGGAGGAGTCTACATCGAGCCGTACGTGTAGATACCGCGGAGGTGCTGCTCATGCGGTGCTCCATCGGATTGGATCTTGGATCGCGTGGACAATACATCTCCTCGCGACTAGATGGGTCTAGTTGCGGGGATCGACAGACCAACCCCTGCATCGACAAAAGGCTTTGTTCGTTCTTTAAGGGTAAGAGATTGGATCTCATCTTCGCTATCTTCATCTAATAGATCTAGATCATGAGGTTTCTTCCGCTTGTTACGTAGAATTTTTGTTTTGTTTTCTATGCAACAACCCCTTCAGTGGTATCAGAGCCTAGATCTATTCGTAGATGTTGGTGCGATTAGAACACAAGGAGTTGTGGGCGTTGATATTTTATGTTGCTACCTTCTCGCGTGTACTTCGTATTTTTTTGGATGGTTGGATTGAAGCGGCCCGGACCAACTTTACTCGTCCACGCACGAGAGACCGGTTCCACGATTGACATGCAACTTGTATTACATAAGTAGCTGGCGGGTGTCTGTTTCTCTAGCTATGGTGAGATGCGATTTGCAATGGGAGGCCTTTTAAAAGGATGAGTAAATAAGCAACTTCTATATCACCGTTCACTACAAGAAATGGGATATTTGTTGACGAAAACCCTGGTGACGAAAATGCATACCATCAAGGATGTGTCCTTATAGGTGACGAATTCATCTTTTGTCACGCATTTACGGTAATGCTTGACGGTATGATCTTTCGTCAACAAAAAATCATCACCCATTAACTAACCGGGAAGGGCTTCCATGGTCTCTGTTAATAGGTGACGAAATCAAAGATCGTGGTGTATGTGAACCGTGATTTGAATATAATACGGACCCAGATGGCAGGTAAAAAATACTAAGTTACTTTATTAAATGTTATTAGTTTTATATATCATGCGTGACCCACTTGTCAGGAAGATATTTAATTAAGTAAAAATTGTGGTTTGGAAGAATCGAACCCAGGGCTTTGGCGTGACCGAACCGGAGTGTTACCGCTGAGGTAGATATGGAATTTTGATTTGGGTACGTAACTAGTCTATTTGATATATACATTAGGGCAACATATTTATATGAATGGTGTGATCTAGATGTTACGAGATAATAATTTCCTTACTAACTCTTTCGGCCGCGGATGTCCCTTTTAAGTTGAGCCGCTAGCAGACACAGCCTATCTAGGCGATCTTGCTAACCGACGAATCGACTTTGGTTGTCGTCGAGGTGAGAAGAAATCCATGAAGGCTCCTTTGTGGGGGCGGCGAGTTATCCTGATTGTCCGTTAGGTCTAGATTTTTTTATCAGTTGTGAAGATCTGTTGTGAAGAACGTTGGCATGTTCTCAACTGAATTGTAGGCAATGGATCAAAGTTGGATAACTGATGGCACTAAGAAGATGACAACAAAGTACATGAAAGGTGTTAGGGATTTCATCAAGTTTGCGCGAGAACACTTGGACAATACAGATGAACCAATCTTGTGCCCTTGCAAGGACTACCTAAATCTGATACGTCAGGATATAAAAACAGTCGAGGATCACTGCAATTGTTCAGGTATGTCCATGACGTATACAAGGTGGACTAGACATGGGGAAGGTTTTAGTGATGATGAAGGGCGGGATAGAAATGATGATGGTGCGTATGATAGTGACAATGATGAAGAGGAAGACAATGGTGACTGTTATGTTGATGATTCGTCTACTATGATCGATGAACTACAGAAGTCTGGAAATAAAGGTCCTAACCTGCCGAATTTGTATGCTAATCTAATTGAGGCAGCCAAAAAAGAACTTCATGAGGGATGCACCACTTTCACTAGGATGTTGTTCATTATTAAGCTTCTTCATGTCAAATCATACACCCGGATATCAAACAGAGGATTCGATATGTTACTTCTGGTTTACGTGCAGCTTTGCCACATGTGGACTTTCCCAAATCCTATGCTGATGCTAAGAGTGTTCTTTCTGATGTTGGGCTTGGTTATGAGACAATTCATGTATGCAGGTTTGATTGTTCTTTATTTTGGGGAGATCACAAGGACGATACACACTGCCATGTTTGTGGATTATCAAGATATAGAGACCCTACTGGAAAAAGAAAATCCCTCACAAGGTGTTAAGGTATTTTCCTATAATTAAAAGGTTGCAGAGACTATTTGTTAAAAAGGAAATGTCGACACATACTAGATGGCACAAAGAGAAGAGGGTTGTTGAGGCCAATGTACTGAGGCACCCTGCTAATGGTAAGGCATGGAAGCACTTTGATGACAGGTTTGATTGGTTTGCTAAAGATCCTCGTAACATAAGACTAGGTTTTGCCACAGACGGCTTCAGTCCCTTTGGAAGTATGACTAATCCTTACAGTATGTGGCCTGTTTTTGTCACTCCTTACAACTTCCCACCATGGATGTGCATGGATCAATCCAATTACATGATGGCATTGCTAATCCCCAGAAAGTATTCCCCAGGGAAGGATTTTCATGTATTTATGCAGCCACTGATTAAAGATATGATGGAGCTATGGAGTGGTGTGCAGACATTTGATGCATTAACAGAGGATTATTTCCCATTGCATGCTGCGTTTCTTTGGTCAATTCATGATTATCCTGGATATGCCACTATGTCAGGCCGAAGCACAAGAGGATTTCATGCGTGTGTGCATTGCGATGAGAATCCTTGCTATGAATCTTTGAAGAAAAAAATTGGATATATTGGGCATCGGAGATTTCTTCATCAAGATCACCCATACAGGAGAAGCAGACTTTTCAATGGTAAAACTGAGTTTAGAGATCCACCAAGGAGGTACACACCCAAAGAAGTAGCTGAGAAGGTAGAAAGGGTTAAGGATTTTGAACATGGGAAAAATCCAATAAGTAGAAAGAGGAAGCGTGCAGCTGTACCCGGTGAACCAACATGGCACCTGAAAGTCAGCTTACATCATCTACCGTACTGGACAAAACTTAAGTTAGCTCACAACTTAGATGTGATGCATATTGAGAAGAACATATGTGAAAATATTGTTGGTACACTACTTGAACTTGAGGGCAGGAATAAGGACACTGTTAGTGCTAGAATGGATTTGAAGAAATTCAAAATCAGGGAGAAGTATTGGTTCAAGAAAATTGTGAAGGATGTTGATGATACACAAGTAACTTATGCCAAGCCCCCTGCACCGTGGACGCTTTCGAAGGAACAGAAGAAACATTTGTGTAGGTATTTGGCAAACACCAGGTTCCCAGATGGTTATTGCGCAAAATGGGGAAGATGTGTGGATATTGATGGCTGTAAGGTTACCGGTATGAGGACGCATGATTGCCACATACTTCTGCAGCGAGTGTTGCCGGCTGGGCTCAAGGGAATTGCATCTAGGGAAATGTATGAGGCTATTGCAGAGCTATGAAGATATTTCAGGGATCTGTGTGCCAAAACCCTGAGAGTTGATGTGCTCAATCGACTGAAGGTTGAAATTGTTGTGATCCTATGCAAACTTGAGAAGCTCTTCCCCCCGCTTTTTTTGATGTAATGGTGCACTTAGCTATTCATCTTCCCGATAAGGCTCTTTTGAGGAGGCCTGTTCATTATGGTTGGATGTATCCAGTTGAGAGAAGATTAGGTTATCTAAAGTCGACGGTACGTAACAAAGCAAGGCCCGAAGGTTCTATTGTAGAGGGCTACATTGTTGATGAGTGTTTGATTTTTTGCTCAAGATTTTTCAAGGATGACACAGAAACAAAATTTAACAAAGATGATAGGAACCAGGACTTACGGAGAAAACCTGATCGTGATGAGATGGAATTATTTTCAGTTGGAGCTAAAGGTCTTGGGAAATCCATTTTGAAACAATTTGACAAGGAATTTGACAAAATGGTTTGGTATGTGCTGAACAACTGTGACGATGTACAATGTTATATCAAGTAAGTAGTTAGCTTCACTTTACTAACTATTTCTCAAGGTTGCAAACTTAATTGTCTTGTATGTCATATGTGTTTTTTTGTTTGTTGCAGTGAATTCCGACAAGAATTGAGAGGTAGGGGTGTGAGTGACAACGAGGAGACGGTTCAAAGAGAATTTGCAGGTTGGTTTGCAAACCATGTGAGACAGTTGGACAATGCATCAGAAGATTTGAAGTCTCTAGCTGCTGGGCCAGACCGTCGTGTAGTAGTATACCCTGGTGGCAACGTAAAGGGTGCTAGGTTGCGCACGCTTACTCGGGATAAAGACCTGAAGACTCAAAATTCTGGCGTAGCGACTAAGGGATCTTTTGGTGATGGAGATGAGAGCGATTTCTATGGTGTTCTGCAAGAAGTTGTTCAACTGCAGTACGGGACTAACAAGCACGGCGACAGGTCTGTGTACTTGTTTCGTTGTGACTGGTTCGACCTTGCGGGCAGGGGTTCCAAGATAAAAGATGATGGTTATTTTAAAAGCGTTAACACTTCTGTCATATGGTTCAAGAATTCACCATTCATATTGGCCAGTCAAGCTGAAACATGCTTCTATTTGGAGGATACAAAGTTTGGTCATCCGTGGAAAGTGGTGCAGAAGTTCAGCCATAGACACATGTACGATGTTCCAGAATTAGAAGTTGCTAACGATGATGCATTTGTACGGAATGAAGATGCATACCAGGAGGATGAAGGTTTAGTGGACCATACATTTAATGATGTTGTGGACCTAGACGAGGAAGCAAATGTGGAAGAAGAGGACGATGATCATCGTGCTGATGAAGTTGTACATATTCATGATGCTCGTACAATTCGTGAACTCGAGAATGAGGAAGACAGTCCCAACGCTGACATGGATACGAGCGAAGATGAACAAGTTTTCATATTGGAAGAGAACATAAATGATGACGAGGGAAAACTTCAGATATAGATAGTGATGTAGATTGAATAGAAACGTGTAATGCATACATCTATATGTTTTGTTCCAAACATTTGAAATGTTCTGATTTTGATGTTTACGATCTCAAACTTGGCATTGAATTATCCAGAAGGGTTTAAGAACAAATTAATATAAGCTTAAATATGGACAGATGTAAGAAAAGCCAACATGTAGGTAACATAACTTCGACAATGGTTTTAATTAATCGACACTTGACAGGATTACAACCAGCAGCACGATGTGACTAAATATTGTTTCAACACAAGCAAATTCGACAATCACATAATGAGTCTTAACATTGAATTTAAACCTAAAGGGGCTGCATAGTTGGACACACAGGCACCATGAATCACTGACTAGCTACTCCAGATCAATTTCAGGCACATGGGAAGCAAACAAGTAAACCCCTGCATTTCCCAGCTAAAGCAAGAACAACATCTTGTCACCCATCTGAAGGTGCTTTTCCTTGTCCATGAACTCCTTCCAGCCACTGACGCAGAGACAACCATCGTCAGAAGAAATTGCATAGGACGCACGCACCAAAGTTCTGGGATGGCACACAATCTTGATTGCACCATATTGTTCCATATCTGTAGGAACCAAACGGCTAGGGATTTTCTGTTCCAACAGTAGAGACATAGTTTAGTTACACATGTACGCAATGTAGCTCACAAACTTAATGAAATGATATGATCTACTGCTTACCACGTGTTTGTTGTAATTTTCACTGTTTGTCCAATTCAGAGTATGCAGCATTGGGATAACTAGTGCTCCTTGATCATAATCTCCAGCATTGTGGTACCCAACAAGGTAGTCCAAGTTGTCCACCTGAAGAATGACGGTATGCATCATCCTCCAATTTATCATTGTTCCATCAGTAGCACTTAGTGAGTCAACAATGTCACGCTTCATACGGGACAACTGGTAGTAAGCTGCATAATTAAAATAATTGGCATAAGATGGAATAATTAATATGATCAATCATTCTGTCAAAAGGTGGAAAATTACCTGGATGGATTAGTGGTTCAGTTCCAGTTATTACAAGAGTATCCTGACCAGATGGGTTAATTTTGAAAATTAACTCCATGCCAACCTTAAAATTGTACACTCTAGCAAATTCGTTCCAAAATCTTCTGTTGATATAGGTTCTGCCAGCTCTGTTGGTAACATTAACAACAAATGCATGGCCATGTTTGGTTCTAAGTGCAGCTTCAAAAGTTGTCCTGTGGGAGGTCTGGACACCATACTTCTCAAGGAAATACGGTCTAAAGTAGCAAGGGATGACCTAAATTCAGTAGAGTTAATAGAAAAGTAAGTTAACTATTCTGAAAATTCAGTAAGACAGAAGTATTGATCGTATAACATTAATTGTTTGTACTTTTTCGTACAAATAGTAGATGATTTAGTTGATCTGCACTAGAAACATGTGAACGTTACACATCGTATCATATTAGGACCTTCAAGAATCAGAAATTGCATGTAGGTACACTAAAACTCATATGAACGTAAACCATAAAAAAGCAGTTAATATATATGGTGAACAACAATTATTACACACATCTGAATAATAGTACGAAACTAGCAATAACTACTAGGATCACGTGTTAAACTTTGATGTGGCGGCGAAATAAAACATCTGAATGAATTATAAACTTATAATTGCATGTACCGTCTTCTCCTCAAAACCCTCTTGTAGTGTTTGCACGAAAAAACCTAACGAGATTCCCCCTCTGCCACACATCCCCTTCTTGTCAAAGCAAACTTGACACTGCAAAAATATGAAGAAAGATTACAAATCGGAAACAACGATCGTGAAACGTAGATGTTATTTATGTACTCCTTTGGTCAGCGCCATCCTTGGTCTCGACGCGGAGCGAGAGTCTTATAGACTTCGGCGGCGAGAGATGTGGCTAGATGTTGCAGCGAGAGATGTCGAGAGCAGTGGCGGCGAGAGACGTGGCGAGATCTGGCGGCTAAGGAGGACGTGCTATGATGGCCAGTTATTTGGTGGAGTAAATAGCGGTAGGTCAAACGGAGAGGTAGAGGGGCGGTGCTGGGTTTTGACGTGACAACACGATGGGACGCGGGGGCCCACTAGTCAGTTGGACTGCACGTCACGCGTCAAGACCCGCGACGGTCCAGCGGTTAACACGGAGTAACGGGGAAGAATATTATTTAGGGTTAATTAGCAGGCTGCCCTTAGATGTGTCCATGACCTCAGTTTTACCCTCAGTCGCAAATGGCCTTATTTAGGGTTAATATTTTATATTAGCACGGATGAACATGGGACATATATACCCAAGCACAAACATTGGCAACCACATTACATATAGAGGGGCCCGACCCACATTACACATTACATATATTAAACTAAAAAAGGAAAAATTACATTTCATATATGGCCCTAAATATAAAGGGCCCTAAACCCTAACCCTACCCGTTGGCGCCCCTTCGTCTGTGGGCCCTTCGTCTGCGGGCCCTAAACCCTAACCCTACCCGCCGCCGCCCTCCACTCCTCCGCCCTGTCCGCCATCTCGGCGTTGGACAAAGCCCGGAGATTGTCCTCCCGAAGCCGCTTCATGGCCCTGTCCCAGTGTTTCGGGGCGGGACGCCACTCCCTCGCCGCCTTCTTCTCCTCGGCGGCGAGTTCCTTCTTCTCCTTCTTCTCCAGGATGGCGAGGCGGCGGCGGATGGCATTGTCGGAGCGGTTGGCGATCTTCTTGACCTCGTCGGGGTCGGGGTTGTGGACGAAGGGGCTCTCTGACTCGACGGGGGAGGTGCATCGCCCGCGTCGCTGGCGACGCCCACGCCTCGGAGGTTCCTCCTCCACCTCCTCCCACCAGTGGCGACGGTTTGGGTGGTTGTCCTCGTCACTGACGGACTCGAGGCTGGAAGGGAGAGACAAGGTCGACATGGTGGTAGAGGGAGGAGGAGGAAATGGGGCTGGAGATGGATGAGAAGAAGGAAAGTTGGATTGGCACTATTTAAAGACGCGATGAGGTGTGCGAATTAATTAGGGTGGTTGAAGAAGCAACGGGCGCAACTATGTGAAAGAAAGGCCGTGTGAAAGCGTAGGATTAGGCTTCGTAGTACGTGCGACGTGACCCTACATGCGTGCATTAACGCAGAGGTGAAAGCAAGTCCAAAGTCTCACGCACTAGCCTGCAGAAAACCTCTGCGTTAACTAGCTGTGCAGCACAACGGAGACCGACCGAGGAAGCAAGGTGCACAACGGACCAACGCGTGCATTTTTAAATTTGAATTTCGTACATGAATGTGACTACATTTACTTAGTCCCACTTGTTCATGATGATTTTACATTGAATTTTCCATTTTTTGTGAGTTTTACTCATTTCCTGTCATTTTTCATCGAAATTTTTTAACAAACACCTACAATTGTTAAAAAAATCTGAAACTCCTCAAACACACATACATACCCTTCATAACCACTCACAAAAATTTCCAGCTCAGTCTGAATCTTTGAAGTGAAGCTTGCTTGAAAAAGAGCCGTTCACCCATATGATCGATGTCGGTGCACCCATGGGTGGATCCAACCAGCATGAGGTTTCACAACTGTTTTTAGACAAAATCTCATAGTGATGAACAATAACATGTATGTGGGATGTGTTATCAGCAAAAAACCTCATATGCAAAGCTTTTACAACGTCCGTGTTCGACGATTCAACCGTTATGCCCAAAATGCCCTTACTCGTGTAAATTCACATCAAACTACACCAAACCTCATGAAAATTTTAAATTTGAATTTTCTACATGAATGTGACTACAATTACTCAGTCCCACTTGTTCATGATGATTTTACATTGAATTTTCCATTTTTGTGAGTTTTACAGATTTCCTGTCATTTTTCATCGAAAAAAATTAACAAACACCTACGATTGTTAGAAAAATCTGAAACTCCTCAAACACACATACATACCCTTCATGACCACTCACAAAAAATTTCAGCTCAGTCTGAATCTTTGAAGTTAAGCTTGCTTGAAAAAGAGCTGTTCACCCATATGATCGATGTCGGTGACCCATGGGTGGATCCAACCAACATGAGGTTTCACAAGTGTTTTCAGACAAAATCTCACAGTGATGAACAATAACATGTATGTGGGATGTGTTATCACAAAAAACCTCATATGCAAAGCTTTTACAACTTCCGTGTTCGACGATTCGACCGTTATGCCCAAAATGCCCTTACTCATGTAAATTCACATCAAACTACACCAAACCTCATGAAATTTTTAATTTTGAATTTCTTACATGAATGTGACTACAATTACTCAGTCCCACTTGTTCATGATGATTTTACATTGAATTTTCCATTTTTTGTGAGTTTTACTCATTTCCTGTCATTTTTCATCGAAAAAAATTAACAAACACCTACAATTGTTAGAAAAATCTGAAACTCCTCAAACACACATACATACCCTTCATGACCACTCACAAAAAATTTCAGCTCAGTCTGAATCTTTGAAGTGAAGCTTGCTTGAAAAAGAGCCGTTCACCCATATGATCGATGTCGGTGCACCCATGGGTGGATCCAACCAACATGAGGTTTCACAAGTGTTTTCAGACAAAATCTTATAGTGATGAACAATAACATGTATGTGGGATGTGTTATCACAAAAAACCTCATATGCAAAGCTTTTACAACTTCCGTGTTCGACGATTCGGCCGTTATGCCCAAAATGCCCTTACTCGTGTAAATTCACATCAAACTACACCAAACCTCATGAAATTTTTAATTTTGAATTTTGTACATGAATGTGACTACAATTACTTAGTCCCACTTGTTCATGATGATTTTACATTGAATTTTCCATTTTTTGTGAGTTTTACTCATTTCCTGTCATTTTTCATCGAAAAAAATTAACAAACACCTACAATTGTTAGAAAAATCTGAAACTCCTCAAACACACATACATATTCATGACCACTCACAAAAAATTTCAGCCCAGTCTGAATCTTTGAAGTGAAGCTTGCTTGAAAAAAGAGCCGTTCACCCATATGATCGATGTCGGTGCACCCATGGGTGGATCCAACGAATATGATGTTTCACAAGTGTTTTCAGACAAAATCTCACAGTGATGAACAATAACATATATGTGGTATGTGTTATAACAAAAAAAACCTCATATGCAAAGCTTTTACAACTTCCGTGTTCGACGATTCGACCGTTATGCCCAAAATGCCCTTACTCGTGTAAATTCACATCAAACTACACCAAACCTCATGAAATTTTTAAATTTGAATTTTCTACATGAATGTGACTGCATTTACTCATGGGCTAGAGCAAAACGTACAACTCAAGCGATAAAACTATCAGCTGAAGCATAGGTGATGTGATCCCAGTATAGTTCTTTGTTGTCTACAAATGAAATTTAGATTTCTTTTTCATGCGTCTCATTCATTTTCTGGTCTTTTTTAATTAAAATAAACATGTACAGTTACATTTTCAGAATAATATTTTTTCTTTCTCGGCAAAATGTTGTTCCCTCCAAATTGTACTAAGACGGCTGCTAAAACGCCCAAATTTTTTCGTTCCCTCCACTCCTCCCGCGCACCCCACCTATCAAATATTTCGCCCTCCCTTATATACATCGTGCCTCTCCCCCATGATTTACGAGCATCTTAACTCCCCACCCCCAGACCTCATCCTCTCATGCTCACTCAGATCCGGTGTCTTCGCTGCATGGTTCTTCCATCTCGCATCTATCTCCATGGTGGTCGCCATGGCAGGAAGTCGTCGAGCCGTCAGGGGGAACGATCATCGCGCACAGACGCCGAAGAAGGGACCCAGCTCGGGGAACGATTGTCGCGCATAGACGCTGAAGAAGGGACCCAGGTCGAAGACACTCCAAGGTAAATCTGTCGGTGATCGGCTTCTTGTTTTGTTTTTCGGATGCTACGATCGAGAGATCGGTTTTTTGGTTTTCGATTGGATCGATTTGTCCTATATCTAGATCTTGCATACTTGATAGATCAGGGCATGATAGCACTGAGTTGTAGGTGTGTTCGTACATACCACATGATTGGATCCCGCATCGTACACTCTTATTTTTTCAATCATTTGTTGCTATACAATCTTTTGCGTGGACACTTATTTGCTGTTTTCTATGGAATTGGCCCCATCTTATGTTTAGTTAACGCTCCTCTCTTCCGATTATTTCAGCGGGGACAGAAAAACCCGTCATATTTTCATATAAAAGATAATCATTTCATCTCTCTTATTTTAGAGACATTGACAGCATCTGGCCGTACTAAGAGAAATAGAGGTGGAGGCAGACCTACTATGGGCCATGGACTACATGAGTACACAAGAAGAAATGGTGGCACTAAGATGCAAATTGACTTCACTGCCGGTGTAAGGAGACCCAAGGATTATATCCAGTCAGCAAAGCTGAGCAGTGAGGTTGGTATTCACATCTGTGCCAAAATGCTGCTTGCAACACACTGGACACAGTACAAGAAAGATAAAACTCTCCAAAATGTCATTCCTCATGCTATAAATACAGTAGCGGTGAGTCCAGTACAATCTCGATTTAACCTAATTATTATGCTAAATGATCAACCTTCTAAGAATCTACTGATTAATGCATCACTATTTCGGGGAAAGTTTACTATGGACAGAAATGATGAGGTGGCCCAAGATGTGTGCACTGATATGCTGCAAGTTAGTATTCGGCAGTTCCGATATAGGCTTAAGAAGGAGTATTGGCCCAAAATTAAAGATCTCACAATGGAGCAAGCATATCTAAAGAAGCCAGATCATGTAGAAGAGAAAAGATGGAAAGAACTGGTGAACAAATGGTTTGATGAGAAGTACCAGGTACATAAATCTTATTCCTTTCAATACCAGCTACTGAAATCTTACATTTCTCTGATCTGGATAAATAAAATGCATGTACTGAACATAGGGAGTGTGTTTAACAAATGGAAAGAACAGAGAAGCTGTGAAACAGTTCCATACCACTGGATCTCGAAGCTATGTTGCTCATTGGGAACATGTAGTAAGTGTTCTGAACTTCCCCATACAGTTTATACTTCTGTCATACACAGTACACAATGGTAATGTGCATTCTACATTTTTGTAAGCAGAAGGCTAAGCAGCAGGAAGAAGAAACCTCTCCAATTGAATTTTTAGAATGACACACATTAACAAGGATAACATTATGAGTGCTGAAGCAAAAAGTGCATATGTAAGAAATATTTCATATTATCACAATTTTTATATATTCCAGTTTTGTATGTTGTCCATGCAATGATTGTAATCTTTATGCAGGACAAAATGGTAGGAAAAAAGCGGCGCCACACAATGAAGATGAACCTGAATTGACTGATTTGCAAATTGTTCAGCTAGTTCTCAGCGAGAAAAGCCCATCCACCACCTGCAACAGCACATTCCTACCAAGATTGGGCGTCGCAACAAGCTCCAGGAAGTCATCTGTTTCAGCTACACGCATATGAGAGCTACAACAAAGACTGGCAGATCAAGAGCAAAACTCCATACAAGCAGCTGAAAGGTACCACAGTGAGATGCAGGCAAGACTGCAAGAACAAGATCAAAAATTTGAAGAGATCAGGAAGAAGCAGGAGGAAGAACTTGAAGCTCTGAAGAAAGCCCAAGAAGAAAAGACTCTGGCTTATGAAAAGAGGCTGTCAGAAATGGATGTCGTGCTGAATTTGCTCTTGAGGACATCCCATCAACCATCCATGACAGAATCCCAAGGCAACTAATCAATTGCACCGCCATCATACAACATTCTTAATCATAGGTCTTTTAATTTCTTTGTGTTCTGTACCCAATTGTAATCTTTCTTATGAATCTTTCGATCTGTGAGACACATACCGACTACGTGTGCCACCATTATCTTATGATATTTATTTTTTTGTTATATTTTGCCAGTTATTTTGTTTCCAAAATTTCGCAAATAATTCAAATGTTCTCAAATTTTGATAAATTCGAAAGGTGACGGAAAATGTCACAACGTCACCATTAAATGAAACCACGTGGCACCAATTCTGGTCCCACTTGTCAGAATTTTGTGTGTCCCACCAGTCAGCATTATTGGGACCCATATGTCGGCAACAACCTGGTCCCACTTGTCAGAATTTTGTGGATCCCACCGGTCATAATATTGTGGGTCCAGCTTGTCATAATATTTTGTGGGTCCCACAAGTCAACACCATGCCGATCCCACATGATAGATATCCACGTCAGTGCCATCGGACACATGTTGTCAGCAGCCAAATGGGACCCACATGTAAGGCCACGTATGCTTTTTTTGGACCAATCAGAAACTTGGCAACATTTAGATATTGACGAAAGTTCGAATTGTCCGTGAGAAATCTGTCTGTCAACAATCAACCTTCAACGTTGACGAATTTGCAGGTCGTCACCATCAAACATTTGACGTTGACGAAAAAAATGCATACCGTCACCCCCAATATTTTATGACGGAGCTTTGTTGACGAACCCCGTGACGATCAAATTTCGTCACCTCGATGAAATCCTTGACGAAAATTGGCCAACACATGACGAAAGTGATTTGTCAACAAAAATATCATCCTTTGTAGTGGTTGTGGTTTTTGCGTAGATTAGAATGGTTCTATCTCGTTGACCCAAGCCACGTAAAAATTGCATAAACAAAGTAGAGGACGTCTAACTTGTTTTTGCAGGGTTTGTGATGTGGTATGGCCAATGTGTGATTTGTGATAATGTATGCAATGATCATGTTTGTAATCTTTCACGACTTGCATGTCGATGAGTACGGCAACCGGCAGGAGCCATATGGTTGTCTATTATTTTATGTGACCTGTGTGTCATTGAATCACCATGTAATTGCTTTACTTTATCGCTAAGAGTAGCAATAGTTGTAGTTGCAATAGTTGGTGATGACAACCATGGAGGAGGCGCCACAATGTCGGTGATGATGGAGATCATGCCGGTGCTTTGGAGATGGAGATTGATACGTCTCAAACGTATCTATAATTTTTTAGTGATCCATGCCAGTTTTGTTATATTGTCACATGTTTTTACTATCAAATATATCATTTTTATGCATTTTGTCGGACTAACCTATTGACAAGATGCCAAGTGCCAGTTTCCTGTTTTTGCTGTTTTTGTATTTCAGAAAAGTCACAACAGGAAATATCGTCGGATTGCCCTCAAAATTTACGGAGATTTTTTAGGCGACGGAAGACACATGTGGACCAAAGGGCGACCTGGGGGGCCACCCAGGTCGCCAGGGGCGGGTGGCAGCCGTGGCCCCACCTTGACCCGCGGGTGGGGCCCGCCCCTGCCCTCTGGGCACCGCCTCGGCCCCCTCCGACGCCTATAAAATCCATTTTGACCTAAAACCGAGGGGGCGGCGATTATTTTCCAGAAACTCGACCCCAACGCGCCGTCACCGAAAACCCTAGTTTGGGGGTCAGATTGATCCTGTTCCGGCACCCTACCGGAGGGGGGATCGACCGCCGGAGCCAGCTCCATCGACACCGCTGCTTCCTGTGATGAGGAGGGAGTAGTCCCTCACCGGGGCTGAGGCTTATACAAGTAGCTATGTGGTTATCTCTCTCTCCCATGATGTGATCTTCGTTGTGATCATGAGCTTTGTTAGTATAGTTGAATACATGATGTTTCCCTATGTGTAATGGATATGATTTTGCTCAAGTGATGTTATTTAGTACAATTTCCGGAGTCACCGTTGTGATCACGGTATCTCGGTGACAGTGTGGGTGCCGTGTGTGACTCTATGGATAATAGATTGGAAGGATCTTCATCATGAGCTTGTTCTTTATTTGTTGGATTGAATAGATCATGAGGTTTCTTGATGCTTGTGTCATTGAAGAAAGAGACTATTCAAGAAATAGGTTGTGGTGTTTGTTTGTACTATCTTTGGATGCGGATAGTGACAGCATGAAGTGTCCATAGATGTGGAATACGAACTTTAAGGTTTGCTTCTCGTAGCCCTACGCAATTCTCATCCTATTTGATCCACAAAAGAATGATCTCCGAGTAACGTCTACCATGCATGTGTTTTTGTGGGAACTATCATGTGTTTTATTATGTTAATGGTGTTGAGAGTAGTCACTAGTGAAAGTATGAAGCCTAGGCCTTGTTTCCAAGCATTGATACACCGTTATTAGTCACTTTTGTCACTTGTTTGCTTGCTGTCATTTTTATTACAGAATTACAAAACCATGTTTTACCATCCACATTACCCATATTTTAATATCTCTTCGCCGAACTAGTGCACCTATACAACTGACAATTATATTAGGTGTGTTGGGGACACAAGAGACTTCTTGTATCTTAATTGCAGGGTTGCTTGAGAGGGATATCTTTGACCTCTACCTCCCGTGGATTCGATAAACCTTGGGTTACTCACTTAAGGAAAATTTGTCGCTGTCCTACAAACCTCTGCGCTTGGAGGCCCAACAAGTCTACAAGAATAGAAGTGTGTAGTAGACATCAGAGATCAAAGGCACAAGAAGAAAAGGACATATCATATCACAATTTTGAATTGCATGTGATGTTAATCCTTTTATGCACCTTATTGTTTGCTTTGATGTGATCGCGACGGTAGCATGATAAGGTGATCTCTCACGTTAATATCAAGAAGTGTTCTCCCCTAGTATGCACCGTTGCAAAAGTTCGTCGTTTTGAAGCACCACGTGATGATCGGGTGTGATAGACTCTACGTTCGCATACAACGGGTGTAAGCCAGATTTACACACGCGAAAATACTATGATTTCCTTGACGAGCCTAGCATGTACAGACATGGCCTCGGAACACAAGAACCGAAAGGTTAAACACGAGTCATATGGATGATATGATCAACATGGTNGAATATTATGGGTCCAGCTTGTCATAATATTTTGTGGGTCCCACAAGTCAGCTCCATGCCGGTCCCACATGACAGATATCCACGTCAGCGCCGTCAGACCCATGTTGTCAGCAGCCAAATGGGACCCACATGTAAGGCCATGTATGCTTTTTTGGACCAATCAGAAACTTGGCAACATTTAGATATTGACGAAAGTTCGAATTGTCCTTGACAAATCTGTCTGTCAACAATCAACCTTCAACGTTGACGAATTTGCAGGTCGTCACCATCAAACGTTTAACGTTGACGAATAAATGCATACCGTCACCCTAGATATTTTATGACGGAGCTTTGTTGATGAACCCCGTGATGATCAAATTTCATCACCTCGATGAAATCCTTGACGAAAATTGGCCAACACATGACGAAAGTGATTTGTCAACAAAAATATCATCCTTTGTAGCTGACCAAGCCGACCATGATGGTGTCGCCAATTCCGCCAGTAGATCCCGCCCGGAACGTAACCCCGGACATCTCTAGCCCCACGGTGGGCGCCAACTGTCATGGTATTGTCGAATCTAGCCGCGATAGGGGTGCCATCAAGCTAGGTAGAGAGGTGGGTATAGGAGATGCGGGATATTCTGGTGATGGGATGAGCACGAGTTTACCCAGCTTCGGATCTCGCAACGGTGGCGAAACCCTACGTGCTGCTATAATTCACTATAAGGCAATATGCACCAATTACAATGAAAGTTAGAGCATATGTCTCAGATCGTTGTCTGTTGCTCTAAGGCGTCCCGTAGGCCGGCTTATAAAGACGTCCAGACCTAGGGCTTACAGGAGGAAACCTAACCAAGTCACAGAGTTCTACTCTAACCCGGCTTGGGCCTTGCCTTGAATGCTAAGTCATCATCAATGCAGGACGGCTTCTGGAACCTTCCCTTAGCCGGATGGGCCTCCTGCGCTTCATCGTACTGGGCCGCCCGGTAAGCCGGAATTCGGCTTACCACCACTATGGGCCACCCTGGTACGCTGGCTTTAGTCACCTTTGTGAGGGTACCTGTTCGGCATAACCCCAACAGGGACCAGGTGCGGCCAGCCCATGAGGGCTGCTGCATCTCCCATCGGTCCATGTGGGCCCTTCCAGGTTTGTGGCCCCCAAGGTGGGGCCCTTCGGAACCTTTCGGAACCTTCTAGAAACTTCCCGGTGCCCTACCGGAAAATTCCCGAACTTTTCCAAAACCTGGAAAACCACTTTCCATATATGAAACTTTATCTCTGGACTCTTCCGGAGCTCCTCGTGATGTCTAAGGTCTCATCCGAGACTCCGAATCAATATTCATTCACACCGTCAAATATCTCAAACCCTAGCTACATCGGAGCGTTAAGTGTGTGACCCTACGGGTTCGAGAATATACAGACATGATCCGATCAATAATCAATAGCGGGACCGGGATGCCCATATTGACTCCTACATATTCAGTGAAGTTCCTTATCGATTGAACCACGATGCCGGAGATTCTTAATCTCGTATACGATTCCCTTTGTCTCATGACATTTAATTTGCCCGAGATTTGACCGTCGATATCTCCATATCTAGTTCCATCTCGTTACCTGGAAAATTCTCTTTACACGTCCATAATATAGGATCTCTGTGATTACTCCTAATCATATGTTTGCAAACTTTCCAGGTGCTATATTACTGAGAGGGCCCAGAGATATTCTACTATGTCACATGGAGGGACAAATCCCACTCTCGATACATATCACCCAACAACCTACCATCGGAGATACCTTAAAGCCACCTTTATAATCACCCAGTTACGATGCGACGTTTGATGTCCACAAAGTATTCCTCCGGTAAGCGGGAGTGATATAATCTGATGGTCTAAGGAAACTATACTTGGCATATACTAAAAGCGTTGGCAATGAAACTGTGTGACACGATCAATTGCAACTCTTTATTGTCCATCACATCATTCTCCCAATGATTGACTCCGTTATCAAGTGACTGTAACAAGTCCATGGTCAGAAAACCTTAACCATCTCTTGACTAACAAACTAGTCCAGTAGAGGCTTACTATATTCCACACATGTATTATGTTTCCAATTAATACAATTATAGCATGGATAATAAACTATTATCATAAACATGAATATGCTAATAAACCATTTTATTATTGCCTATAGGGCACATTCCCAACAGTCTCCCACTTGCACTAGAGTGAATAATCCAGTTTACATTTTCTCAATCCAACACCCATGGAGTCTCAGTGCTGATCATGTTTGCTCGTGGAAGAGGTTCTGTCCATGTACTGTAATATACAGTTCTCTATGTTTTTTGTAAAATGTCAATGCACCTACTTTGACATTACTTTTTCATCACATGTTAAACCTCATATCATCACATGATAAACCTCATCATCATATGACGAATATAATATATTTGGTTACAGAGTGAGACTTTCGTTTCCCTTTTATGCCTACATGACGTATGATCAGTCAAAAGAACTTTCACATAGCATGTGCACGTGGAACTCACTCAATCTTGAAACAAAATTTCTCAAACCAAAATGTTATATCTTTTAATCCTTGAATTAATCATATACTCCTATATGTTGTAGACTCAACAAATCGACAGTGCTATCCAAGTCACTTCGATATTTTCGATCATGCTTTCACTGCGCTTATGCCTTCATGAGATCTCCATCTAGTTTGGTGTCATGACTTCAACCAAGTCTACCAATCTCTAGATTCAATCATCTCATCTCCATGTTGAAATGACTCCTCAGTCCTAACACGTTCTTCTAACCAAGAACTTGGGTCACATTTCATCAACTACAAAATTATGGTTCTGATATGTTTAGACCTATGAACAATTCATAGCGAATACTAACATATCCTCCAACCATTATTTTTCTATTGAAACTATACTTTATGTTTCACCTATCTTTAACAAGTAATGAACCCTTCTTCACTTGTTCCATTTTGAACTCATTCAAAATCTTATTTAGGTTAAACATCCTGACTCATTTATCGACAAAATATGCATCTATATCCATAGATATTTGACATTCAAATTAACTTCACAAGTTATGTGTTTGGTTCCTGAAATATTTACAACATTTATGAAATTTCCATTTCATATAAACAAGATGTTGTAAACTCCCACTCAAATATACACCATACACATATTAAATTGTGAAACCACTTTGGCTCCCACTCAGAAATATGTTATCCTTATATTTGACCATGATTAACTAGCTCCCACTCAAACATATGTCACCACATATTTTGGTCATGGAAAATAGTTTCTGCTCTAACTTAACATATGTCACCACATATTTTAATTAGATCCCACTCAGTTTCTTATGCACTTTCTCAATATTTTGGACACCTCCAAAATTCTTAATTAACTTTTAAATCGAGTACTCATATACGAACATTAGTACTTTGCTAGCTTTAAGTTTTATTTATTCTCTACAAAACATCTTTTGAGGAATAAATATGTGAAACATCACTTTCACAAAATCAAGTAACAATTACTTTGTGATTTAAACTTAACATAGGATGACTCTCAGTCACTTTCGTATTTAAGGCATCTATTTCTTTTTTGTAGTTTCGTAGGTATGTCTTGCTTCTTAAACATGACAAGTAAATCATGAATATTATTTTGTAACCTGACAAAATTTAATATTCTTGAATCCTACCTCCTTTAGAAAAGCTAAACCGAAATTCAATGATCACCATCATTAATTCCTTCATGTATCAAGTTTTAACCAACAGAGCACTTTGCATATGTGCCACTTGATACACAAATAGGCAAGGTTTTAGCTTCTCAATTTATTCCATCAATCCTTTTTATCAATGAAACCTTTCACGATAAACCAATAAAATACTTAGCACAACCAACAAATTGGTTTGCCCCTTTTAGTCTCATATTATGGAATCACATTCATAGTCATACTTATGAATATACTACAACATTATTCGCAATAGTCTCTAATCTATTATATACTTAAAACAATAGAAAACAAAGCCACCACGTGCATCCACATAGGCTAAAATTATATTATCCCTTGATCTTAACAATGATGGCTGAGATTTAAAGAATAATTACGTAACATACAAATTCATAGTCCACCTTACACGTTCGCCGCACAGCCTAAATAAGTCACGCACACATAAAAAGAAAGCCAAATCGTGACCTCTTTGGACTCTGACATCACGTGTACATTAAGGATACTATACCACAAGGATAATAACTATAGCCATGTTTGCACGTATCTGACCCAGGACATGTATATTCTCTTTCCTCCTTCCGATTTAATTTACGTGCATAAGAATTCAGCTGCGGTGGCCGCCTTTACGTGCATCTCATTAGTTTCATGGCGTGAGGCGATGAGATATCCGGCTGGCTCTGGCCATTAGCTCCAATACCCGAGAGGGAGAGCGGCCCTGCAGAAGACATAAAGCCAGGCTGCGCAGGCACAGAGAGCCTGTTCCGTTGCGTGGCATCCTAAACAACAAACGGTGGCTCTTTGGGGCACATAAGCTGTATTTTTTGTTTCCAGGTTTTGCAGAGCAAAGGAGTAATAGATGCCGAGTCTCGATGCTTGATGGCTGTGGCTTTCAAACGACAGCATCAGCATGTGTCGAAGGCTACACCGGCAGTCGAGTCGATCGATATCGGATATGAAAGCATCCCCTAAGACGGTCCTGCATAATACACCAGCCTGAGACGACGACGCTTGAGACATCTCCTGTCGATCTTCTCGTGCCTATGGTGTGCCGAACACGCAAGCATGCTGGTCCGTGGGTGGTAGCAAAGGTTTACGACAAGCTTGCTATCAATCTCTATAAAAGCGACGTTGTCATCGGACCTGGAGGTGAATATCATCGATGGCAAGGCACAACAATAGATTTGCCGACCCGCCGCCATGCTATTTTACGATCATATGCTTTAAGGTATACTCCAGAATTAATATTCTGACAACTGTGCTCAGTTCATCAAGTCGAATCATGCAGGTTTTCTTTTCTTCTTCGACCAACATGCAGTTTGCATCGTGCATCCACTATCCAGACGTTTTGGTGGAAGTATGTAAGGAAGAGTACATGGAAGAGGCTATAGATATGCATCACATGATCACATAGAAGAGAGAGAATAACCGGGCATGCCGAGTGTGTCAAACAAATGCACATGGAGCATGATTGGACAGAAGGTAAAGAAAAAAAATCTAACACTCAATTTTATTATCTTTGAATTTGGGAATAAAAAATAGCTTACCAAATTGTTTTTCATACGAATTCCAGTTGACGTCAATCAGAGCTTGATCATTCAACATTATGTGAATTTAGCAGCTGGGTTCAGAATAAAAAACTTTTTCATATACAAAGTTTGGAATACTGATAGGGAAAAATAGCGATTAGACCATTTATGTGCTTCATATGAATTGCATGAATAGGTACAGAAAGATTTGCATTTAAAAATTGTGTCTGATAAAAAAATGTACCTCTATTAAATATATACATGATCTGGAATTAGAATAAGAGGATCTGACTTATTATTATAGGTAATCAATATGAAGTACGTACATTAATAGATTTCTGAAGGTTTTAGGTCAAGCCACTAATATTTAGATTTAATTTGAGGTAAAGGCTTCGTACAAATTTAGCGATAATAAGGCAGACACTTGGGACCAAGGAAGATGCGAAAGAAACAAAAGAAAATGTTATTCAAGAGACCATAATCTAAAATGTCTATAATTGGGGGATAGAAACCTTCAGTCTTACCTCGCTACTTCCCTTTAATCTTCCGTCACAACAATGTTATTACCAACAACCTTATAACCAATATAATTTATGGTGAGAAATTATATGTAGAGGTGAATTAAATTGATAGTAGTTTGCACGAGGGAAACAATTAGAACATTGAAATAAAAAATTGAGTTCAAGATGCAATATCCTTGCTACACGGTTTTATAATTTGAGTATTTTATCTAATAGCTCTACAACATCTTAATATCTCATTTAGTGAATACCGCAAAACATATATACCGTTATGGAAATAATATCTAGCCGCGCAAATGCGCGGGTCACTTTGCTAGTTATCTCATAATTAATGAAACCACCTTTTTCTCATAACTCATATGAAAAATATATGTGAATCATACATAGATCCTTATTTCTAAACAGAGTGTTTATCATATAAATCTAAATGCTATTATTAAACCCTGAAGTAAAAACCCTTCTTTGAGACCACACAATATCGAATAGTGTGTGATTACAATATCTTAGGACATATCAAACACCTTTGAAATATTCTAAACACTGTAATTTGTGATAACACTTCTCACAAGTCCGCATACTAACATATAACTCAAATATTTTGTCTCTTTTGATCAAATCATAAAGACTCAATTTTCTTGTTAACTTAATATCCTAAACTCCAGAATTTTATTTGATCTCATCAAATATCATAACTCGAACAAATACATATATTTACTCATATCATTTATGATGGAGCGCACAAAATAATGACATTTAACATTTGCTGAAAATATAACCAACACTTGTGTTTATTATCGGCAACTCATGTCACTCTTCCAAAGGGTGGCATTTTAGTCATACTCCTTTTAATAAGGCGCATTGATAAAACATCAAAAAAATTATTTAATATTTAGCACGACTAAAACAATTGTCGTTATTAAGTTTTGGATATTTTAGTATGTCCCATATTTTATAAATGTTTAACTAATCATCGTTTAGATAAGGACAATAATTTCATAATCGAAACGTGATCACCAACAAATAATTGCTCATGAAAATTGAACAACCACTTGTCTTTAACATGAATAACCGTCTCACAAACCGAGACACACTAATTTAAAGATCACACTTAATTCGATTACAAAAACTCATTCTAATCCTCTAATAAAAAACGATAAATGTAGAAGTAGATCGTTGCTAGCATCAACTCCTTGATTGCCACCATTCCGCAACGTCTCTCCAGATCCTCCATGCAAATCTCAAGCAGTATGTTCTGTTTTCATAAAACAGAATGAGTATCAAATACTTATCAAAAACCCGCCACAATGGCAATTTTGGATTTAAACATTTATAACTCGTATTTCACTATATACCTTCTGTATTGTCAACTTCTCCTGCTATGGGTTCCACTTTGACATGACGCAGCCGAGACACAATCTCACAGAAAGTGGTCGAATCCCTTCCCATGACATAGTCCCTGACGTAATTCTTGAAGCTGGGGGGAAGCGAGCGCAGCACCCCATCTATCGTGAATTCATTATGTAGTCCCAAACAAGCACTAGATGGTGATAAATCTCATGCATCTTTCTCAGGTGTTGTTCCAAACAAGTGTTTTCTTCCATCTTGAGTGAAAGAAACTCATTCAGATTCTCAAACCTCGCAATTCTGACTTGTGCTATGAACCTTTTTTCAGCTCATCAACAATCTCATTGGCACACAAATCTTCGAATTGACTACTCAGGTCAGAATTCATGCAGGTGCACATCAACCACTCAACTTGTAAGTAAGTGGTTTCTTGGCGAAGCCATTCTATGGGCTCTTCCTCAGTTGCAGAAGCATTGGGTTTATCTCCTATTGGTTCTTTTAGCACGTCAAGCAAGTCATTGGCGTGTAGGACTTCACACAAAAACAGGTACCACTCAATAAAGTTTGACCCATCTAGACGCAGCTCATCGGCCATTTAAAGACTACCATAGTCGGCCACAATCTACAAGGATTTTTGCAAAGACATCTTAGGACTTTTGTTTATGATAATTTTAGTTCATCTTAATCAAAATTACTACATGAACTCCCACTAAACTCAACATCTCTCTGTTTGTTTAGTGACACACGGTCCAAATCTACTACACCACAACCGATCATCACGTGCGATGATGTAGCTTCAAAGGTGAACATCACCATGTTGATCATACCATCCATATGACTCGTGTTTAGCATTTCGGCTCTTGTGTCCCGAGGCCATGTCTGTACATGATAGGCTCGTCAAGGAAACCGTAGTATTTCCGCATGTGTAAAAACTGGCTTACACCCGTTGTATGTGGACATAGAATCTATCACACCCGATCATCATGTGGTGCTTCAAAACGACGAACTTTTGCAATGGTGCATACTAGGGGAGAACACGTCTTGATATTAACGAAAGAGATCTATCATGCTACCGTCGTGATCACATCTAAGCAAGCAATAAGGTGCATAAAAGGATTAACATCACGTGCAATTCATAATTGTGATATGATATAGCCTTTTCTTCTTGTGCCTTTGATCTCCATCTCCAAAGCACCCGCATGATCTCCATCGTCTCCGGCATTGTGGCGCCTCCTCCATGGTTGCCATCACCAACTATTGCAACTACAACTATTTCTACTCTTAGCGATAAAGTAAAGCAATTACATGGTGATTCAATGACACGCAGGTCACATAAAATAATAGACAACCATATGGCTCCTGCCGGTTGCCGTACTCATCGACATGCAAGTCCTGAAAAATTACAAACATGATCATTGCATACATTATGACAAATCACACATTGGCCATACCACATCACAAACCCTGCAAAAACATGATGCAATTTTTACGTGGCTTGGGTCATAAAGATAGAACCGTCCTAATCTACGCAAAAACCACAATGGTGATATAGAAGTTTCTTATTTACTCATCCTTTTAAAAGGCCTCCCATTGCAAATCGCATCTCACCATAGCTAGAGAAACAGACACCCGCCAGCCACTTATGCAATACAAGTTGCATGACAATCGTGGAACCGGTCTCACGTGCGTGGACGAGTAAAGTTGGTCCGGGCCGCTTCAATCTAACCATCCAACAAGATACGAAGTACACGCTACAAGGTAGCAACAAAAATATCAACGCCACAACACTTGTGTTCTAATCGCACCAACATCTACGAATAGATCTAGGCTCTGATACCATTGAAGGGGTTCGTTGCATAGAAAACAAAAAAATTCCTACGAAACAGGCGGAAGAAACCCAATGGATCTAGATCTATTAGATGAAGGAAGCGAAGATGAGATCCAATCTCTTACCCTTGAAGAACGAACAAAGCCTTTGTCGATGCAGGGGTTGGTCTGTCGATCCCCGCAACTAGACTCATCTAGTCACGAGGAGATGTATTATCCGATCCGAGATCCAATCCGATGAAGCGCCGCACGAGCAGCACCTCCACGTTATCCACACGTACAGCTCGATGAAGACTTCCTATCCTTGATCCCGCAAGCGAGGAGGAAGTGGATCGTGATATTCCAGTAGCACGACGGCGTGGTGGTGGATATGGTGGAGAAATTCCTGCAGGCCTTTGCCAAGCGGCTGCAGGAGAGAGGAGGGAAGTGGGAGAGAGAGGCGGCGGCTACGGTAGCATGGGGTCACGCCCCAGCCCTGCTGTAACAGCCCCAGATTAGTACCCTAAAATATGGGCCAAATTTTCACTTTTTGGTTTGCATTGCATCATGGCATCCATTTAAAATTGCTAACCAAAAATAAAAGCAACACTTGGAAATTAGAAACTAGGGAAGCAAAACCCTTCCAAATTTTCCAAACCAAATACAATACTCAATTTGGTAAAACCAATTATTCTTGAGTCTCCAAATTGTTCAGGAAACTCAAGGATATATTTTCTAAATAAGTACCAAAGGCAAAATCCTTAACAAGTAACTAAATAAATTTGAGAATTCATTTTGGTTCAATCCAATTCCTATTTTTGGAACCAAGTTAAACTTCCCCAAAATTACAAATAAAAATATGGGGTGCTGCATTATTATAACATGAGCCTCCATAAATATTTTCATAAATTTTGAGTTGCTTAAGTCCTCCAAATAAATGAATTTGGGGAATCATGAAAATTGTCTTAATTAAACCCTATGACCAAATGTGGTGCAAACCTTTTTATTTTGCCACCCAAAAATTTGTGGAGTCTCTACCTGGCAAGGGGAGCCTACTCAAGTAATTTCATAATTTCAGGGAATGTTAAAATGCTCCAAATAAATGCATTTTTGCAAATTATCAAAAATGCTAAAATTGTAACAATATAAATAATTGTGAATCTAAACATTCTATTTTTGGGACAATAACTTTTGTGGTGTTCCTTAGGACATAGGGAGCCCATATAATTTTTTCCAGATTTTACAATATTGCTTAAATAGCTCCTTTAAATAGCTAAACCTTGCGGCTTTAAAAATCAGAAAAAGGAAATCTGGAAAAGATCAAATCCCTGACGTGTGGACCCCTCCTGTCAGCCCTCTCTCTATCCTCTCTCACCGTGGCCATCGTGGCCATGGCACTGGCGCAATGCCACGGCCGTGCCTCCCATGCCGCCCGGCCCCCACTTGATGCCTGCTCCCGCGTGGACAAGAGTACCATCTCGCCGCCCCGCTCTCTCTCTCTTCCCCCACCTGCTCCCCTGTCTCCGCTCTCTCTGCCTCTCTCCCGCGCGCGACCTAGCCACCGTTGCCGCTGCCCGCTGAGCTCCTTGTCGACGATCCCGAGGTCTCAGCCCAGATCGAAGCCTACCGGAAGGTTCGCCACGTCGCTCTTTTCCTCCGAGCTGAAGGAATCGGCGAATGAGGGCCTCTAGCGGCGCCACCGCTCGATTTTGTCCTTCCCTCCGGATGAGGCTCGGCGCTCGCTTCCGTGGAGTTTGCCGTGGCCTCCGGCCACCAGGGCGCGAGCTAGCGCCGCCATCCATACCGCGTCGTCGCCCCCAATTTTTCCCGTCGAGGGCCTAGTGCCGGGACGCCCTCACTTGGGCCTGCTACGCCGCCGAGGACCGCGCCGCCGCCACCGACCATCTCCGGCCTCCCCAAGCCCTGACTGGATGTCCAGGAGCTCTGCCGCGCCGTCCCCTACCTCCTCGTCGAGCTAATCGAGCTGGGATGCTTCCGTTGATGGGAATCGAGCTCATCCTTCCCCGCCACTGTCCGACCGACGACCGCCGCGCATCGAGCATGTGCTCGCCGCCGTCCGGTCTCCACGTCCTTCTTCGACCCTTCCTTACGCCCCTGGTGAGGATTCCGCTCTCTGGAACCCCTTCCTTCTCTTCCTCCCCCTTTGCATTGCCGTCGCGCCGTCACTCAACGCCGCGGTCACCACCGCTCCGGCACGCCGGTCGTGGCTTTTGAGCAGCATGCGTGCGTGCGTGCTTGACCGGCCAGGCGCCCGGCCTGGGCCGGCCGTGAGACCGGCCCCCTCGGGCCACTGCCCGGCCTAACGCCAGGTCTGGGCCGGCCATGAGGCCGGTTCCCTCTGGCCTGACCCCGGCCTGCACCCCGGTTCGGGCCGGCTCTGAGGCCGGCCTCCTCTGGCACTGTCCCGGCCTGCAAACCGGCCTGGGCCGACCTGTGGGCCGGCCCAACAGTAAAATCTGTGAATTTGGAAAATAAAATGGAATTTAAATAATTCATAACTATTTGAGAATTGCTTCAAATTCGACAAATCAAATTTCCAAATGTTCAGAAAAACAAACTCTACCACTTGGAGTCATTATAACCTTCTTTGGAATTATATTATTTTGGTTATTTAAGAATTCCTAAAATGGGTTAAATAATACCAAATTAGGAAAAATTCATAACTTATTAAATAATCATCCAAAAATTATGAATAAAATATCAAAGTGATCAACATGTCAAATGCTATCAAATTATGCACTTATCACACCATGATCACAAATTCTTATTTGATGTTATTCATAGTTTGATCAAATGAATTAAATTTAATTATTTAATTAAACTGCTATTTATTCCTCGGTGCTCCGAAAATTACAAATAAATTACCAAAATGATCGGAAGAACGAACCCTATCCATTCATGTCATGTTCATGCATATTTGAGCCACTTCTCTAATAATTCGATAATTTGTAAAGAACGTGGCCACTAAGATAAATATGGGGTTGTTTCCAAATAATTGCACTAATTATTTGGCTCCCTATTTAATGTTGCTATTTAATTTATATAATGATATCCTTGCATGAATTTGACATGTCGTCATGTGATTGAGCATTGCACTTGTCCTCGTGTGATTTATTTGTTCTTTGTATTATTTTGGGTATCGATAGATTCCAGAGTCGAGGGTTCCCTCTCCTACCCCGAAGAGCCGTATTACACGCCCGGCAGCAAGGCAAGAGATAACCTAACCTTCTTGGCATACTAGCATCCTATGTTTTTATCAACTTATTTTATCCACCATAATATTGCATGCGATTCAAATGTCGTTTTTGTTCGAGACATAGAGTATCCTATGAATGCATGTTATTCCCCGAGCCAATCACATGTACCCCTACCTATGAACCCTAGTGTTGATGTGTTGGCCGGATACAAATATAATTGTTGGTTATATGCTTAGCCATGCTTAGAAATGCTTAGTTGAAATACTAGTTATGTCAGTTATTGAATTCCATAATTGTTGATGTTGATGGAATGATTCGGGCATGGTGGATAATTGTGATGCTTAATTAAAATGCTAAGACGGCTTGGGTGAGTTGCCATCGGGGATGGTGTTTTGCCTCACTCTAGCCCCTAGGTGCGAGTTCTTTACCTCTTGAACCAAGACGAGCGTGCTGCCATTGGTGGGTGTATGGGCGCCTTACTGACCGAATAATTTGTGAGGGGCTTGTCAAGGGTCCTCTAGTTTGCTATTTCCATTCGCGCGTGAGTTGTGTGGGTGGAAAAGAAATGAGGAGGACTGTGGTGTTTAGGATCTCGCCGCGGGGCAGGGCGTTGGGAGCGCTGAACCTGTCCTTCCGCACACTGATGGTCCTTGAGTAAGCCTCATGCATTGTAAAGGTTTAACCGCGCCCGCTCGCCGGCCTTCCCCGGAAGAGGGCCAACTAGGTGAGCCGGACGGTACCAATGGGTAAAATAGTACACCCCTGCAGGGTTTAATCTTTTCGAAAAGCCGTGTCCACGGTTATGGACAACTTGGGAATAGACGATAAGATCATAGAGAATATTAACCTAATTGATATGGCAGCTGAAGGTTGCATAATCAACGTGTGATAAAGGTTCACTTCCTCGAGGGTGATTCGAGGGGGTGCCTTGGTGGAGATGAGTGTGGTTGGTGACAAAAAGGGTTCGATGAGAACCATTGATGACAAAGTTACTCTCTTATCCCCTTTATGAAAAGTATTCTGAGTAGACGACGCCTTGTGTCTTTTTATCTCTTTTAAATGAAAATTGGCTTTATGCAAAACAAGTACACAAATAGCTTTAGAGCCTCCGTCAGTCATTGGGCCTATATCGCCCTACTAAACTTGCGAGTACATCGTACTCAGTCTCTCTTTGCTGCATCTATATTTGTATTTCAGAGGAGGACGACACCGAGCAGCTAGGTGGGTTCTTCGTTGACGTCGACTACTAGTCTGGGGTTCCCAGGTGGCAGCTTGGGACCGTGGAACAAGCTGGCTTGGTGATGTTATTTGTAGGCCTCTTAGGCCATATATTTGCTTCTTGTTGTTAGACAACACTACCCGCTTCCGCTTGATGAATTGTTGGTCTGTGACCTTTTGATGTGTAATTTTTGTAAACTTCTCGTTATATGAGTTGCTATATGTTTTTGTGTCGTAGAGTCATGCAATGTGCCAGTTGTTCCATAAGTCTTGATCTCTCTACTATACGGAATAGCTATGTTTGTTGCACAAAGCTTTACTGTATAGTTTTGGGGTCGGGGCGCTACACCTGCCCTCCCTCATATATAGGCATGGGGGGCTGCCTTGGCCCCTCCTCCAATCCGTAGGGCCGGCGGCTTGAGGGAACTTGTTCCCCAAGTCAGCCCCCTAGGGTTTTGGGTACCTCCCACTTTTGTGGCCGCATGGGCCTTGGGGACAAGGTGCGGCCAGTCCATGTGGGCTGCTGCATCTCCCCTCGGTGCATGTGGGCCCTTCCAGATTCGTGGCCCCCAAGGTGGGGCCCTCTGGAACCTTTCGGAACCTTGTAGAAACTTCCCGATACCCTGCCGGAAAATTCCTGAACTTTTCCGAAACCTGGAAAACCACATTCCATATATGAAGCTTTATCTCCGGACTCTTCCGGAGCTCCTCGTGATGTCTAGGATCTCATCCGAGACTCCGAATCAATATTAATTCACACCATCAAATATCTCAAGCCCTAGCTACATCGGAGCGTTAAGTGTGTGACCCTACGGGTTCGAGAATATGCAGACATGATCCGATCAATAATCAATAGCAGGACCGGGATGCCCATATTGAATCCTACATATTCAACGAAGTTCCTTATCAATTGAACTACGATGCCGGAGATTCTTAATCTAGTATACGATTCCCTATGTCTCATGATATTTAGTTTGCCCGAGATTTGACCGTCGATATCTCCATATCTAGTTCCATCTCGTTACCTGGCAAATTCTCTTTACTCGTCCATAATATAGGATCTCCGTGATTACTCCTAATCACATGTTTGCAAACTTTCCAGATGCTATATTACCGAGAGGGCCCGGAGATATTCTACTCCGTCACATGGAGGGACAATCCCAGTCTCGATACATATCACCCAACAACCTACCATCGGAGTGAAGGGGACGCAGCATGGAAAACAAAAATTTTCTACGCGGCAAAGCGGAATAAACCCCAAGGATCTAGATCAACGAGATGAAGATAGCGAAGATGAGATCCAATCTCTTACCCTCGAAGATCAACAAACGCGTTTTGTCGGTGCAGGGGTTGGCTAGTCGATCCCCGCAACTAGACTCGTCTAGTCGCGAGGAGATGTATTATCCTCGAGATCCAATCCGGTGAAGTGCAGCAACGGGCAGCACCTCCGCGGTGTCCACACGTACAGCTCGATGAAGACGTCGACTCCTTGATCCCGCAAGCGAGACGACGTGGCCTTGATGATCTCAGCAGCACGACGGTAGTGCCGGTGATGATGACGATCTCCGCACGCGAGGCTTCGCCAAACCAAGCGAGGGGAGAGGGAGAGGAGATGGTGGCGCAGCCCCTAGGGCTAGGGGGTGCGGCTAGGTGTGGTGGTGAGGCGGCGGCAGCCCTTCGGGGAGAAGGGGTGCGGCTAGGGTTTAGAGGGATGAGAGGGGGGTGCGGCTAGAGGGGGGTGCGGCAGCCTCCAATGCGTGTGGTGCGCCCCCCCTGCCCCTCCTTATATAGGCGGCGGCTAGGTCAAGGGGAGGGGGCCGGCCGGCCCCTCCTTGCTTGCCCCTCAAGTCGGAGTCCAACAAGGACTCCTTCTTGGGCCCTTTCCTAAAGGGGTGGGAGCCCACCTCCTAGTCCAACTAGGAGTGGGACTCCCCTCCTATGCCGCACCAGCCCATGGGCTTAGGTGGTGCGCCCCACCTAGTGGTGGCAGCACCCCTTTGCACCATGTGGGCCCCATACAATTTATGCGGTCCCACTTCTAGACTCTTCTAGAACATTCCGGAACCTTCCGGTACCCTTTAAATAATTTCCGGAACTTTTCCAAAACCTCCGGAAACCACTTTCCATATATGAATCTTATTCTCCGGACTCCTCCGGAACTCCTCGTGATGTCCGGGATCCCATCCGAGACTCCGAATCACCATTCGTTCACGTCATCATTTAATTCATCGCAAAACCTAATTTCATCGGAACGTTAAGTGTGTGACCCTACGGGTTCGAGAATGCATAGACATGATCATATCAATAATTAATAGCGGGACCGGGATGTCCATATTAATTCCTATACACTCAACGAAAACCTTTTCTCGATTGAACCACGATGCCGGAGATTCAATTAATCTCATATACGATTCCCTTTGTCTCACGATATTTTACTTGCCCGAGATATAATCGTTGACATCCCCATGTCCAGTTTAATCTCGTTACCGGCAAGTTCTCTTTACTCGTCCATAATATAGGATCCCGGTGATTACAACTTAATCACATGTCTGCAGACTCTTGATGCTATATTACCGAGAAGGCCTGGAGATATCTTCTCCGTCACAAGGAGGGACAAATTCCACTCTTGATTCATATCACCCAACAACCCACCATCGGAGATACCTGAAAGCCACCTTTATAATCACCCAGTTACGAAGTGACGTTTGATGTCCACAAAGTATTCCTCCGGTGAACGGGAGTGATATAATCTCATGGTCTAAGGAAACTATATTTGGCATATTAAAAGTGTTGACAACAAAACTTTTGTGACACGATTAATTGCAACTCTTTATTTGGGTCATGTCCATCACACCATTACTCCTAATGATATGACTCCGTTATCAAGTGACTATAACAAGTCCATAGTTAGGAAACTCTAACTATCTCTTGATCAACGAACTAGTCCTGTAGAGGCTCACTAGGGACTCCGGGTGTTTATATTCCACACATGTATTATGTTTCCATTTAATACAATTATAGCATGGATAATAAACTATTATCATAAACTTGAATATGCTTAATAAACCATTTTATTATTGCCTCTAGGGCATATTCCCAACAGTCTCCCACTTGCACTAGAGTCAATAATCTAGTTTACATTTCCTTGATCCAACACCCATGGAGTCTCACTCATGAAGTCTCAGTGCTGATCATGTTTGCTTGTGGAAGAGGTTCCGTCCGTACTCTGTACCTTTACAGTTCTTTATGTCCTTTGCAAAATTTGTAACTGTCACCTAATTTGACATTACTTTATCATCTCATGATAAACTTCCTTATCATCCCATGATAAAACCATTATCATATAATGCTTATAATATGTTTGGTTATAGAGTGAGATAATCATATCCTTTCATGCCATATGTATGATTAGTCAAAAGGACTTTTTCATAACACATGCATCTGGAACTCACTCAATCTTGAAACAACTTTCTCAAACCAAAATATTATATCTTATTTCAATCCTTGAATTAACCATATACTCCTATATGTTGTAGACTTAACAAATCAACAGTGAACCTTGTCACTTTGATATTTCCGATCATGCTTTCGCTGTGCTACTCTTCTATTAAGAGATCTCTAATTTAGTCTGGCTTTATGACTTCAACCAAGTCCACCATCTTCTAAATTTATCTCAATTTCATGAAAAATGACTCCTCATTCAACATGTTCTTACAATTAAGAACTTGGGTCACATATCGTCATATACAAACATATGGTTCTTATATGTTGAGATCTATGAACAATTCATATTGAATTCCAACATATCCTCCAACCATCAATTTTGTACTGAGTTCTCTAACTCAATGCTTCACCTATATATCACAATGAGATGAACCATTCTTCTCTTGTTTCCATTTTGAACTCCTTCAAAACTTGTATAGGTAAAACACCCTGACTTTAATGTTTATCAAACTTATCTATCTTCCATAGATACATTCATCTACATGAATATTTGACGTTCAAACTAACTTCATAAGTTATGCATTGGTCCATGACAACATTTACAACATTTATGAAATCTCCATTTCATTCAAACACTATGTTGTAAACTCCCACTCAAATATACCTCATACACATATTAAATTGTGAAAACACAGTGGCTCCCACTCAGAAATATGTTATCTTTATATTTGACCATGATTTAACTAGCTCCCACTCAAACATATGTCACCACATATTTTGATTATGGAAATTAATTTCTGCTCTAACTTAATATATGTCACCACATATCTTAATTAGATCTCACTCAGTTTCTTATGCACTTTCTCGACACTTTGGACTCCTCCAAAACTCTTAACTCTTAAGATTCGAGAACTCATATACGAAACACCAGCACTTTGCTAGCTCTAAGTTTTATTTATTCCACGCAAACTCTTTTGCCAAATAAATATGTGAAACATTCTTTTCACAAAATCAAGTAACGATTACTTTATGATTTAAACTTAAAGTAGAATGACTCTTAGTCATTTTCGTATTTAAAGTTTCTATTTCTTCTTTTGTAGTTTCGTAGGTATGTCTTGTTTCTCAAACATGACAAGCAAATCATGAATATTATTTTGCAACTTTTGACAAAATTCATATTCTTGAATCCTACTTCTCTTTAGACAAGCTAAACCAAAATTCAATGATCACCATCATCAAAACCTTTTATGTGTCAAGTTTTAACCAACATAGCACTTTTCATATGTGCCACTTGATACATAAACATGCAAGGTTTAAGCTTTTCTAAACTTTATTCCAACAATTCCTTTTATCCATGAAACCATTTCACGATAAATCCACTAAAACACATAACACAACCAAACACATTGGTTTGTTCCTTTTAGTCTCACATTGTGGAATCTCTATTCATAATCTCATATGAACATTCTACAAAACTTTATTTGCTTTGGCTTTTAATTATCTCATAATTATTGAAACCACTATTTCACATAACTCATATGCAAAATGCAAATCATTAAATAGATCCTTTATTTAAAACAGGAGTGTAATCAAAATAAATCTAAATGATACTAATGAAACCTTAAAAACCAAGAACCCTTTGTTTATGACCACATGATATCAAATATAATGTGACTACAATACTTTAGGTTTATCAAAACACCTTTTGAATAATCTCTAAACATTGTAATTTGTGATAACACTTGTCACAAGTCACCATACTAAACAATAACTCAAATATTTTGTCTCTTTTGATCAAATCGAAAAGACTCAATTATCTTGTTAACTTAATATCCTCTACTTCCAAAATCTCATCATGACATGAATAAATACTCCTATTTACTCATCCATAATAAAATAATGATGTCTTTTATTTACTGAAAAATACAACCAACACTTGTGTTTATTTTCAGCAACTCATGGCATTTTCAGAAAATGGCATTTTTAATCACACTACTTAGTGATGCGCATCAACATGCTCTTCAGCACTAATAGTACAATTAAAACAATTCTCATCATTAAGTATTGGATATTTTAGTATGTCTTTATTTTATAAGTGTTTAACTAATTATCGTTTAAATCTAGCAAAGGACAATAATCTCATAATCGAAACGTGATCTCCAAAAAGGATTACTCATGAAAATAGAACAACCACTTGTCTTTAACATGAATGACCGTCTCACAAACCGAGACACACTAATTTAAGATCACACTTAATTCGATTACAAAACTCATTCAAATCCTCTAATTTAAAACGATAAATGTAGAAGTAGAACATCGCCAGCATCAACTCCTTGATTGCCATCTTCCGCGAAATTCACTCAGTCCCTCCATGCACTTCTCAAACGGCAGGCCCTGTTTTCATAAAACAGCACAAGTATCAAATACTTAGCTCACCATAAGTGTAAATGGGACATTAAACATTTATAACTAGTATATCAAAATATACCTTCTGCGTTGACTCCTCCACCTGCTACGGGATTCCTTTCGATCTGACGAAGTCGAGACATCAGTTCCGGATAAGTGATCGAATCCCTTTCCTTTACATAGTCTCTGACACAATTCTTGAATTTGGGATGAAGCGAATGCAACAACCCATCTATCGCGAATTCGTCACTCATCTCCACATCCCAAGCATCAATCAGAGTGTGATATATCCTATACATCTTCTTCAGATGATCCTCTAAGCGATCATTTTCTTCCATCTTAGTTGAAAGAAACACACCCAGACCTTCAAACCTCGCAATCCTCACTTGTGCTATGAACATTTCCTTTAGCTTAGTGACAGTCTCAATGACACTCAAGTTCTTGAATTGTTTGGATAGGTCTGAATTCATGAAGACACTCATCAACCAATTGACCTGAGTGTGAGTCTTACTCCGACTAAGCCAATCCATACGTTTGTTGTAACTCGCAGAATCATCGGGTTTTTCTTCTAAGGGTTCATGTAACACGTAGAGCTGATCATTGGTTGATAGGACTTCTCTAAGACGTTCATACCACTCGATGAAGTTTGACCCATCGAGACGCAGCTCCTCAGCAAGAAACAAACTACTGTAGTCGGCCATGATCTACAAGGATTTTGCAAAGACATCTTTAGGACACTTGTTTATGATAATTTTAGTTCAAATTAATCAAATTAACGAACTCCCACTAAACTCAACATCTCTCCGGTTGATTAGTGACACACGATCCAAATCCACTACACCACCACCGATCATCACGTGAGATGATGTAGTTTCAATGGTGAACAACTCAGTGTTGATCATATCATTCATATGACTCGTGTTTAACCTTTCGGTTCCGTGTTCCCGAGGCCATGTCTGTACATGCTAGGCTCGTCAAGACAACCGTAGTATTTCTGCTTGTGCAAACTGGCTTGCACCCGTTGTATGTGAACGTTGAGTCTACCACACCCGATCATCACGTGATGCTTCGAACGACGAACTTTCGCAACGGCGCATACTAGGGGAGAACACTTAATTATCTTGATATTAACATGAGAGATCACCTTATCATGCTACCGTCGCGATCACATCAAAGCATAACAATAAGGTGCATAAAAGGGATTAACATCACATGCAATTCATAATTGTGATATGATATGGCCTTTCTTCATATGCTCTTAGATCTCCATCTTCAAAGCACCGGCAAGATCTCCATCTCCGGCATGATCTCCATCATCTTGGCGCCATCACCATGGTTGTCCACCAACTATTGCAACTACAACTAATGCTACTCTTAGCAATAAAGCAAAGCAATTACATGGTGATTTCATTGACACGCAGGTCACATAAAATAATAGACAACCATATGGCTCCTGCCAGTTGCCGTACTCGTCGACATGCAAGTCGCGAAACATTACAAACATGATCATTGCATACATTATCACAAATCACATTGGCCATATCACATCACTTGACCCCCTCTGCAAAAACAAGTTAGACGCCTCTACTTTGTTTATGCAAATTTTACGTGGCTTGGGTCAACGAGATAGAACCGTTCTAATCTACGCAAAAACCACAACGGTGATATAATAGTTGCTTATTTACTCATCCTTTTGAAAGGCCTTCCATTGAAAATTGCATCCTCACTAAAGCAAGAGAAACAGACACCCGCCAGCCACTTATGCAAAACAAGTTGCATGTCAGTCGTGGAACCGGTCTCTCGTGCGTGGACGAGTAAGGTTGGTCCGGGCCGCTTCAATCTCACAATACCGCAAAGATGCAAAGTGCACGCGAGAAGGTAGCAACATAAAATATCAACGCCCACAACTCCTTGTGTTCTAATCGCATCAACACCTACGACGATCTAGGCTCTGATACCACTGAAGGGGACGCAGCATGGAAAACAAAAATTTTCTACGCGGCAAAGCGGAATAAACCCCAAGGATCTAGATCAACGAGATGAAGATAGCGAAGATGAGATCCAATCTCTTACCCTCGAAGATCAACAAACGCGTTTTGTCGGTGCAGGGGTTGGCTAGTCGATCCCCGCAACTAGACTCGTCTAGTCGCGAGGAGATGTATTATCCTCGAGATCCAATCCGGTGAAGTGCAGCAACGGGCAGCACCTCCGCGGTGTCCACACGTACAGCTCGATGAAGACGTCGACTCCTTGATCCCGCAAGCGAGACGACGTGGCCTTGATGATCTCAGCAGCACGACGGTAGTGCCGGTGATGATGACGATCTCCACACGCGAGGCTTCGCCAAACCAAGCGAGGGGAGAGGGAGAGGAGATGGTGGCGCAGCCCCTAGGGCTAGGGGGTGCGGCTAGGTGTGGTGGTGAGGCGGCGGCAGCCCTTCGGGGAGAAGGGGTGCGGCTAGGGTTTAGAGGGGTGAGAGGGGGGTGCGGCTAGAGGGGGGTGCGGCAGCCTCCAATGCGTGTGGTGCGCCCCCCCCTGCCCCTCCTTATATAGGCGGCGGCTAGGTCAAGGGGAGGGGGCCGGCCGGCCCCTCCTTGCTTGCCCCTCAAGTCGGAGTCCAACAAGGACTCCTTCTTGGGCCCTTTCCTAAAGGGGTGGGAGCCCACCTCCTAGTCCAACTAGGAGTGGGACTCCCCTCCTATGCCGCACCAGCCCATGGGCTTAGGTGGTGCGCCCCACCTAGTGGTGGCAGCACCCCTTTGCACCATGTGGGCCCCATACAATTTATGCGGTCCCACTTCTAGACTCTTCTAGAACATTCCGGAACCTTCCGGTACCCTTTAAATAATTTCCGGAACTTTTCCGAAACCTCCGGAAACCACTTTCCATATATGAATCTTATTCTCCGGACTCCTCCGGAACTCCTCGTGATGTCTGGGATCCCATCCGAGACTCCGAATCACCATTCGTTCACGTCATCATTTAATTCATCGCAAAACCTAATTTCATCGGAACGTTAAGTGTGTGACCCTACGGGTTCGAGAATGCATAGACATGATCATATCAATAATTAATAGCGGGACCGGGATGTCCATATTAATTCCTATACACTCAACGAAAACCTTTTCTCGATTGAACCACGATGCCGGAGATTCAATTAATCTCATATACGATTCCCTTTGTCTCACGATATTTTACTTGCCCGAGATATAATCGTTGACATCCCCATGTCCAGTTTAATCTCGTTACCGGCAAGTTCTCTTTACTCGTCCATAATATAGGATCCCGGTGATTACAACTTAATCACATGTCTGCAGACTCTTGATGCTATATTACCGAGAAGGCCTGGAGATATCTTCTCCGTCACAAGGAGGGACAAATTCCACTCTTGATTCATATCACCCAACAACCCACCATCGGAGATACCTGAAAGCCACCTTTATAATCACCCAGTTACGAAGTGACGTTTGATGTCCACAAAGTATTCCTCCGGTGAACGGGAGTGATATAATCTCATGGTCTAAGGAAACTATATTTGGCATATTAAAAGTGTTGACAACAAAACTTTTGTGACACGATTAATTGCAACTCTTTATTTGGGTCATGTCCATCACACCATTACTCCTAATGATATGACTCCGTTATCAAGTGACTATAACAAGTCCATAGTTAGGAAACTCTAACTATCTCTTGATCAACGAACTAGTCCTGTAGAGGCTCACTAGGGACTCCGGGTGTTTATATTCCACACATGTATTATGTTTCCATTTAATACAATTATAGCATGGATAATAAACTATTATCATAAACTTGAATATGCTTAATAAACCATTTTATTATTGCCTCTAGGGCATATTCCCAACACGGAGATACCTGAAAGCCACCTTTATAATCACCCAGTTACGAAACGACGTTTGATGTCCACAAAGTATTCCTTCGGTAAGCGGGAGTGTGATCTAATCTCATGGTCGAAGGAAACTATACTTGGCATATACTAAAAGCGTTGGCAATGAAACTGTGTGACACGATCAATTGCAACTCTTTATTATTCGGTCCTGTCCATCACATCATTCACCCAGTGATTGACTCCGTTATCAAGTGACTGTAACAAGTACATGGTCAGGAAACCTTAACCATCTCTTGACTAACGAACTAGTCCAGTAGAGGCATACTAGGGACACCTGGTTGTTTATATTCTACACATGTATTATGTTTCCAATTAATACAATTATAGCATGGATAATAAAATATTATCATAGACATGAATATGTTAATAAACCATTTTATTATTGCCTCTAGGGCACATTCCCAACACCTACTCCTAAGCACTAAGCCGACTAAGCATAGGACGCCTTATTGCTGGGGAGGCTAGGATAGTCAAATCCAGCTGCGCTTTGGTTTGGACCACCATGTCGCATTGCAAAGAATTGAACCCGGCATAATGCTCGGGGGCTACTGGGGCAAGTCAAGTACTTAATAATACTCGTGGAGGATGGAGACGCCGACTTCAAAAGCCTCGGAGAAGTAATTATGCCGATCTTCCAGGATATCGATGACATCGTACGTGTCATAGGCTTGGGTTTCGCCAGGCTCCTCATACCGAAGAGTGGTTCCCTTCTTCCGGGCTAAACGGGGAGCCGACATAAACCGACTCTGGAAGTCCGGCTTAATGCGGCCTTCTTCATCAAAAGCCTCTTCCTTGATTGGAGGAAAGGCTGGCGCATCATTAGCCATAGCTTCAGCCCTATCTGGTGGAGAAGGCACGCTATAACCTTCCCCGTCAATTGCGTCCACTCGCTGGCAGGGGTTATTCCGGCTCTCCGCCGACATGGAGGAGGCGGTTGGACCGTCCGCTGACACCGGCTTGTTCATAGACAGAGTCGAGGGAGGAACAACAGGAGAAGTTTTTCTCTGCACGACCAACGCCTTTTTTTCAAAGGTGCACCCTTCTTGAACCTGGGAAAAGGATGAAAGGCTTAATGCATGGATAATCTGGCAAAACTGCAACGGAGAGAAGAATTGCAATAGCTTACTTCTTGGTCGGGATGCTGAACCCGGCAAGGGCATCGTCGTCATCAAATGACTTGGCACCAATCTTTAGCGATTGTCTCTTCTATTTCGACTTTCTGCGGAAGCCGAAGAAAAGGAGATGATGCTTCGTTTGCCCGCCTTGCCGGAAGTCGGCGCAGGGGCGGGACAGACGGCTGGAACTCCGGGAATCTGGCATAAAGCACAAGTTAAGCTGTCAGAATAAAGCCAAAAGCCAAAGAATTGAACTTTGTTCGACTAATGCAAAGTACCTTTGGAGGGGGGATTGGCGGCCGTGTACATGGTCCGCGATTCTTCATATTGCCGGCCTTCGTTAGGCCGGGCTTTGATCAACTTGTTGAAGCGCATCTCAAAGAGCTCTTCAGACAAGTCTTCTTCACTGATCCGCATCGGATCAGTCTTCATGTTTGTGTACTTGCACAAGAGGCGAGTACGGTGCCTTCTGCTTCCACGAAGGCATGGGGATGCCGGCTTTGTCCACGAATGCAGCGAGCCCCTGCAGTCTGTTGGGAGGCACCATATCATTGCAATGAAACAAGGTGGAGGCCCACCCCTTTGCCGAATCAACAATTGGCACTTGAGGATACCAATCTAAATCCCGATGCATGTTGAAGCTTATCGAGCCGGCAACCAGCAGCTCCGTGTTCACAGTCTGCCTTTTTACACCGAAGCAGTACTTGAAGAAGTCTAACCTAGGAGCTAATCCTAAATAGCCTTAAAAAAGTGCTACGAAGCCGGAAATGTAAAGGAGACTGTTGGGAGTAATATTATGAAGCTGGAGATCATAGTGATCTAAGATCTCTAGCATAAAAGCCGATGACGGCAAAGAAAAGCCCCGGGTTACATGGGAGGCAAGGAGTACCAGTTCGTCTTGGATCGGGGTAGGAGTCGGATCGCCGAAGGAGGATCTCCAAGACGGAACTGAAGCTGAAGCCGGCGGAATAGCACCGTCAGCCGCCCTTTCCTTGAACTCTGTATCATCCACCACCGAACAACCCCAGTTATGGGTAGGGTTGCCGGCGGCACCCTCGTTGTCATCGGTCTCCTCCTCTTCTTCCTCCTCGGTGGCCCTAGTCTCCTCCGCAGTCTCCATAGCCGTTGCCACAGAGGTCGCATCCTCCGTAGCGGCCTTGGCGAGAGCAATCTCATCGCGCGGAAGAGAGGCAGCGGGATCCCTGGAGCCTGAGGCGGCGGCGGCGGAGGTGGTTATCCCCATCAGCTGAGGGATTGCCGACGGCGTGCTCGTCGTGGAGGAGGGAGGAGCTCCGGAGGCCATGGAAACTAGAGAGCTCGAGAAGGAGTTGGATCTGAGGCGAGGAGGCTAGGTCTAAGTGCGAATGGAAGCGGTGGCCTCGATAGAGACGAGGAGGCCACCTTTATAGCAGCGCTTCGAGATTCGTGCGAACGGTTGCAAAGTGATACTTCTGCCATGCGTCACGAGATCGTGCAGTTATGGGGTGATCCTTCTCCTCGATGCCTCGTCTCTTACACGGGAGAACGCAATCTAGCCCCCGCATTCAAAGATGCCATTCAACTCAATCTACCATATCTGGCAAGTCCGTTAAATCAAGCGGACGCGTGTCGCGCAATACTCAAGTGTTTTCCGACATAGGAAGTCGGCATACAAAGATCGACAAAGCTGTTCGGCATGTCCTGAAGACTACAAGTTTCTGGGAATGCTCCAAGTTGAATAGTGGATGAAGAGTTTGCCGGACAACTTTTTGTCGGGAGACAAAAGCTAGCCGTTGAAGAACTTGAAGCTTTCCGAGGGCTACTGTTGGGGATATGCCGAACAGGTACCTTCACGGAGCAGACTAAAAGCCAGCATACCAAGGTGGCCCATAGTGGTGGTAAGCTGAATCCGGCTTACCGGGCGGCCCAGTATGATGAAGCGCAGGAGGCCCATCCGGCTAAGAGAAGGTTCCAGAAGGCGGCCTGCTTATAGTCGACTTAGCTCCCAAGGCAAGGCCCAAGCCAGATTAGAGTAAAACTCTGTAACTTAGTCGATTAGGTTTCCTCCTGCAAACCCTAGTCCTGACGCCTTTATAAACCGGAGAGAGGGAGGCCTCAGGCACACTCTAACTTTCATTGTAATCGGCTATTGTTGCCTTATAGTGAATTATAGCAACACGTAGGGTTTCGCCACCGTTGCGAGATCTAAAGCTGGGTAAACTCGAGCCTATCTCATCACCGGACTCTCATGCATCTTCTATACCCACCACTGTACCTAGCCGGATGGCACCCCTATCTAGGCTAGATTCGACAATACCATGACACCCCCGGTCCATAATTTTACATTATTTACAACCTCATTTACTTGTTTTTCATCATCATTAGTTCTCTGGTCTGTTTCCATAATTTCATCCACTACACTATACGTTTAACCACTTTGTTTTCAGCAGACCGGAAAGATTGACAACCTTTCCGCCGTTGGGGGCAAAGTAATTGTTTGAGTGCGTGCAGGTCCACGTTCATGGACGATTAAGCACCAGAGATCGTCAACGTTCACCTCGTTGTTGATTTCAAAGTCCTGCTGGTTCGATAAACCTCGATTCGTTTAATGAGGGAAAACTGCTACTTACAACATCCACGCCTTTGCTTGGGGCACTACCCAATGCTATCATCATCCGCAATCAAGCAATTTTCTGGCGCCGTTGCCATGGACTTTGGAGCTACAGAAAGGGGAGTCTCATACTCTCAACCACTTTACTTTTCTTTTTTCTTGCTTGTTTTATTTCTCGTTTAGTTTATTTTCTTGTTTCAAAATCTTAAAACCCAAAAAAAAAATTTAGTGTAGTTTTCATTTCAGTTTTATTTATCTTTTATCTAGTAGCTATGTTTCCTCCTAACTTTGGTATGAAAGATGTTAAGGTATGAAGTGGGGATGTTGTTGGAAGAGATAACATTGAAGAATTCCTCACTTTTGTTAGCAAACTCTATACTCATGATAAAAGATCAATAGTTGAGCTAACTAATAGTTATGATTCTGCTATATCTTGTTTGGTAGCTCGTCGTGAGAATAGGTGAATGGATCGTATGGGCACCAAGAGGGGGGTGAATAGGTGCTACACCAAATTTTAATGTTTTTCAATTTAAGGCTTAACACAAAGGTAAATTATCTAGATATGCAACTACGGTGAATTTACCTATATGAGAAGCAAACTAAACAACTAGGCAATTAACAATACAAGTAAAGGCTACAAAGGGAAAGAGGTAACCGAAAGGGGAAGCACGCGCAGACAAGGGTGTATTCCAGAGTTCCTCCTTGTTAAGGGAGTACGTCTCGTTGGAGGGGTGTGAGTTCGCCACAAAGGCCTACTCAACGCCACGAAGGCCTCACCCTATTCTCCGATGAACTTTGCCACAAAGGCTTGGTTCACCTTCCACTATCGGAGTCCTTCAAGGCAGAATACGGAGCCCTTACACGGTTCTTGGGGCAGACACCCACAACTGAATTGGGGGCTCCTAAATCAACAACATTGTCACAAATGCAACAACAAATGAGCACAAGAATCTAGGGTAACACAAAGCTAACCCTAGTAACAAGAATCCTCAAGTGAATGAGCGGGAAATGAAGAACAGCTTGGTGAAGATGTAGATCCGGGTCTTCTCCTTCAATCATCCGAAGATCAATGAGTTTGGACGGAGGAATTGGGAGATCTTGCGATTTTGAGCTCTCAAATATTAGGGTTCATAAATGCTGGACGAGCTGGCTGGTTTGAGGTAGGTGGAGGGATATTTATACCCCTCTGAAAATTCTGACCGTTGAAGGTCACTTATACCAGAGACTCTGGCCTAAGTGGGCCGGAGACTCCGGTGTAGGCCGAAGACTCCGGTCTCCTTCCAGGGTACCTCCGGACTGGCACCAGAGGCTCCCCACACCTTGTTCGCTTGATAGAAGGGCCGGAGACTCCGGTCTGGGGGACCGGAGACTCCGGTGTTGGCCGGAAACTCTGCTCCCGGGCGGAAACTTGTCGAAGACGCGGGACAGGCTGGAGACTCTTGTCTCGCAGGCCGGACACTCCGGCCTCCCCGGAGACTCCGGGCTTCCTCCGGGCACCCTCCGGACAGACACCAGAGCCGCACCACAGAAACTGGCGAAGGGCAGGAAAACCCAGGGGCCGGAGACTCCGGCCTGGCAGGCCGGAGACTCCGGCCTGGCAGGCCGGAGACTCCGGTCAGGAGATTTTCTGCAGCAAGAAAACTTTGCCATTTCTTCACTTTTTGGTGAATGATGCTAGGGGAAAAATATGTCAATAATCCTGCAACACTTAGCATCATATTAGATAATCATTAGTGTTGTTAACTAACACACAAAACTAATAGGGGTTAGGAAATGTTCTTTCAATCTCCCCCTTTTTGGTGTTAGATGACAACACTAGGATTTGCAAAATAAATAGATTATATCATGTGACAAATGGCATCTCCCCCTAAATGTGTGCATATAGACAAGTTACACAAATGAGAGGAAACCCACATATAGGGGAGGATGCCACAAATAAATTAAGACATGATATATCAATGACACAAACATTTGCAAACCTAAGACATGATATAGAGGGGTTGACAACCATACCTTATGTGTGAGAATAAAAGAAGATTCCAAAAGACATCTCACACTACAATAACTCAACCAATAGATAATCACTGATACCATGTCTCAAGAATAAAACGACAACTAGATCCACATCTCACATAAAAGTAGCAAATAGCAAATAGAGTTCAACACCAAGTTCAACACACGAATAATAAAGGGATACAAGCTCTCAAGGAATGATAAAAGCAAATGCTTGAGCCCGACCCATGCAAATCCCACGGATAGCCTACTAGAACCATTTCTCCCCCTTTGGCATCGAGACACCAAAAAGGAAGAAAGGCGATGCTAACGGTCCCATAGAGATCACTCGGAGTCCTCGTCGGTGTCATCATCATCATCCTCATACTCCGAGCCACTAGCATCTTGATCTTCAATTTCCCTTTGAGGCATTGTAGCCTTGCCGGTGTTGCGCGAGGAAGAGGGCATGGAGGACACTTCCTCAAAATCAAAGTCAGACCAAGGGAATTGCTTTGCATTCCAAGCATCATAGCTAACTGTCTTCTCACTTTCGGTGGATTTGGGAGACTCACTATCCGTGTCCTTGCCAATTCTAGGAGGAGGAGGAAGGGGAGGAGTCTTGTCCCTCTTTTTCTCCAACTCCTTGTACAACTTCCTTTGATTTGAGATGATCAACTTCCTCTCCTTGTGAGCTTGGTAATTTTCCTTGTGGATGCACACATTCATGTGAAGCATCACTCTTTAAAACCAACTAAGCTTCTTTACTCTCTTTTGCACATCATCTTTGCCCTTGCTAGCCCATGAGGGAGGGTCGGCATTCTTACTCCTCCTACGAACGGGTGCCACATCTTCTTCCTCTTCTTCACTTGATGCAAATGGGACACGAGAGGGAGAACTAGAAGAGGATGGCTTGTCATGCTTGAGAATTTGGAGGGAGCCGGCCTTGTGAACGGTGAACTGCTCACGATTGAGGTGTGGCACTTGATCATGAATTAGCTTCATCACATAAGGTGCATATATAGGATTCTTCATCTCATGTACCGCCCAATGCAACTCACATTTGATAAAATCCATCACATCTATCTCAAAACCTTGACAATTGACTCCGGCTTGAAGCACCGCATAGGAATGAATAAGGAGGTTGACAAGCCCTCCACGAATTGCATCCACATTCCCGGCTTGGGGTGCAATATTGCTTCTAAACATGCGAAAGAGGATATTAAATGTGGGAAGAAGATCCTTGTTGGAGCCAACGGCGGACTTGTTGAGGTAGAGCGGTGTTCTTGTTTTTATCATAATGAACTCCTTCTGTATGCATGATTCTTCCTTGGGAGGCTTCATCCTTGTGGAACACATATCCAAGCAATTCACCGAACCTTGTCATTGAGGACTCACACTTCATCGGCCCGGTCATCCAAGTCAACTTGACATCTTCATCTTCTCCAAACTGAACGGTCGCAAAGAATTGGTGCACCAACTTGATGTCATAGTTTTGTTGAAGAGTCATGAGGTGCTCCAACCCAAGCTTGCGAACTATCCACACGGCCTCTTGGAAATACGGTTTGGTGCTAAGAGCGGAGAGGTTGAGGACCTTTTGCACACAAACAATATTAGGACCCGAGAGCTTTGCATAGACTTCATTCATCACTATCTCTTGCTCCCTTCTCCAAAAATGAGGATTGTTGGAGTTTTGCGGCATATCAAAGAAGGGATGTGACCTCATAGCACGGAACTCAGATTTGCTCAACCCACTAATGGTGGTCAAATTATCAAATTTTGCTTTCTTGGCCCTCTCTTGTGCAAGGAATTCTTCTTCAGCTCTTTTCTGTGCAGCCTCTCTAGCAGCAGCACCCCTGTCACGCTGAACCAAACGACCATCCTCGGTTGGATCCAAATAGGCCCTAGTACCCCTCTTATCTTTCCGAGTCACCTTATTGGGGTTGCGAGTGATTTTCTTGAGTCGATGCGAGGACCCTGTGAGTAAACAGAGATGGGGTAGCAGGGGGATGAGCATACATGCCGAGGGAAACAAAAGATGCATCAATTGGAGAATCAAAAGCACACAAATGTGATCTACACCGGAGATTCCGGTCTGGAACAGACCGGAGTCTCCGGCCCTGAGGCTGAGAATCTAGGGTTAGGTCAAAATTCGGTGCTAAAGATGCTAGAATTGATACATTGAGGTAAAAATAAACCAGCAAGAGATTCTACACCATAGGGAGCAACACTACACACTCTATCCAGATCTAGAAGAACCTAGAGAGGGAGAGAGGGAGGTACCGCTGCTCGACATGTGGAGGTCTCCAATGGTGGGGAGGACGTTCCCCAACATTGGAGAGGAAGAGGGGCCGGCTGGACGGCGGATTCCAGCAGCGGGAAGCGGCCAGGGAAGCTTCTCCAGGCAGGGGGAGAGGTAGGGGTCGGGGGTGGTGAGGGAGTTGTGATTCAACCCCCCACCCCGACACCCTTTAGGACCCCTCTGGAAAACATCGAGACCGGAGTCTTCGGCCTAAGCACACCGGAGACTCCGGGGTTTCGGAGTCTCCGTGGCTTAGGGCGGAGATTCTGCTCAGATCGGAGTCTCCGGTGTTAGACACCGGAGTCTCCGGCCCCCACACCTCAGAAAAGCTAGTTTATGGTGGTGGACATGTATGTGGCAAGAGGAGCAAGTTTTGGGGCAAGGAGAAGCTTGGGATAGACAACACAAACTGGGATGGTACTTCACACTCAACTTGCAAAAGCCAAAAAAACAATAAATGCCAAGATTGAGTGAGTTTCCCATAAGAACAAAAGATTTGCAAATAAAATCCAATAAAACCCCAAAAGGACCAACTCTTCACAAAGAAGAGGTTGGTGGCCTAGGCCACCATGTATGAGTTTATGGCATGGCACCGCGAAGATATATCTTGGGTCCATGACCAATACTCGTCATTTAAGCTCACAATTCATGAAATGAAGATAGAGATAAATAAGTTGTTGCTATAGCCATATTGGGGGGAGGGAGAGCCCAATGTATTAGGACAACACTCCCCCTAAATTCATGCCCACACCTAAACCAAGATAGAAGTTGAAGCTATAAGTGTGTATGCAAGATGGTCAAGCCAAGCTCCTCGAATCCATGATATTTAGCTCATTCCTCAAATAAGTGAATCTTGCTTCATCAAGTGGCTTCGTGAAAATGTTGGCAAGTTGGTCTTTGGTTGGCACATATGCTAGCTCAATGTCTCCACGGGCAACATGATCTCGAATGAAATGATGACAAATCTCAATATGCTAGGTCCTTGAGTGTTGCACCGGGTTGTAGGTGATCTTGATAGCACTCTCATTGTCACACAAAAGAGGCACTTTGTCACAAATGACACCGTATTCCTTTAAAGTTTGCCTCATCCATAACAATTGAGTGCAAGCACTAGCGGCGGCCACATACTCGGCTTCGGCGGTGGAGAGAGAAATACAATTTTGCTTCTTAGAAGACCAACTCACCAAGTACTTACCAAGGAATTGGAAAGCCCCGGAAATTGATTTCCTATCATCTTGATCACCGGCCCAATCCGAATCCGTGAACCCACGAAGAGTGAAAGAGGAATCCCTTGGGTACCACAAACCAAACCTTGGGGTATGAACTAAATATCGTAGGATTCTCTTGACCGCCAACATGTGGCTTTCCTTAGGAGCCGCTTGATACCTTGCACACACACCTACACTCAACACAATATCGGGTCTAGATGCACAAAGGTAAAGCAAAGAACCTATCATGGAGCGGTAAAGCTTTTGATCCACATCTATACCCTTTGGGTTAAGTTGTAGATGGCATTTGGTATCCATAGGTGTCTTATTCTCCTTAGCATCGGCCATATTAAACCGCTTGAGCATGTCTTGAATATATTTTTCTTGGCTAATGAAAGTCCCTCCTCTCAATTGCTTGATCTCAAATCCAAGGAAGAACTTCAACTTGCCCATCATAGACATCTCAAACCTATCGGTCATAAGCTTTGAAAATTCATCATTAAAAGCTTTGTTAGACGAGCCAAAGATAATATCATCAACATATAGTTGGCATACGAAAAGCTCCCCTTTAACCCTCTTAGTAAAAAGAATGGGATCAATTTGCCCAACTTCAAATCCACGGTCTAACAATAACTCTCTAAGGTGCTCATACCACGCACGTGGTGCTTGTTTAAGTCCATAGAGCGCCTTATCGAGCTTGTAGACATGGTTAGGGAAGTTGGGGTCCTCGAACCCCGGGGTTTTCTTAACGAATACCAACTCCTTTAAGGGACCATTTAGAAAGGCACTTTTAACATCCATTTGTTGCAATTTAAAGTTATAACGGGATGCATAAGCAAGAAGGATACGGATGGACTCAAGGCGAGCCACGGGAGCATAGGTCTCTCCAAAATCAATGCCTTCAACTTGAGAGTACCCTTTAGCCACCAATCTAGCCTTGTTCCTTACAACCATGCCATGCTCATCTTGCTTGTTCTTGAAAATCCACTTTGTGCCGATAACATTGTGGCACTCCTTTGGCTTCTCAACTAGCTTCCAAACTTTATTGCCCTCAAAATTGTTGAGTTCTTCATGCATAGCTTGCAACCAATCCGGATCTTCAAGAGCTTGGAGGTATCGCTTGATCATCTTGATCATTCGAGTCCCCGCCTTGACCGGAAAGTTGTCCTTGATCCCCAGAAAACATATCAGCATTGTTGGAAGAGGTGGAAGGACCAAGGTCTTGAGCTAAACTTTCTTCTGGTGGATGTAGACCGGAGTCTCCGGCCTGGGGCACCGGAATCTCCGGCCCCCCGGATTCTCCGTCCAAGATGGCCGGAGTCTCCGTCCTGGCGACAGAAGGCAGAAGAGGTTGTTGTTGAGGGTCTTGAGATTGATTTTGATTAGGTGCATCAGTGGCTCTAGTAGCAGTTGCTTGCAATTCTGATGAAGATGAAGGCTCCACTTGAGTAGAGCATTGCCCTTCTCGATCCACCACAAGGGGTTCCTCAATGGGGCGGAAAAATCCCACACCCATTCTTCTTATGGCTTCTTGAGGAATTACATCATCTACATCGGAAACATGAAATTGCGCCACTTGGGAGCCGTTATTATCCTCAAACACCACACTACAAGATTCTATGATACACCATTTGGCTTTATCATAGATTCTATAAGTGTTGGATTCGGCACCATAACCAACAAATATACCCTCTAGAGATTTAGATTCGAATTTAGTTAAGCGACAACCTTTGATCAAATAGAAACACTTACAACCGAAGACACGGAAGTAGGAGATGTTAGGTTTGTTGCCGGTGAGGATCTCATAAGGGGTCTTGTTCAACCCTTTGTGGAAGTAGAGCCGGTTGGAGGAGTGACATGCCGTGGAAATAGCCTCCGCCCAAAAAGTCAACGGAGTCTTAAACTCCGCTAACATGGACCTTGCTATATCCATAAGAGTCCGGTTCTTCCTCTCGGCTACACCATTTTGTTGAGGGGTATAGGTTGCGGAATATTGATGACGAATGCCCTCTTCACTAAGAAACTCATTGAGGGTGTAGTTCTTGAACTCGGAGCTTATCACTTCTAATTGCCAATATGGGGACATTGTGTTGACGTTGCATTTCAATGGAGAAGTCGATGAAGGTTTGTTGGGTCTCACTCTTCGACTTGAAGAAATAAACCCAAGTAAATCTTGAATAGTCATCAACAATCACCAATCAATACTTCTTCCCACCTAGACTTGCTTCGGGAACGACTCCAAAAAGATCCACATGGAGGAGCTCCAAGATCCTCTTGGAAGAAATAATAGTATTGGAAGGGTGGGGAGAATCATGCATCTTTCCTTCAACACAAGCCCTACAAACACGATCTTTGGCAAAATAGACATCTTCTTTTAGTCCGAGAATGTGGCCACCCTTGTGGAGACTTTGCAAAGTTCTCATATTGACATGGGCTAGGCGGCGATGCCACAACCAACCCTTGTCGGCCTTTCCGAATAGGCACATCGAATTTGAAATGGTTTCCCTCGAAAAGTCAACCACAAACAAATCATCCTCGATGTACCCAACGAAAGCGACCTTTAGAGTCTTGCTCCACAAGATTACCACAACATCAATATCAAAGAAGACGGCGTAACCCATCTTATTAAGTGCATGAACGGAAAGTAAACTAAAACCAAGGTGATATCCTTAGCGACTACCACCTTGCCAAAGCCCAATACCTCGGATTTTGATCGATCTCCATAAGTGACGGTTGCTTGATTTAGATTTGGTCTCAATCTCCGTCATCAACTCCTTGGTTCCGGTCATATGTTTTGTGCATCCACTATCAAGCACCCATTTTGACCCACCGGAAGCATAGTCCTACAAGAAATCATTGCTTGGATTTAGGTCCCCATTTTTCAATGGGTCCTCTTTTGTTAGCAACAAGGGTCTTAGGAACCCAAATAGAACGAGCAATGGGTACATTCCTAGGACCAACAAATTGTAGTGAGGGTTAGTCTTTCCCGCAAAGTCATCACTAATGGTTTTGCCCCTTGTGGCACCACCACTAGCAATGTTGACCTTCTTCTTTGCTTGAGGGATCCTCTTTGCTTGAGGAGCACTAGCAACATTGGCCTTCTTAATTTGAGGAGCTCTAGCATCCTTCATGAAGCTCTCTTTCTCCTTTTCTTCCTCCACGAACCCAAGACCAACTCTCCCTTTTTGTGAAGTGACAAACGGTTTCTTACCTAGGGAGATGGCCTTAGCAAGATTGATCTTCAACCTAGCATTTTCCTCAATGATATTTGCATGATCACAAGTAATAGGAGTAGAGGAACTAGGCATATCATTTTTAGGCGGTTGAGCTTGAAGTTGTTCATACGACTTGGTGAGGGTAGAGTGCTCACTCTCCAAAGCTTTGTAGGCCTTGGAGAGCTTCTCTAGCTCCTCGGTTAGTCTAGAATGACCAACACCAAGCTCGACCTTTTCCTTCTTACATGCTTTGTATTTAGCTATTGCATGGTCACGTTCTTTAATGAGTTTAGCAACAATTGCATCATTTGATTCTTCTATAGATTCTAGTTGTTTCTCTAGAGAAACTCTAAGCTCATGCTCTTCTTCAAGATTGTCTTTTAAGGATGCAATTTCCATAGCATCCTCTCTTTCAATCTTACCCTTTATCTCAAGCATTTCTTGAGCTTCACCATATTGACTCATAAGAGTCTCAACATGCTTCTTTGTTTCACCTTGCATGTTAGTGATAAAATGATCGAAAGCAACTATTTCCTCTTTGATTTTAAGACTAGTAGAATCATCCATATTACTCATTGCCTTAGGAGACGAGGGTGATGTTACCTCGGTGGTCTTAGCCATGAAGCATCTTGCGGAGGAGATAGAGACATTCTCATTGGGGGATTCAAATAGGGAAGGAGATGATGAAGAAGCAATAGCAATGGCGGCAACTTCATTTGTGGGCTCTTCTTCTTCCCCGGATGAATATTCTTCTTGAGCAAGCAACACAATTCTTGGAGGTTTCTTGTTGATAGCATTCTTCTTGAAGAAAGGCTTCTTATGTGTGTCCTTTGACTTGTCCTTCCTAATGAGCTTTCCTCCATGAAGTTCTCTATTCTCAAACGGACACTCGGCCACAAAGTGATATTTGTCTTGGTAATTGTAGCAAGAACGAACTCTTTGGCCACCCTCCTTCCTTCCACTTGCCTTGTTGACAAAATCCCTTGCCTTGGACGGACTCTTCCAAAAGACTTTAGAAGTGAGAGCCGCATAGTCCTTGAGAGTATCTTGAAGTTCTTTGGGATCCCAATGTGACACATCTTCTTGAGCCTCATCATCATCGTCTTGCTCCACAACCTTGGCCTTCAAAGCAAGTGAGGTTCCTCTATGCATTCCAATGGCTCGGGCTCGAGCATCTTCGGCGTTCTTGGCGGCCACCTTGTATGCCGCCATATCTTGCATGACCTCATTAGATGTCATGAGGTGGTAGTTGTGTCTTCCTTGGAGACTCTTCAAGACGGTGGATTCAAACGGCCAAAGGGCTCTCACATACTTCCTCTTGATCCAAGCATCATCCACATAGTTTGCACCAAGAGCACGAAATTGAGTGGCAAGGGTCTTGAGTCTTCGATACATTTCTTCATGATCTTCACCCTCTACCATGAAAAAGCCCTCGGCTTGGTTGCTCAAAGCTTCAAATCTATTCCTTTGCATGCTCTCATTACCGACAAACTCTTGAGTGAGAATATCCCAAGCTTCTTTGGCGGTGGTGGCCATCTCAATGAGAGACATGTGCTTTTCTCCCACGGCGGTATGAATCATGTTGAGAGCCAAGTCATTGAGTTGACCATCCACAACCTCCCTTCTTTTCATGTTGTTTGGATCAACGGCCTTGAACCCAACTTGAATGATTCTCCATAGCTCGCTTGAAGCGCTCTTGACATGAGATCTCATCATAAATTGCCAATTACTAAAACAAGATGGATTAAACTTAGGTGGATCACCCCTATTGTTTATATGATAATGCGGGATAGGTGGGTCGACCGAGTAAGCGAATGGAACCCCATGGTACTCCGGTTTCTTCCCACCATCAATTTTAGGAGGGGATTCATTAGTGTGTTGTTCGCCCTCCCCACTATGCGCGGCGGAAGCATTAGCCACTAGGGATGGTGCGGCGGGTGGCTTATTGCCATTCAAGAGTTGCCTCATCATGGCACGCAACTCCTCCATTTGAGTGTCCATAGATGATTTCAAGCTTGTTTCCAAATTCTTTAGATCATCCATGGACATCGGAGGGGTGCTACCACCCGTCACCTCATCACCGTCACCCATACTCTCTTAGGCGGTGAAGCCTAACTTAAGAGCCGAGGATCTGATACCAATTGAATGGATCGTATGGGCACCTAGAGGGGGGTGAATAGGTGCTACACCAATTTTTAATCTTTTTCAATTTAAGGCTTAACACAAAGGTAAATTATCTAGATATGCAACTACGGTGAATTTACCTATATGAGAAGCAAACTAAACAACTAGGCAATTAACGATACAAGTAAAGGCTACAATGGGAAAGAGGTAACCGAAAGGGTAAGCACGTGGAGACAAGGGTGTATTCCCGAGTTCCTCCTTGTTAAGGGAGTACGTCTCGTTGGAGGGGTGTGAGTTCGCCACAAAGGCCTACTCAACGCCACGAAGGCCTCACCCTATTCTCCGATGAACTTTGCCACAAAGGCTTGGTTCACCTTCCACTATCGGAGTCCTTCAAGGCGGAATCCGGAGCCCTTACACGGTTCTTGGGGCACACACCCACAACTGAATTGGGGGCTCCCAAATCAACAACACTGTCACAAATACAACAACAAATGAGCACAAGAATCTAGGGTAACACAAAGCTAACCCTAGAAACAAGAATCCTCAAGTGAATGAGGGGGAAATGAAGAACAGCTTGGTGAAGATGTAGATCCGGGTCTTCTCCTTCAATCCTCCGAAGATCAATGAGTTTGGACGGAGGAATTGGGAGATCTTGCGATTTTGAGCTCTCAAATATTATGGTTCATAAATGTTGGACGAGCTGGCTGGTCTGAGGTAGGTGGAGGGGTATTTATACCCCTCTGAAAATTCTAACCGTTGAAGGTCACTTATACCGGAGACTCCGGCCTAAGTGGGCCGGAGACTCCGATGTAGGCCGGAGACTCCGGTCTCCTTCCGGGGTACCTCCGGACTGGCACCAGAGGCTCCCCACACCTTGTTCGCTTGATAGAAGGGACGGAGACTCCGGTGTTGGCCGAAAACTCCGCTCCCGGGCGGAAACTTGTCGAAGACGCGGGATAGGCTAGAGACTCCGGTCTCGCAGGCCGGACACTCCGGCCTCCCCGGAGACTCCGGGCACCCTCCGGACAGACACCAAAGCCGCACCACAGAAACTGGCGAAGGGCAGGAAAACCCAGGGGCCGGAGACTCCAGCCTGGCAGGCCGGAGACTCCGGTCAGGAGATTTCCTGCAGCAAGAAAACTTTGCCATTTCTTCACTTTTTGGTGAATGATGCTAGGGGAAAAATATGTCAATAATCCTGCAACACTTAGCATCATATTAGATAATCATTAGTGTTGTTAACTAACACACAAAACTAATAGGGGTTAGGAAATGTTCTTTCAATAGGTTTGTTAAATTAAACCCTATATTATAGCAAATGTTTCTTAAGCTTGATAGTATGGAGAGAGGGGAAGAAAAATATTTTGTATTAAACACTCTTCTCCATGAATTTGATGATATTGTTAAGGAAGCTAGGAAAATATTTGCTCGTTATGGTTCTCTTGGTTCATATCCTAATGTTCACTATACTTTGGATGTTAGGGATGAAAATTTAAGGAAATACACTTGCACAACTAAAAGGGAGGAGAAAGTTGATATTTCTATACCACTTAAGCTCCTAGGGATAGCCGATGCTTTGGAGGATAATTTTGGTGGGATTGCTCCTCAAAATCTATTTGATGAGAGTAGTCAACAAAAGACAAAGGAGAAGGGTGATTCTCAGCCCTATATCGGTAAAATACAATGCATTTATGATAAATTTGCTAGTGTTGATTTGAAGAATGACGATGCCCTCGATTTTGAAAATACTTTATATTTGGTATTGCGCCTAGCTAAAAGGTGTTAAAGAAAAGAGCTTGTTGGGAGGCAACCCATCTTTTCTTTCAGTTTGTTTTGCTTTTCTTGAGTCATGGAGTTGTTTCTTCTGTAGCAACTTCATTGTATCTTTTTCTTTTGGTTTTTTGTGCCAAGTTTAGCCTCTAATGCATTGAAAGTGCGAGGTATTGTTTTGCTGTCCAGAAGCAGATTCTAGGTGCCGGTTGCATAAAATCTAGAAAAATCTCTAAATTTTATCTTTTTCTGAAAGTTTTTGACAGAAAGCCTGCTACTTTTATCAATCTTTTGTTAGTTTTAGTTTTCATATTTGAGTTACAGAAGTGCTTCTAAAAATTCGATATTTACAGACTATTTAGTTTTTGAGAGATTCTGCCTTTATTTTGTATCGTCAAGTGTGATACCCTCTGGAGGAGTACCACATTGAGGCTTAATAAACAGTAGCTAATGCTAAATCAAGTTTTTGCAATATGTCTAAGTAGAACACATGTGCATTTTATTTTATGAGCACTAACCCTCTAATCAGTTTATGAGAAGTTTTGTGTGAAGAGAGTTTTTAAGTTCCAAAAGAGAGGATGATGAAGAAATTGAAGAATGGATAAGAGCTCAAGCTTGGGGATGCCCCCATGGCACCCCCTCTGAATATCAAGAACACTCAAGCATTTAAGCTTGGGGATGCCCAAGCCATCCCCTCCTCTTCACACTAGTAGGAAAATGCCCATTACTGGCAAACAGAAATAACCTATCGCTAGCGAACGTGCGGTTCGCCAGCGCTACTATCGCCAGTGGTAACAGCATACCACTGGCAAACAACATGTTCGCCAGTGGTAAGGAACTTACCGCTGGCGAACCAGACATTTGTTCGCCAGCGGTAGCCCACGTACCACTGGCGAACCTCTTCCTTGTTCGCCAGCGGTGTATTTTCTGAATTTCTCTGTATTTCTTTCTGTACATTCATATTCCAGTAGTATATATAGAGCTACAACAGCAGTATAGCAGAAATATTTGACAAAACTAGTACAAATATAGAATTTCCAAAACAGTATAAGTAGACAAAGTTGATCACAATCATAGTTCATCATATTATTACAATCCGAAATAGCAACAAGTGTCCAAATATTAGAATTCAAAATAATGAGATTGTCGTTATCTCTTACTTCACCATCAAACACAATGATGCCGTCATCATCTCTGGGGTATTGACCGTCGTCCTCAGAGAACTCAGAGTCAGTGTCAGCGGTCTTGTAAAATACGCTAACGTCGGTATCGCCGTGGTCAAGATAGAATAAGCACCTCCTGCCGGCCTCCATCCCATAAGCCCGTACAAGGGATCTCCAACGAGGGCAACCGAAATAGGTTCGGCCTGCCTCGTTGGTGACACGAACTATGAAGTCTTTGGCCTTGGTCATCTGGACGAGAGTGACCTCAAATGTCCCTTCCTGGCGAATGTCTTTCCTGACATGCTTCATGAAGTCGCTCCTTGCACTGCATGGGATGGTCTGGCCAAAAGATAAAAAACAAATCATGAAGCATGTGTACATCATTTAACTCAACGAGATAATCATGTAGTGAGAGTACTTAGTAGTTAGCAACAAAGATTAAGTAGTCCCATATAGTAACAAGCACACAATTGAAATTCAAATAATATACCGTCAAAGCTTCAAAGTCCGCTGGGAGCACTATAACAAACTTCTTGTTTTTGCATCTAGCAAAGCCACAACTAGCACACGGGGTATTCATTTCCTGCAAATATCGATCGTCACATACACAATTCATAACACATTATAAACTATTTGTGACATGAAGAGGTCAACTGTAGGCGATACCATAACTAATTAACTCAACTGTACAGCCACAATAATCATCGGCATTCTCGGAGAAAGACTAAAGCAAACAGAAATGAGTTGGATGTGTGCCTCGTAGTTAGGTCGGACACATGTTCCCATGATGGTGCTAGTGAGCCAAGTAGGATGCACAAGATGTGTATTCATGCATATCACAAGGCTCACTAGCTCCACCATGGATCACGCGGTGTCACTTCATGTTAATCATCGGCATTCTAAAAACGAACATCAATAAGTGTCGCAATAATTAAAAGCAACTTGATAAATATTTGCATGATTCATTAACCCTAATAAATAGAATCGTAACCACCATCACCACCAGCACCACAACAACATCCTATACAACCACTATCGATCACCACGACCACCATCACAACATAACAACCACCATCACCATCACCACCACCACCACCACCAAAACAACATCACACACAACCACTATCGATCACCACGACCACCATCACAATATAACAACCACCATCACCACCACCACCAAAACACCACCACCGCAACATCACAATCACGACAATTAAGTCACAAGAGAAAAACAATACTAAAAATACAATTTTCACCATAGAGGCATTTTCACAAACACCTTAGATACAGTGACCGGAGAACCAAACCTTTAGGTTTCTCGGGTGCGAGGAAGAGGAGAGCTCGGCGGGCGTGAGGAGGAGGGTGGTGGCATGGACGACGATGAGGAGAGGTGCCCCTGTCGTGGTATTGTCGAATCTAGCTGGGATAGGGGTGCCATCGAGCTAGGTAGAGAGAGGGGTTTTGGAGACGTGGGGTGTTCCGGCAACAAGGTGGCAAAGGGTTTACCCAGCTTCGGATCTCACAACGGTGGCGAAACTGTCGTGGTATTGTCGAATCTAGCCGGGATAGGGGTGCCATCCGGCTAGGTATACACGCCGACGGTAGAGAGAAGATGTGGGGGGGGGAACGTAGCGGGATTCCGGTGACGGGATTACACACATTTTACCCAGCTTCGGATCACATGACGGTGGCGTGATCCTATGTGCTGCTATAAATCACTATAAGGCAATATGAGCCGATTACAATGATGTTGTGTGTATAGCCTTGGTTGTATGAGGCTGTGGAGATTGTCTCTGCCCTAAGGCGTCCGTAGGCCGGCTTATAAAGGCGGCCAGGCCTAGGGCTTACAAGGAAAGTCTACCGGCATAAGGAAATAGGAGTCCTAGACTAATACGGCTTAGTTGTCTTCGTCTTGTGCGCCAAGTCGGATGGTTACTGGGCCTTCGTCTTGGGTCCTCCTTAGCCGGCTTCGCTTTGTCCTTGTGCTTCCGCATATTGGGCCGCCCGGTAAGCCTGCCGGCATTACCACCTGTGGGCCACCCTGGTATACTGGAATATGTACATGTCGACGATACCCCTATTTGGTATATCCCCGACATTAGCCCCCGGAAAGTTTTGAGTTCTCCAGCGGCCGGCTTCTTTGACGGGCTTGAAGTAGTTTCGCCTTTGTTTGTCTTGTCTTGGTTAGGCGGATGTAGAACTTGAAGCTTTGCCGGAAAAAAAATATCCGACATGTACTGCCGAACTAACATCGTCTTAATTGCCATTTAAGACGGATTGACCAGGACGTCCGGACTGATCGATTTTTAATCGTGCCGGCTTATGTCCAATGGAACCCGTCCAATTTACATGCTTCTGAAGTAGGCCGCGTCCGGTCTGCTTTCAGAATTGAACTGTGCCCGCTGGTGCTAGCTTTATTCCATTGGGCACACAGTCAATTTGCATGTTCTAGAACCGAGTTTATTCCAAAGAATGGATGAAGAAAAAATCTCCGTCCAGGTGGATGTAGCCCCCGAGGCTCATGTCGGCTTATGAAGTAAGGCGGCATGAGACTCAGAAAATCCAATGGTTTTAGCCCCCGAGCGTCGATGAAGATGTACATGAAAGTCGGCTCGATGCTCAGTAGAACTTGCGTCGTTGTAGATCAAATGGTTGTAGCCCCCGAGCCTCATGTCGGCTTATGAATTAAGGCGGTATGAGACTTCGACGCAGCCCCCGAGCTATCCATCAAAAGTGTAAGTTCCGACGGACTGTAGCCCCCGAGGCTTATGTCGACCTTATGAAATAAGGCGGCGTTAGGCTTGATGAATACATCTCACCGGGCAACAGGGCAATGCCAATCTGTTTAAAACCCAGGAGGCAGCTGAAGACGAGTCGGCTTGCACGAGACGTCCTTGATGAAGCGACAATAAACCACCTGTAGAATAGACAATAACTGCATTAAGTTGTACTTTTAATGCAAGCTGAACAATTTTGAAGGCTAAGCCGACAGTTTTTTAATAAAAACTTTGGGTTGCAGATTATCTGCGGTCCGCCTTTAAGTTTTCTGGCTTATGCACTTTAGCCATATTTCGTGTGTTAGCAAACCTCTAGCCGGAACGTCTGCTGGGCAACAGGGATGCAATACCAAGCTGTTTAGACCTAGAACAAGCGCCGACTTTTGGTGCCGAAACACCTACTTAGGCGACCCAGCACAAAAGCGGTCAGATGAATACTCTTAGACGGACAAAATATTAGTTTGTAAGGCAACATGGCCAAAAAGCATCAGAAACATAACCACTAGCACGAAGCAAATTCGGGTTGACATTGATAGCTTTAGTATATATGATCATCGGAAAATAAAAGATGGCATGATCTCAAAGAGCGAACCAGAATTTATTTGATGAGCATATAGAATGTTAACGAGAGAATTGCTGAAAAACTTAGCTTTTTTTTGTGCTCTTGGCGTTGATGACACGTAGGCCGGGATGCGGCGATGAGTAGGCCACGACGGCAATTAAGCCGGACCGCGACGACGAGCGGGCCGCGGCGACAAATTAAGTCGGACCGCGACAATGAGTAGGCCGTGACGGATCCGCCTAAGCTGACCGTGGCGTAGATGACGATGAACTCGTCTAAACCAGGAGAAAGAGAGAGAGAAAATTTTGATTATTGTCGGTTGTCACGTAAGCCAGAACAACGACGATCAATACATCGTGCCACGTCAGCAATTAAGCTGGAACGCGACGACGGGTACGCCAAAAGACCCCATGCCGCGCCGACAAATTAAGCCGGAACGCGACAATAAGTACGCCGAACAGGTAGCATGCCGCGTCGGCGATTAAGCCGGAACGCGATGACGATTACGCCGAAAAGGAATTTTGTCACATCAGCAATTAAGCTGGAACATGACGATAATCGTGTCACGTTAGCAATTAAGCTAGAACGCAACCACGGATACGCCAAAAAAACATCTCCTGTGTATGCCCAAAAGTCAACATGCCGCGTCGGCGATTAAACCGGAACGTGACGATAAGTACGTCATGAAGGCGTCAGCAGTGATGAATTCGCCTAAGCCGGAAGTCCGAGTGACCGAAGACGGCATATGGATGATGAATTTGTCTAAACCAGACGTTGAAACAAGCCGAACATGACGATGGCGACGGTAAACTTCGTCTAAGCCCGAAAAATGCCAGTCGTGTCGTGTTGTCGATCAAACTTGTCTGGAAAGGCTGGGAGCTTTGAACAAATCCAGCATGACACGCGCATACAATTAGCTAAGCTAGCGGCTGACTAAATCAGATAGTAGCTAGCACTTAGTAATTCATGCATGCACACATCCTTCACGCCTCCTTTTTCTTGGGTCTTGATCCAACTAGTTAATTGCTTCTCCATTGTCTTGATTCCATCGGTGAAGTGCTTCCCAGCCGACACGGATTGGGCCATAGAAGTTATCACGGGACTTGTAGCTGCCGAGAAATCATGATAGGAGAGAATCGCTTTGGCTGAAAATCATCTTCAAAAGTGTACAGCGGCTGAAGCAGATCACGGTCGGTCTTGAAACCCAGCTACATGACGGACCGACATGCTGACGACACGAGGAAGGTGCGCCGATAAAGCGCCATGCATGACGCAAAGCCGATTGATTAAACCGAGTGCTCTGAATCGAGTGAGCCATCCAAATCCGATCTTGTTGTTGACGGCGACGAAGATTTCGAGCGCTTCCAAGCAGCACAGCTGACAAGATGCAATCGGGTCAGCGATGCCAATGTTGTCCACGTCGGAGCAGATGAACCGGTCAGATGTAATCTGATCGATAATGACGATGTCGATCCTGCCCGGATTGTCGCCTGTACGCCTCTAGCCCTACGGTGGGCGCCAACTATCGTGGTATTGTCGAATCTAGCCGGGATAGGGTGCCATCCGGCTAGGTATACACGCTGACGGTAGAGAGAAGATGTGGGGGGAGGAACGTAGCGGGATTCTGGTGACGGGATTACACACAGTTTACCCAACTTCGGATCACACGACGGTGGCGTGATCCTACGTGCTGCTATAAATCACTATAAGGCAATATGAGTCGATTACAATGATGTTGGGTGTATAGCCTTGGTTGTATGAGGCTGTGGAGATTGTCTCTGCCCTAAGGCGTCCCGTAGGCCGGCTTATAAAGGCGGCCAGGCATAGGGCTTACAAGGAAAGTCTACCGGCATAAGGAAATAGGAGTCCTAGACTAATACGGCTTAGTTGTCTTCGTCTTGTGCGCCAAGTCGGATGGTTTACTGGGCCTTCGTCTTGGGTCCTCCTTAGCCGGCTTCGCTTTGTCCTTGTGCTTCAGCATATTGGGCCGCCCGGTAAGCCTGCCGGCATTACCACCAGTGGGCCAACCTGGTATACTGGAATATGTACATGTCGACGATACCCCTATTTGGTATATCCCCGACAGCCCCGACGGGCTTGGTGGAGGGGGCGGCAGCGGCGGGGGGTGGAGAAGGGCTCGGAGCGGGGCCGTCCGCGAGCTCGATAGGGACAATGGGGAGGAGGGCTCGGGGCGGTGGCGGCGGAGAGGAGGGCTCGGGATGGTGACTAGGGCTGGTGATGAGGAGCGGTGCCTCGGCGGTGGCGGCCAGTGGCGGCAGCCGGTGGCGGGGAGGTTAATTAGGTGGGGAGAGGAGAGTGATCGATCGCACGCGGGTGTGGTGGGTGCCTTGGTATTATAGGTCGGGGCTTACCTACCGCTGGCCAACCAGGGCGATGGTTCACCAACGGTACTTAACTTACCGCTGGCAAAGCGCGACGATGGTTCGCCAGTGGTAGGTGGCCCCTCTAGGGCCGCCTAAACCCGCGCTTACCACTGGCGAATCGGGAGCTTTGTTCGCCAGTGGTACTTGTCTTACCACTGGCGAACCATGTTAAAGGTGCACCAGTGCTGTTTAGTAGTGGCGAACGTAATATTTTGTTCGCCAGTGAGGCCCCGATGGCTATAGCCCTTTTCCTACTAGTGTCATCTACTATCATCAGGTCGTCTTCGTTGAACTAAGTTTTTATAACTTTACATATTATGTGCTATTCTTGGAGCGTCTTTTTTTTCTTACAGTTTTGTTTTCTTTGTTTGCTGGTCATATTCATGTTGGATCCTAGCTCTATTTGTGTGGGAGAGAGACACGCTCCGCTTTTACGTTTGAATACTCCTTTGCTTGGCTTATACCTTTTTGAGTATTCTTAGCTACTGGTTGTTTGCTAGTAAGCTCTCTCTTTTACCTTTTTTCTTGTTTAGAGCTGCTAGTTGTTGATGTTAAACTCTCTTGTTCTTCACTTATACTTGTTGGAGAGTTGTTATTATTGATTGATTGAATTGTTGGAATGACAAAATGCTATCCATGTGATAATGGAGTGAAATAAAAGCATCCATAGTCTTGTAGATCATTGTGTGGATATTTGATGCTTCTCAATTGTTTTGAGATATTAAGATTAACTAGCATAGTGGCCCGCGCACATGCGCGGGCAACATATTCAAGGGCGACATGTAGATCAATTTTCTTGTACTCGCTTGTGTAGATCTGTAGTTCTACGCCTCTATGTCTTGTTTTGCTTACCTAAGTACACTAATAAGTTTTTGATTATCTTCTTGCAAAATACGTCGGTTTGCACTGATTGTTTTGTTGCCTATAGGATTGGATTCATCTTTTATAAAGAAAATTAGATTTAAAAGAAAATTTGGATGACCAACAAACTCTTAGTCATTTTTCTTGCAACCAACCCACTTTTTTGTGCTCATTTGTCGATAGTCATGTTTTTACTTTATGTCTCCTTAGCCACTTTTCAACGGTTTTTTTGTTTCATATCCTAGATTTATAAAGTGGCCTTAAGCGTCATATAAGAAAATGGTGATTGTCATTATTTTGAGCATAATATGTCAACTAAAAATAGTAATACAGAAGTGGAATACAGTAGGATCAATTGAAACCAAAATAATGTTAAATACTATATGCATGCAACGGAGTATGATTTCGCAAGTTGATATATACATCTATATTAAATATAGATATAGAATCGATAAAGCATACACTCTCACATACTTAAGGATATTTGTCGGAATATGTCCATATGCGAAGTATAGAAATATTCGTACTTCTTCAATGTTTTCGAAAATAGTATTAACCTATTGTCGATAGAGTATTGAACATCACATACGCAATATAATGAATTTTCCAATGACCTCATTAAAACAATCCAAGATCAACTTGCAAGATGGGATTATGTCCATGATAACCCAAGAAGGTCGTGTTAATAAACTATTTAACCTTTCTAAATTGTGATTACTTGATTACGTTTGAGGATCAAGTGCATGCTAATCCAAATAGGGTTATTATGGTTCTAATCAAGTAACCACGGTTACACTGGAACACCTGGTGACTTGAAAACAAATATTATCTCTTGGGATACAGCTAAGGGCATGTAAATCTGATGGGTGTGTTGTGATGATGTATTTCTTGTGTTGAGAAAATGGAGAGCATGTAAAAAGATAATAAGTGAGTACCATCAAGCTATGGTCTTCAAACAGGATGGATGCATCCTTTAATGTCTAGTATTTCGTCGCAGTTCCAGTGTTTTCTTACACTCGTACTATGCCAACAAAGTTGCACTGTATTTTCACCCATGACAAATTGGCCAACATGTTACAAAATATATTAATTGTCATATCATGGCAAATAACCTAATATACATCATATTTCAAATGCTAATGATGTTTTATCGATGGATGCTCAAACATAGAAAAGTTTTTTTTTAACTCTGCCTAGAAAAGTTTAACCAGTGTGTATCCTAGAGGGACTTAATTGTCGAGTAAAGATGGGAGATAGCAGATCATAACATGATTTATATCCATCTTTTCATTTAAGCTATACAATTCTAAAAACAGAAAAAAAATGCAACCAAAAGTGAGAGGACAATCCTAACATAAGTTCACGTGTCTCTCCAACCTTTTAAATCTTTTAGAACCCAAGTACGTAGCCTACATGCCACCATCTCTCTTGAAAATACATGGATTTTTTATAATTCCTAAACATTTCAAATAATAGGGAACAGATCATTGTCTTTTAAATAATGCAAAAAAAAACATGTGCGCCTGGATGTTACCCTGCTGGATAAGCTAAGAGAAGAACGTTTATTATGCAGAATTAGTAATTGTAAGAACATGTACAACACATAATCTTGGATCAATATTTAAAATATCACAATAAGTATAACTCTAAGAACTTCTTGTTCTCATAAACAATTGGATGATCTTCGATATGCTCCCTACATAACATTCAAAAGGAAAACCAAGAAATTTAACATTATGGATCGGTATTTGATTTCAACATACCAAGCACTTCCATATATCAATTGGTTGCCCATAAGTGTATGAAAATATGTGAGACTGACATGTCATATAATAGTTTGATACATGGGGTTATGAGATGTTCAAGGGTGAGCTTGGAATATATATAAACCTCCGACGAAAAAACATGAAAAAATACTATAAATAACATGGTTGTAAAAATAACTATGAGTTAACAAAATATTCTCAAGTGAACATAAATATGACATGTTATCAAAGCAACAATCTAGCAATATTTGTTTATAATTTATGTGATAATCACATCAAATGTTTTAAAAGCTAAATCATGGTACATACGTAGATTTCAAATATAGACTGCAATTCAAGGTTCATATGGCCACTGTTATATTTTTCATATGAATTTTGAGCATGCCGGTTGTTTCTTCTCTTAATTCTTTCTACACTTATGGATCTACGACTTATACTTTGTTATGTAAATTATAGGGAAAATCAACTTTATGTGGTTTAGAACTGAACAATAAAAATTATTAGATCATCGCCATTCAAAACTTAAAAATATAATGGCTAGATGTCACTACTGGATAAGAAGAGGGGGCATATTTTCTGGTAGAACTGTAGATATAAATCTAGGGGTGTTAACTTGCAACGAAAAATTCTAATGGAGAAATACTATGAAAGTACATCTATAACATGACGATAGGTTAAGAAATATTTCTAAAGTCAATTTGAAGCAATAATAGATCTATTACTAATTATTATATATTTCGTATTTGTGTTATCATAAAAATAAAGCTATGCCGAGAAGGCTTGTAAATTAGTGTCATATATAACGATAAATATATATTGAAATAATTATCCAATACTTTTACGGCTGCTCGAATGAGACCCTTAATCGTTAGCTCAAAACAAATAGAATACCCACGCTTGGAAGAGAAATACAATGCTCTTGTTTACAAAATTATCTATTTTTGTGAGCTCGGGTATAGGTCTTGATTCTCGTGAATTCCGAATGCACCGTTTGGTTCCTCCTTTGTGCTAGCATGTTCCATCAAATTTGACTGAGACTGTTTCCTTGACAAACCATTTATTTAAAAGACAATTTAACTTTATATGCTGGACAATTAATACTTCAACACCAGAGTAATTTGCACCCGTAAGCAACTTTTGTTGCCGGCTGATAGATGCGAACCTCGTAAGTTGCTGAATGGACAAAATTCAGTTGACTATACGTTATACTGAAAAGAAATAGAAGGATCGGTCAATAGATACTCACGTGCTATTACCTGGTTCTAGGCTGTACGGATGTGTTCATGAGGAAAGTCATTCATCAATTAATTCAGCTTTTGCACGGCTACATGGTGCATGCATGCAGGTGATCGTCGATCCATCTTGGCTATCTGGGACATGCATGAGGAAATTTCTCAATCGATCCATTCATATCTTGGATGGCTACATGGCGCATGCATGCATGAGGCAATACTGCAAACATTGGCATATATACTGCACGGGAAGGAGAATCGACCTAGCGAGAGACCATGGCAGTCGCTGCGGTACGTGACTACGTGAGGATATGCAAGGGGATCGGAATATGGCGGTGGCTGCAGTGCGCATGAGGAAACGCTAGGGATCCTACATAATAATTGGTATTAATCACGGATTGGTCAATGACGACATGTACACACATCAGAGAAAGGGGATCATATGCTTGTATTGATTAGAGATACGTGTACCTGAGCTGGTGAGCTATAAATCCGTCCTCTCCGACCCATGCATCTTGCCAGGATGACATCGCTGAGATAGATTGATTCGCTGATCAAGTAATTATCATTGGAAGGGTGGCCGCCGGCCAGCCGTCCAAGGTCGCGAGCAAGGCGATAGAAAAAATTATTTTAGGGTTAGAAACATATCTTTCTTTCACGCGAAGAGGTACGATTGAATAATGGCAATGGTGGGTAATTTTATTCGGAGGTCATCTATTAGTATAATCAATTAACTATCGTTCGTCGATATATCGGATGAACGGTCAGATGTTTCTGATTATTGTGGGATTTTCTAGGAGGTCTATCTTTTTCTGGTGACCCCATCATGTACCTTTAGTATATAATAGATGCTTAAACTTGCTGGTTATTTATATGGAAACTAATTAGTAAAGAACTATAGTTAAAACCTTGAAACTATGTGGTACTTCGTAGTTGCCACGGTAAAGGCAAGGAGAGTGTCTACAATGCCTTGTAGTATATACAATTGGAGTGTTTGTATTAATACATGGTCTTGTAGACACTCTTTTTGCCTTGTTTTGCACGGCAATGATATATGAGGCTTTCCATTGTTAACTTCTCGCATTTCGTAAATTTTAATATTACTTTTGTAACAAAATTTTGACTTAGGCGTTTTTTACTTAGGTGTTCTCGGCGACGATGTTCATGTTGGACTAGAGGGGCGATGTGCGGGACTGGGCTCCACCGGGCTGGCACTGGGAGGTTCTACCTTCCGGGACACGCAGCTTGGTGAGGAATCCGGGTGACGTCGTCGACCCGGATCTTCTGTGGTGGCAGTCGCGTGGGCCACACTCGGTGCAGAGGGAGCCGACCCCCGAGGAGGTGGTACGTCGCCGTATCAGGGAGGAGGATGAGCATGTCCGTCGCTACATGTATCTATTGGATAGGCAGTATGACAGTAGGTGGTCGTTTCTTCAAAGGGTTGCTTCTCACGTGAGCTATGACCCTGTGAGGGTTCCTTCTCTTTGGATGCATAGCGCCGGCGGCTCAGCACCCCGCGGCTCAGGAACCAGTCGAAGTTAGTTTCAGAGCTTCATATATTAGCTAGTGATATGCACATATAGCCAAGTAGATGGACTTGGTTGTATGCTCCAACACTTCTAATATTCGGGAACTTGTCACTATATTGGTTCTAATTATTTGTGATAATGATGTATTGATCAGATGATGATATACTGTTTTATATTGTTGTATATTCTGCAATTATACTGTATATTGTATATAACTGTATAAATACCAGTTTATACCAGAAAATAACAGTTTTTTTAGACCTGTTCGAATTCTTAGTGGCGCATTTTTTTTCTTCTAGTGGCGCATCAGCATCAGTGGCGCATATAGTAATATGCGCCACGCATAGTTTATCAATGGCGCATCTGGAAGATGCGCCACTGATGGGCAAACACTACAAGAAATATGGTAACTTATGACCTTTTGACAGTGACCCTAAAAATATTGGTCATAAATCTGTGACCATTTTGTACCATTTGGTCACTCACTGCTTTGGAGGGTCTAAACCCGAAAATATAACGACCAAATCTGTCAGAATGGTCATAATCTTCTTCCATGGATTGGTCATAATGCAAATAACACTACATTAATATATTTTTTCTAGCCGGTTACGACAAATTTAAATGGTCATTCGCATTAGTTGACAGCCAACTCAGCAGTCTCGACTACGTGTCACTGCTTAGGTGTCATTTTAGCTTACGTGTCACTCTGACTGGACATCCAACTCAGCAGTCCCGCCTATGTGTCATGTCATTTTCGCTTAGGTGTCACTCTCTGGTAGGACCCATTGTTAGCTGACTGACCTGACCGGTGGGACCCGCCCCAACCCAGCCCTGTACCCCATCCTACACATGTGGGTCCCGCACCCACCCTACCTGACATGTGGGACCCGCACCCACCCTACCTGACATGTGGGTCCGACCCCACCCTACGTGACATGTGGGTCCGACCCCACCACTGACATGCATGTGGGACCCCCCACGGCTGACATGTGGGACCCGCAACCACCGCCAGCCAACCAAATCAGCTCCCTACCGCCAGCAAACCACGTCTAATATTTCGCAAAAATATTGCGCCGGCGGGGACTCGAACTCCCGACCGCCAGCCAACCAAATCAACTCACTACCGCTGGGCTACGACGGTGCTCATGTTAGGTCTGCGAAGATAACGTATATAGAGTGTGAATTCCGTCTGGGTTAGAAAACAGGCCTTGGCCTGTGTGGGAATGTAATGGGCCGAAGCCCACCACCCCGAGCTCGCCACAGGAGCTTCCCGTGCACACCTCGAAAATAGGCCTTGGCCTGTGCGGGAAGGTAATGGGCCGGCTCAGGTGATTCTTTTTTTTGTTCCTTTTTATTATTGTTTTATGTTTTCTTTTATTACTTTTGATTTTGAACTCCAATTTAAACCAAATAAATTTTGCATTGTTTGTAAAGATGCACTCTGAAATTATAGAATATTACAGACTGTTTCTTTTCAAAATAAAATAACAAAATACCACTAACCTTATATATTACTTTACATAGGGTTTTGAAGAATTTAAAATATATTTTTTGGATTATTCTTTTAAATTCAATATATTTCTAAGAAAACTTTTTCAATATATTTCCCATGTTCCGATTTCATTATTTGATCGTTAACTAGCTCACATATAATGACACAACACGAAGATTTTCCATTATTTTGATTTTTTTTGAATTTTGTGTGCTCATTTGAAAATCTAGTCGAATTCGTGGCCGTGACCGTTTGTGTCTAGTGGTTGAATCATGTGGATATTTTGGCGTATCTCTGATGAAATGGATACTTGTGAGCCTAAAAATGAAATTTCAAAAAAATAACGGTCAAGCTATGTGGCGGCTACAGTTCAAAATCTAGCGGTTTCCTGCTGAATCGGCAGGGTACCGTTTAAATGGGCATAAATAGGTAAATAGCTCGGAAATACATGACTTTGGGTGAATGTACATAGAATGATGTCTACTTTGTGAAAACAATTTATCGGTGCCATTTTGGACGACACTCTCGGTAGCCGCTTCACAAAAAATGCTATTTTAAGCAATTGAAAAATGAAAAGTGGGTTTTTTTGTGAAACATATCGAAATCTTTGTTCGGAAACATTGCTTGCCATCCCACAATGAACACATGTGCCAATTTTGGGCTCATTTGGACAAACTATGTCATGAATGTGGCCAAAACATTGCTCCTTCATCTTGAAAGCTATGAATGTTCGTTCGTGATAGCAAGGTTCTGAGAACACTTTTCAAGTAAAACTAGCGCATTGCAAGTTTATAATTTTTTGTGGTAACTAGGTCACATATCAAGACGCCACGCGAAGGTTTTCCATTATTTTGATTTTTTTTAAATTTTGTGTGCTCATTTGAAAATCTAGTCGAATTCGTGGCCGTGACCGTTTGTGTCTAGTGGTTGAATCATGTGGATATTTTGGCGTATCTCTGATGAAATGGATACTTGTGAGCCTAAAAATGAAATTTCAAAAAAATAACGGTCAAGCTATGTGGCGGCTACAGTTCAAAATCTAGCGGTATCCTGCTGAATCAGCAGGGTACCGTTTAAATGGGCATAAATAGGTAAATAGCTCGGAAATACATGACTTTGGGTGAATGTACATAGAATGATGTCTACTTTGTGAAAACAATTTATCGGTGCCATTTTGGACGACACTCTCGGTAGCCGCTTCACAAAAAATGCTATTTTAAGCAATTGAAAAATGAAAAGTGGGTTTTTTTGTGAAACATATCGAAATCTTTGTTCGGAAACATTGCTTGCCATCCCACAATGAACACATGTGCCAATTTTGGGCTCATTTGGACAAACTATGTCATGAATGTGGCCAAAACATTGCTCCTTCATCTTGAAAGCTATGAATGTTCGTTCATGATAGCAAGGTTATGAGAACACTTTTCCAGTAAAACTAGCGCATTGCAAGTTTATAATTTTTTGTGGTAACTAGGTCACATATCAAGACGCCACGCGAAGGTTTTCCATTATTTTGATTTTTTTTGAATTTTGTGTGCTCATTTGAAAATCTAGTCGAATTCGTGGCCGTGACCGTTTGTGTCTAGTGGTTGAATCATGTGGATATTTTGGCGTATCTCTGATGAAATGGATACTTGTGAGCCTAAAAATGAAATTTCAAAAAAATAACGGTCAAGCTATGTGGCGGCTACAGTTCAAAATCTAGCGGTTTCCTGCTGAATCGGCAGGGTACCGTTTAAATGGGCATAAATAGGTAAATAGCTCGGAAATACATGACTTTGGGTGAATGTACATAGAATGATGTCTACTTTGTGAAAACAATTTATCGGTGCCATTTTGGACGACACTCTCGGTAGCCGCTTCACAAAAAATGCTATTTTAAGCAATTGAAAAATGAAAAGTGGGTTTTTTGTGAAACATATCGAAATCTTTGTTCGGAAACATTGCTTGCCATCCCACAATGAACACATAGGCCAATTACATATTTTGAAATTTCATTTAATTGCAAACATCCAGCTCTGAGAAATGTGAATAAGCAAAAATATGGCCCCAAAGAAATGAAAAATAAGAGAGCTAAACTTAAAAAAAGCTGGTTTTGGGCTGTGGCTGCGGAGAACTGGATAGAGGCCCATCCGTTTCTAGGTTATGGGAAATAGATAGTTTTGTAACTAAAAATGATTTTTTCAAAAAATCACGAGCAAACTACGAGGCAGTTGTAGTTCAAATTTGACCCGGTTCCATCCGAATCGGCAGAAATTTGTCTTTTTGATGAGACGCGTATGGAAACCTTTGACACACAAATATTTGATTATTTGTACATCAAATATGGTATAGTATTTTATAAAATTTGTGTGATCCAATTTTATAACATATTTTTGGCAGTTTCTTCACAAAACAACCCATTTTCGGCACTCGGAAAATGAGAAATGATTTTTTTGTGTAACGAAAGTGAAAAATTTCTTCGGCAACATTGTTCTCCATTCCAAGATGCACGCTTGTGTATAATATGGACTTATTTAAACAAAATATGCCACGAATGTCATCATAACATTCGTCATTTGGCCTGAAAGTCATGAATCTTCGTTCATGGTAGCTCATTTATAAGAACACTTTTTCAAGATATTTGTCGTATTCCAAGTTTCTTATTTTTCCTAGAAACTAGGTCACATATAATGACACATTGCGAAGGATTTCCATTATTTTGATTTTTTTGAATTCTTTATGCCGATTTCAAAATTGACCACACGACCGTTCTTAGCTAGGGGTAGAATATTGCGAAACTATTCGTGTATCTCTGATGAAATAGATAGTTGTGTACCTAAAAATTATTTTTTCAAAAAATCACGAGCAAACTACGAGGCAGTTGTAGTTCAAATTTGACCCGGTTCCAACCGAATCGGCAGAAATTTGTCTTTTTTATGAGACGCGTATGGAAATATTTGGCACACAAATATTTGGTTATTTGTACATCAAATATGGTATATTATTTTATAAATTTGTTGTGATCCAATTTTATAACATATTTTTGGTAGTTGCTTCACAAAACAACCCATTTTCGGCACTCATAAAATGAAAAATGATTTTTTTGTTCAAAGAAAGTGAAAACTTTCTTCGGCAACATTGTTCTCCATTCCAAGATGCACGCTTGTGTATAATATGGACATATTTAAACAAACTATGCCACGAATGTCATCATAACATTCGTCATCATAACATTCGTCATTTAAACAAACTATGCCATGAATATAAAAACATTCGTAAGTATTTCTAACACTTTATAGAAGTTCTTGCCGATTTTGTTGGAAGTGGTCCGATTTGAACTACGAGTGTCGCTTAGTTTGGTCGTGATTTTTAGCAAAAATCACTTTTAGATCGACAATATGTACTTTCTTTCGAGATATTTGGCGCTTCTTGGTGGAACGGGGTTATGATTAGGTTTAGATAGAGGGTTAGGGTCTACGGTCATGATTTAGGGTTAGGGTTAGGCACAACTAATTTAAAAAAAATAAAAAAAAAGGAAAATAATTGGATTTTTAACTCCAATTTAAACCAGAGCAACGTTTGTATCTTGGATGTACTACGTTGAATAAGGGGTTTAGGGTTTTAATTTAATAAAAACATTTTCTATAAAAATAATTTTTAAATAAAAAGAACAAAAAAAAAGGTTTTAGGAGGGCAGCCAGCCAGGCCCAAGGCCCAGCCGACCCCAAACCCTAGCTCCCACCTGCCCTCTATCTATCAGCACGCACACAAAACGGCGCTCGATCTGGATCGAGAACACCTCCCCTCCCTCTCCCTCACCATCTTACTCTCCGCAGCGAGCGAGCGCCGCCTCTGCCCACAGCACCACCAGACCGCCTCCTTGCCTCCCTAGCCCCCGGCCGCACCACCGCCTTGCCCCACCGCGCCGCTTTGCGCGCTCCCATGAGCAAGCCCTAGCTACTCTCGAACCCATCCCCTTCCCGTCTTCTTTCTCGCGATGGCGACGGCGACCAGAGATCCTCGCCAACCCAGCGACCACGACGTAGCGGCTAGCTTGCTCGCCGGCGCGCGCGTGCGCCCTTCGATGCGCGGCGCTCCGTCGAGCTGGCCGGACCGCGGCGCGTGCGTGAGGTGCCTAGGGTTTGCGATGGCGACAGGGCGCCGGCGACCACGACGCAACGGCGCCGACGCAAGCCACAGAGGGCTGCCCATCTCGTCGTCTGCCACACGCTGCCAGGAACTCCGTCGCCCACGCATCTCCTCTGAGGAGGTGACGGATGCTTGTGCGTCGGCGTTTTTGGCTCCGGCTCCCCGCTGACCTGCGCGCGCCTCCACCTGCGTCGCCGTACCTGAGGTCTCCCTCCTTCGGCCGCAGGTAAGACTCCGTGTCCTCTATCTGCTGCCTTTGCTTCCTGTCAGTGCCATGTTTGCATCTAGATCTTGATTTCTTCAGCTATGTTAGGTTTAAGTATGGTGGGCCTCTCCTGTTTGGCATGCACACACTGGTTTCAGTATACCTACTGCTTGTTAAATAAGGCCTTAACTTATACGCTTTATTTCTGATTAACTAAGTGAACGTTACCATCTTAAATCATGAGCTTAACGATGTAGTAGTAGTAGTAGAAACTTCATGATGGTTGATCCTCATTGCTGAATATGGGAGATGTATATTAATTTGCATATCAATTACATAGCAGTACTATGTAATGGATTGGGTGTATTCTCATTTTCTTGGTTGTATACTTTGGAGATTTACCATGCAACATCTTATCCTCTACCTCTAGTAGTAGTACTAGTACTGGTTTATGTACAGCCATGTAGGTATAATACATGTAGTTCCATTTTCATTTCTAAGATCAATAAGGTATGCCAGGTCCTCAAGTACTTACTTTGATTACATCATGAGCTTTTCTAACTATGCTATCATGAGCTTTTCTAACTATGCTAGATTATTCTGTCATTACAGAGCCCTCAAGTTTCTCATCTGTATTTCTTGACCAGATCCTCTCCGGCTAGTTCTTCCTCACAGATCTTCAACTACAGAGTCAGGTATCTACTCCTCATCTTCTTCCTCACTGCGCTGGTTGTGTTCGTTATTGTTGCATTGTAAATTCTTAGTGTTCTTAAGTTCTCTTTTAAACTGTCATGATTGCTTTACAGACTGTTCTCCTTTTTGAGTAGCCATTTTGGTCATACATGCTATCTTGGTTTAGCTAGGGGCAGATAGAGATGTTTATGTTGGACTGTGCTATGTGATTTATGTATCAGCTTGTTTGTGTGTTGACTGGATTTTAGTGCCACCAGGAGGGATCAGGCCAGCATGGAAGCTGATGCTGCTGGTGGTCGCCAGCACGGCCAAGGATATGGCCTCGTCCAAGGCTATAGCTCGCCGTCTGCAACATGCACAATGGGACGAGCTCCTTCCACTGCCCTGCCCGTGCCCTTGCAGATAAGAATGAGGTGAAGATCCTACTGGTGCTTGCCTCCACTGGCAAGGAGAGGCCGCCGTCCGGTGCTGCACACATATCCTTTTCCCCCTTCATTGGATCGATGAATGCATTGTTGTAGATTTGCATGGTCACTAAAGAAATAGCAGCAAGGTTGCTAGTAAACAAAAATAAGTGGCTTGTAGAAATAAACCAAGAACACTCCTAACTGAAACCATGTATGGTGCTGTACCTGGTAGCAATTTAATACATTCATAGCAATTTGACCATGCTTGACCCTTATAGGTGATGTGCCTTTCTTGGCTGCTCTATACTCTCTGTAGGAAATTGTTTCATGTATGCTTAATTACATTTAGAATTGTTTCCCTTTATTCTGTCCTGCCTATATATGCTACTTGTGACGGAGCTGTGCGATTCAACTTGTTTTCTGTTTGAAGGCCTTCTTCTTGTTACTGAACCTGTTTCATGTCTGTGTCTACAAAACATCAGTTACTAGCATTTGGCTTCTACTTGATGACATGTGTTGATAGATAGATACTAGGTATATGTTTTCCAGGTTACATGCTAATTATACTCCTTCAGTCAACTCTTTTAAACATCACTTGGTTATTTAAACCAGTGTATATGCCAACTGTAGCTCCCCCTAAGATATTCATTTTGCAATTTGTAGGGAGCTTGATAAAGCTTGGACCGTAGTGAGGGCTCTGACGGTGGTGATGCCGGTTGTGGCCTCAGTGCCTGGTAGCAGGTTCGACTGCCCCCGACTCTGACAGTTCAACTACCTCCTCTGCTCCTGTGGCCACACCACAACCCTCAGGTGAGCTCCTCGGTCTCCCTTCTTCACGGTGATCATCTTCTTAGTTATGTTGCTATGACGCATTGAGTTGTAGACCTGCTTATTAGATGTGTTTTCTGCCCTTACTTGTGGTAAGGCAATATAATTGGTTGTTCTATGCTGCTTGGCCTAATTAACCGTGATAAGTATGTATACTTTGAGATACAAATTCCACAGTGCATGTTTATGAGGTACAAATTCTACTGATGTTGCAAACTTGGTTTGCATAATGTTTGCTGTCAGCAACCGTAAGGTGATTGGAGTAGTATTTACTAGTTGCTGGCAGTTACTACGTGTATTCACTGATATCCATGCCTCATTTTGCTTGTTCTACTGTTACTTATGCACCCAGACTGCCTACAAATTAATGTGTCGTTAGATTTGCTTATGTTTTGTTCCTAACAATTTTGTTTTATAACTTGCAGATGCTGGCCTTCATTCATGTTTCGTTGTGAGCTCCAGGACGAAGATGTCGGATGAAGTTTATTAGTTCCAGCTCGTTGGAGTTAGTTATACTTCAACAGCTAGTTATATTTTTCGATGTTTAGTTGTGTTACCTGATCTTAACTATGTTTGATTGTAAATCTGATGTGAATCGTGTTTGATTGTAATGTGCCAAGTTTGGCTCTGTTTGATTGTTTGCACCAAGTTTTTCCTGATATTTACTTGTGCTCTGTTTAAAGCGTGTACTGATTTAAATATTGGTTACTATTTACTGGAATATTGAAATCTGAAGAATATGACCCTGACAACAGGGACCCACTTACTATAACCTGACAACTGGGACCCATCTGACTAGTGGGCCTATTATTTGAAATAAATAAAAAGTGAAACTGCGGAGTAAAAAAGGCCAGGGTCCATAAAGTAAAAGGCCAAATTATTGGGTGTGGCCCACGTAGCCGACCAGAATTGACAGAAAAAACAGATAAATGGGCTGAATTATTGGGCTTGGCCCATTTAGACGGTAGAACAGGACCGGGCTGATTCTAATCTACGACCATTTCATTTGGTCACTATTTTGCCACGTCAGCTTTGCCACGTTGGATCTGACATGGTCTGTCCGGATTGTCAGTGACCAAATAATTTGGTCATAAAATCTATGACCTTTTTTTTTGTCACAGACGTCTATGACCAATTCCAAAAAAAGGTCACGTAGTTTCATTAGTGACGCTCATCTTTTGACCAACTGTTTTTTGTCACAAAAAGGTCACAAATAAAAAAACGTGACCTTTCAGTGACCAATATGGAGGGTCACTAGATAGCATATTTCTTGTAGTGAAACTATGTGTGGCGCATATCAATATGCGCCACGCATACTTTCTTACTAATGGCGTGACATTGGTGGCGCATTTTGTTGAATCCAATATGCGCCACGCATAGGCCATTTTGGTGCGCCACCAATAGCCTTTTCTCTACTAGTGCCTACTCGTCCTTGAGTAGGTAAGTGATAACAAATAATTTTTGATGAGACATGCGACCAACACATTCTTGATCAAGATAGTGATGCAAATCAAAGGATGCGAATGAAGAGATACAAAACAATTGTCTATAATTGATAGCAAGAAAGCAATGAATAAACAAGTTGAATCATCCAAGCAAAACCTTTCATAAATAGTATGTCAAAGACATGAAAACAGTGTGATCAACATATTTGACTAATTCAATGATAATAATTCCATGACAAAAGTGTTTGAGAAGCAACACAAAGGAAGATGTAAGCATTAGCAAAGAGCTTCAACTTCCAACGGCTTATCTTATAGATAAAGTCAATATAAAGATTCATGTTTAATCTTGATAATGTAATATGCTCAACAATACCCAGGGTCAATGCTAGATGATTGCTTTTGTGGAGATAGAAGGAAAAAGGGAAAACTGACTCAACATTAAAAGTAAAAGAAAGGCCCTTCGCAGAGTGAAGCAGGGATAAGTCATGTGCTAGAGCTTTTTGGTTTTTAAAATATAAGTAAAATGATTTTGAGGTATGCATGCTTTCGTCAACGACTTCACAATAGAGAAACTATCTAGTCCCTCATGACAAGCAAGGTTTTTAGACTTGTGAGAGCAGCTGGTTCTTAGAAGAGTGAGTACGCTCTTCTTTCTCCTTGGTTTCACCATTGTCCAATATTTGGGCTGATTTCTCAGATTTGCATTGCGCGGAGGAAAATTGTGAATTATATTTATATTTTTGCTTAACCTGCTCTCGGGTTGATTCAAGTGAAGACGTAATCCATCAACACCGGGTGAAAGGGGGTTAATGACCTCGCTTCTCACAAGTTATATCTAGCTCTCTACTGCTCCCTCGTGAGCTTAAAAACAGAGGCACAAAGAAGAAGTATTTTGAATTATTAAAGGTAGCACATGACAAATTTACTTGGAATGGTAGGAAATACCATGCATAGGTAGATATGGTGGACTCAGATGGCAAGAAAGTTTGGCTTTGGGGATTGGATGCACGAGTGAACCATACACTCAATACGAATTTTTAGGCTTAGCAAAATGGGTGTTTGAAGAAAACATCTAACAATAACCAGTAACAGAACAACATAAGACATTTACCGGTCATAACCATAAAAACTCTACACCATCTCCCTTGTTGACCAAACAATTCTTTTGATGGAAAGATTAGCACTATGAATTAACAACTGTGAAAAACCACACAATTTCAAGCTTTCAACCATATTTCTTTACTAATCAATTCCACTCAAATAACCAGCAAGTTTAAGCATTCAACTTAAAATCTCAAAACAATTGAGAAGTATCAAGTATCCACGGCATGATCTACAAAACTATGCAGGCTTTTCATTTTGTTCTATCATCACACAAACAGCATTTTGTCGCATTGATAATTCAAGCAATTTTTCAACAACAACTCTCCAACAAGTATAAGTGAAGAACAAGAGAGTTTAACTTAACAACTAGCAGCTCTAAACAAGATAAAAACTAAAAGCGAGAGCTTACTAGAAAACATACAGTAGCTAAAAAAGCGGAGCGTGTCTCTTTCAAACGAAAAAGCTAGGATCCAACAAAGATATGACTAGCAAACAAACAAACAAAACTGAAAGTAAAAAGACGCTCCAAGCATAGCACATAATATGTAAAGTGATAAAAACGAAGTTCAACGAAGACGACCTTATGATAGTCGATGAAGATGAGGGGATGCCTTGGGCATCCCCAAGCTTTGACTCTTGATAGTTCTTGATATTCAGAGGGGTTGCCATGGGGGAATCCCCAAGCTTGAGCTTTGATCCATCCTCGATTTCTTCATATTCCTCTCCTTTGGAACTTAAAAACTCCCTTCACACAAAACTTCTCATAATTTGATTAGAGGGTTAGTGCTCATAAATTAAAATGCACATGTGCTCAACTCATGAGAAATTGCAAACCAACTTCATTAGACATTAGCTACTGTTTACCAAGCCTCAATGTGGCACTCTACCCCTAGAGTATCACATATGACGATGGTAAAGAGACAAATGCAAAATAAAAGCGGAATCTGTCAAAATCTGAACAGTCTATAAAGATCGAATTTTTCGAGGCACTTCTGCAGCTCAAATAAAAAAACTTAAAACTAACGAAAGATAGATAAAAGCATCAGGCTTTCTGTCAAAAATTATCAGAAAAACATAAATTCTGGCGATTTTAGGATTTTTCGTGCAACAGACGCACAGAATTTGTTTTTGGACAGCAACACAATACCTCACACTTTCAATGCATTAGAGGCTAAACTTGGCACAAAAAACCAAAAGAAAAAGATACAATGAAGTTGCTACATAGGTAATAACTTCATGACTCAAGAAAATCAAAAATCAAACTGAAAATAAAAGATGGGTTGCCTCCCAACAAGCGCTTTTCTTTAACGCCTTTTAGCTAGGCGCAATGCCAAATATCAAGTTTTTTCGGAGGCCTTTGCAACTTCAAGAGCATAGCTTGACCTTATGATTGATTCAAAAGGAAATTTCTTTCTCTTTCTAGGGAAGTGTTCCATCCCTTTTTTAAGGGGGAACTGAAACCTTATATTTCCCTCTTTCATATCAATAATAGCACCAACAGTTCTCAAAAACGGTCTTCCCAAAATAATTGGATAAGAAGCATTGCACTCAATATCCATAACAATAAAATCAACGGGAACATAATTATCATTAACAACAATAAGGACATCCTCAACTCTACCCAAAGGTTTCTTTTTAGAAGAATCAGCAAGATGAACATTTAAATAGCACTCTTCCAAAGGATTTAAATCAAGCATATTATAGAAACTTTTAGGCATAACAGAAACACTTGCACCAAGATCACATAAAGCATTGCAATCAAAGTCATTTATTTTAATCTTAATAGTGGGTTCCCAACCATCTTCTAACTTCCTAGGGATAGAGGTTTCAAGCTTTAGTTTTTCTTCCCTAGCCTTGATAAGAGCATCGGTAATGTGTTTGGTAAAGGCAAGATTTATTTTACTAGCATCCGGTGTCTTAGCAAGTTTTTGTAGGAACTTAATGACTTCAGTAAGATTGCAATTATCAAAATCAATTTCATCATCTTTAAATAAACTAGGACGATCCTCTTTAGTGGTTTGGATAGTATAAACTTTAACAGTTTTCCTATTCATTTCAGCAATTCTAGCTTCTTCAGCCTCTCTAGCCCACCTAGCTTTCAAGAGAGCCATCATCCTTTCATTTTCATTAATTTGAAGAGAGATAGAATTTAAAGATTCAGTATGCTTGTCTTGATTTGGAGTGGTTCTAATTTTCAAAATTTCAACTTCATGAGCAAGAACGTCTACTTTAGAGACTAGACTATCCAGTTTTTCCAACTTCTCTTCAACAGTTTTGTTAAAAGCTTTTTGCGAAGTGATAAATTCCTTTAAAACATTTTCAAGATCAGAGGACACATTCTTATTAGGATTATAAGAATTACCATAGGAATTACCATAAAAGTTGCCATTATTGGGAGGATAAGGCTTATAGTTGTTACTACCAAAATTATTTCGATAAGCATTATTGTTGAAGTTGTTTCTATTAAGAAAATTAACATCAACTTGATCCTTTTCTTGGGAAACTAATGAAGCAAGTGGAACATTATTAGGATCAATATTGGACTGATTGGTAGCAAGCATAGACATAATCATATCAACCTTATCACTCAAAGAGGAGATTTCCTCAACAGAATTTACCTTCTTACCACTTGGAGCTCGTTCGGTGTGCCATTGTGAATAATTTGTCATCATATCATCCAAGAGTTTAGTTGCTGCACCTAATGTTGTGGACATTAAGGTGCCTCCCGCGGCCGAGTACAAAAGGTTCCTTGAAGAAAAATTCAAACCTGCATAAAAAGTTTGGATAACCATCCACATAGTTAATCCATGTGTGGGACAATTCTTAACCATAGATAACATTCTCTCCCAAACTTGAGCAACATGTTCATTATCAAATTGTCTAAAGTTCATAATGTTACTCCTTAGTTGTATGATTTTAGCAGGTGGATAATATTTTCCAATAAAAGCATCTTTGCATTTAATCCAAGAATCAATGCTATTTTTAGGCAAAGACAATAACCATTCTTTTGCTCTCCCTCTCAAAGAGAAAGGGAAAAGTTTCAGTTTTATGATGTCACTTTCTACCTCTTTATACTTTTGCATATCACATAACTCAATGAAGTTATTTAAATGTGAGGCGGCATCATCAGTACTAGCACCAGAAAATTGCTCTTTCATAACAAGATTTAGCAAGGCAGGTTTAATTTCATAAGATTCCGCTTTAGTAGCGGGTGGAGCAATTGGAGAGCATATGAAATCATTGTTATTAGTGCTAGTAAAGTCACACAACTTGGTGTTTTCAGTAGAAGACATGACGATAAGATAAAATAACAAGACAGGAATAAAGAGTACACTAATTTTTTTGGGTTTTAAAATTTTGAAACAGGAAAATAAACTAAACGAGATATAAAGCAAGCAAGACAAAAACAAAGTAAAGATATTGAGAGTATGAGCTCCCTTGCTGTAGCTCCAAAGTCCCCGGTAACGGCGGCAGAAAAGAGCTTGCTGCTGTATTAAAATAAGTTGGGTGGTGCCCCAAGCGAAGGCGGAATTGCAGCTAGTAGCAGTTTTCCCTCGTTTAACGAACCGAGGTTTATCGAACCAGTAGGACTTTGAAATCAACAACGAGGTGAATGTTGAAGAACTCTGGCGCTTGACCTTCAACAGACGTGGACCTGCACACACTCAACCAAAATACTTTGCCCCCAACGGCGGAAAGGTTGTCAATCTTTCCGGTCTCGTAGAAAACAAAGCGGTTAATTGTATGATGAAATAGATGAAATATGAAAAGTGACCAGAGGAGTAATGATGATTAAAAGCAAGTGAATGAGGTTATAAACAATGTAAAAAGATGGACCGGGGGCCATGGGTTCACTAGTGGAGTCTCTCAAGTAAATAAAATATGCATGTGATGGGTGAACGAATTATAGCTAGGCAATTGACAAGATCATGACACAAACCCAATTTAGCTTTGACAAAAAGGACATGACAATATTTATGGAGGCATCACGACAAGGAACAAAGACCGTTGAGTCCAACTGCGTATTTGTCTAAAAAGTCCACCGTGGGATTGCTATCCAGCCTGTCACCCAACGGTATTAAGTTGCAAGTAACAGACAATTGCATTAAGTAAAGTGCATGAAGTAAGCAATACTAATATCAAAAGAGACATTAACACCGCTGTTTTACCCTTAGTAGCAACAGCACACCCTCACCCTTAGACGTTTCTGTCACTCGTGCCCAGGAACAAAAGGGGCATGAACCCACTATCTAGCATAAATACCCTCTCTTGGAGATACACACAATCACTTGGCCAAAGTAACTACGCACATCGAAGAGCATGCAAGAACATAAATTACTCATATAAGAATCATGCACAATCTAAACATAACTTCATAATCCATCGGATCCCAGAAAACACATCACATAGCATTACAATAATCAATCTTGATCATGTTAGGCAGCTCACAAGATCATAAGACATGAAGCACAAGAGAGAGAGACTACCAACTAGTTACTACCATGGACCCGTAGTCCAAGGTGAGACTACTCACAAATCATCCCGGAGGAAGGCATGACGATGAAGAGCCCTCCGGGATCGATCTCCCCTCCGGCAGAGTGTCGGGATTAGCTTCAGATTGGACCCCGAACTAGGGTTTTCGGTGACGGCGCGTCGGGGTCGAGTTTCTGGAAAATAATGGCCGCGCCGACGTTTTTAGGGTAAAAGGCAATTTGTAGGCGTCGGAGGGCGTCGAGGCGAGGTCCCAGGGGCAGGGCGGGCCCCACCCGCGGGTTACCCCCAGGCCACGGCAGGGGGGCGCCTCTGCCCTGTGGGCCTCCCCTCCGGCTCTCCTTCGGACTGGTACTTCGTCGTGACAAATAAAAATTCCCCGTAAATTTTCATCCAATTCCGAGAATATTTTCAGAAGTAAATTTCTGAAACAAAAAGACAGCAAAAACAGGGAACTGGCACTTGGCATCTTGTCAATAGGTTAGTCCGACAAAATGCATAAAAATGATATAAATGACAGTAAAAACATGTGACAATATCACAAAACTAGCCTGGATCACTCAAAAATTATAGATACGTTTGAGACGAATCAGGCTCCCGGTCCATCTTTTTACATTGTTTTCAACCTCATTTACTTGTTTTTCATCATCATTACTCCTCTGGTCCGTTTCCATAATTTCATCCACTACACTATACGTTTAACCGCTTTGTTTTCAGCAGACCGGAAAGATTGACAACCTTTCCGCCGTTGGGGGCAAAGTAATTGTTTGAGTGTGTGCAGGTCCACGTTCATTGATGATTAAGCACCAGAGATCGTCAACGTTCACCTTGTTGTTGATTTCAAAGTCCTACTGGTTCGATAAACCTTGGTTCGTTTACCGAGGGAAAACTGCTACTTACTACATCCACGCCTTCGCTTGGGGCACTACCCAACGCTATCATCATCCGCAATCAGGATACCTTAGGGAATCTCCACTCGTAGCCCCCAAAGCCCCCCAGAAAGTCCTATGGGGAGTCCCAGCTGAAAAATGCCTTTTACTAATGCGCCCCATAGCTTCATTTACGTCCGCACAGACCTCAAATATCATCCAGAGCTACCGGCCAAACCCCACGGTCTGGGGGGATCCCTTGCTAGCGCCGGACGAAACACGGGAAGCGAACCACCAATCAAATCATCCCATGTGCGCTCGAGAGTCATCATCCCCTTGCTCTGCTCCGCTTCGGTGGCTCCGGCGACAACGCTCCTTTCACTTTGTCTGGGCGTTGCTCATGTCGGCGCACGCTGTAGGGAGGCCGCAGCTGCTCACCGCGGAGCACCTCGACGTTCCTCGTTGCAGGGAGGTCGTGGGACTGGCCATGTCCGGGGAGGTCGGTGATGTCTACTACGCGCTTCTATTCTTGTAGACAGTGTTGGGCCTCCAAGTGCAGAGGTTTGTAGGACAACAGCAATTTTCCCTTAAGTTGAATCCACCGGAGGAAGAGGTTGAATGTATTGCCTCTCAAACAACCCTTCAATTAAGATACAAGAAGTCTATTGTGTCCCCAACAAACCTAATACAATTGTCAGTTGTATAGGTGCACTAGTTCGGCGAAGATATAGTAAAATGCATGTGATATGGATGGTAACAAGTGAATTTGTAATTCTGTAATAAAAATGGCAGCAAGCAAACATGTAACAAAAGTGACTAGAAATGGTCTACCGATGATTGGAAACAAGGCCTAGGGATCATACTTTCGCTAGGGATCTCTCTCAACATGTTAACACAACTGAAAACAAGCAAGTTCTACTCGGAATTATACTTCTCCTTGATAAAACAAGGGTACTATGTGTAGGGCTACAAAATACACCTCAAAGTCTGAGTAAACAAACACCACAATTCCACAAAGAATAATCCATGATAATTATCACTCTAGATAATCTATCAAGGAGTCACACACGCGCCCCGTTCTGTCACCAAGGCTTTGTGTTGTCACTAACTCCGGAAATTATACTAGACAAACCAATGAGTAGCATAACATTACATAAGAATTCAGCAGTATTAACAATGCTCATGATCGCATAAAGATCACACCATGGGAGAGAGAGATAACCACATAGGTACTAGTAGAGCCCTAAGCCCCGATGAAGAACTACTCCCGCTGCATCACGGTAGGCAGCAATGGCGATGAAGATGACTCCGGGGGCAACTCCTAATCCTGGCAGGGTGCCGGAACAGGAACTTCTATCTCCCGAATTACGGTTTTTGGTGGCGGCGGCGCTCGGGAACTTTTCTGGAGAAATCGATCGGTGTTCTGACGTTTTTAGGTCAGGGGTAAATATGTAGGCGAAGAAGCGACGCGAGGCGGCGGACGAGGGCTCCAGATGGGACCCCCGCACGGCCAAGCCTGGGCCACGGCCAAGGGCCACCTGGAGACTGTGGGCCTCCCCTGGACTCGTCGTTCTGGCTCCCGGAGTCTTCTAGTGAAATGGAATTTCTGTAATTTTTTGGGAATTTTCCGAGCACTTTGGATTTTGGACCTTTTCTGCAATGCACAGACATAATAAACAGAAACTGGCACTGGGCATCTTGTCAATAGGTTAGTCCAATAAAATATGCCAAAATGATATAAAAACATAATAAAAACATGTGGCAATTGATATAAAACAAGCATGGAACATAAAAAATTATAGATACGTTGGAGACGTGTCATCATCCCCAAGCTTAACTCCTGCTCGTCCTCGAGTAGGTAAGTGACAACAAAATAATTTTTTAAGTGACATGCTACCAACACAATCTTGATCATGTAATCATGTAAAGCATATGAACTGAATGCATTGATCCAAAACAAAGGTTCATTGATTGAAACAAACAATGATTAACCAAGTGTAACATCTAAGCAAGAATTTACTAGAAAAGAGTACTTTGGAGATTTAAAAGTATAACACTTGACAATGATTGATATCTCACAAAGCAATATTAGTTCAACAAAGGGGTTTGGCCAACACAAAGGAAGATTTAAGTTTTCAGCAAAAAGCTTCAACTTGCAACTTGTTTATCTCAAGATAAAGTCAATACAAAGTTTTCACAATTAGACACAAAGATAACATGAAGTAAAACATGAACCAAAGTTGATACCAAGTGATTGCTTGAGGAGTTAAGAAGGAAGAGGAAGACTGACTCAACATAAAAGTAAAAGAACGGCCCTTCGTAGAGGGAAGCAGGGATTAGTCATGTGCTAGAGCTTTTTATTATTTTTTTTATTTTTTTGACAGAAGTAAAACAGTTTTGAAATATGCTTCCGTCAACGACTTCACAGTAAAGAAACTAGCTAGTCCCCCATTTCAAACAAGGCTGGTTTTAGAGGAACGAGTACATTCCTCTTTCTCCTTTGTTTCACCACTAACCAATGTTTTAACTGATTTCTCAGGCTTTCATTGTGCGGAGGAGAATGGTGAGTTATATTTATATTTTTCTTAAGCCGCTCTCAGGTAAATTCAAGTGAGGACGTGAACCATCAACATCGGGTGAAACAGGGAAAATGACCTTGCTTATCACAGGTTATATCTAGCTTCCTACTGCTTCCTCATGAGCTTAAAAACAGAGGCATAAAAAGGAGAATTTTGAAAGTTTTAATGACAGCACATGAAAATTTTACTTGGAGTGGCAAGGAAATACCACATGTAGGTAGGTATGGTGGACACACATAGCAAAGATATTTGGCTCAGGGAGTTGGATGCACGAGAAGTATTCCCTCTCAGTACGGAATTTTTGGGCTTAGCAGGATATCAAGCAAACACATAACATCAACTTGGTTTACGGAATAACTACAGATATACATCATTCATAACCACTAGACTTCACACCATCTACCTTGTTAGCCAAACAAACTCTTTGCAAAAAGAATATGTAGACTTTGATAGCTACCAAGCAAGACAAGCACCGCAATTTTAAAGCTTTACGGCAGTTCTTTACTAATCTATTCTTACTAGATGATCCACAAGTTGAAGCATTAATCTACTTCATATCTCTAAACAATTGACAAGTATCGAAGATTCAAGACAATGATCTACAAGATTATGCAAGCACTTTTCAGACTTCCTACATGATAATTTCCATTCAACCAAACACCAATCAACTTATTTGAAGCAATTCTCTAAACAAATATGAGTGAAATCACAAGAGAGTACTTCATAACTACAAAAGCTAATAGCTCTAAACAAGAGATACATGAAAAACAAGAGAGCTAGCAGCAAGAGCAATTAAAGCTAAACACTCAACACATATAAGTGAAGAACAGGAGTGTTCTACAAAAAAGCGGAGCGTGTCTCTCTCTCAAACAAGAATAATAGGATCCAACATTGAAATGACCAGATAAAAAAACACAAACAAACTGAAAGTAAAAACAAACTGACTCTCCAAGAACAGTACATAATGTGTAAAGGACTAAAAATATAATACCATGAGAGAAACCGATGATTGTCGATGAAGAAGGGGATGCCTTGGGCATCCCCAAGCTTAGATGCTTGTGACTTCTTGAATATTTCAGAGGAGGGTCCATGGGGAGCCTCCCCAATGCTTAGGATTTTATCCCTTCTTGATCTTCCTTCATCACCTCGCACTTGGATACTTGAAAACTTCCTTCACGCAAAACTTATAGCAACTTCATTAGAGGGGTTAGTCCACAAAAACAATATCTTCCTTCAGTTCCAAAGCACATATCATGAACTTATTTTTTTAAACATTAGCTACTGTCACCAAGATCAAAGTCAAGCTCGAGATCTCAAAAGAACTTCACTTTGCCCGTAAAAGAAGCAATGCAAAACTAAGGACAGAATCAGTCAAAAACAGAACAGACTGTAAATATGAATTTTTTTGGGGTACTTCTGAACCTCAAATCAGAAAATTTAAAACTAGAGAAAGGTAGAAAAAGCCTGATTCTTGCTGTAAAATATTGGCAGCCACAGATGACGTTCTATGATTTTTCGGATTTTCGAACAGTGAAGAACAGAAATCTGTTTCTGGACAGCAAACTCATCAATTAGTCATCCTCTCTTTAGAGCCTATTCTTGGCACCAAAAACCAAAACAAAAAGATACAAGAGAGTTGTTACAGAAGTAAAATCTCCCAAAACTCACACAAAATAGTAGGTAAAAATAAAATGGGTTGCCTCCCATAAGCACTTTTCTTTAACGTCTTTTAGCTAAGCAAAAGGATTTTAATGGTGCTCTCATAAGAATAAGAGTTGGAATGCAAAAGAGAGCATCATGAAGCAGATATCAAAGACATTTAAGTCTAACTCTCTTCCTATGCATAGGCATCTTGTAATAAAACAAATCAATGAAGCACAAAGTGGCTAGCATAGGAAAGCAAAACAAGTGCAACTTCAAAACTTTCAACATAAAGGGAGGAGACTTAATATTATTAAGATATATGAAACCATGTCTCCCTCTCTCATAATGACCATTAGGTATTAAAGCAACCAGCATATAAAAGAAAAACAATATAAATCTCAAAACCTTCATCATAGAGAGAGGAAATTTAATAACATGAAAATTTCTATAACCATATTTCCCTCTCTCAAAATAATTCTCAGTAGCATCATGAATAGACTCAACAATATAGCCATCACATAAAACATTCTTATCATGATCTACAAGCATAAAATTATTATTACTCTCCACATAAATATATTCATTATCATTAGTAATAGTGGCAGCAAAACTATCACAGCCATCATTGTAATCATCATAATTTGGAGGCATAGTATAATCATAACAAACTTTATCCTCAATAATAGATGGACCGAAAATATCACATTCATCATTGTAAACATCATATATAGGAGGCATATCATAATCAAAATAAACCTTATCCCCAATAGTAGGTGGAATTAAAATATCACAATTATTATAATCATCATATATTGGAGGCAAAGTATCATCAAAGCAAATTTCCTCCTCAAAGCTCGGGGGACTAAAAATATCATATTCATCAAAACCAGCTTCCCCAAAGCTTAGAATTTTGCATAGCATTAGCAATAATGGTGTCCAAAGAATTCAGGCTAATAACATTGCTACTATCATGATTATTATGCAAACAAAGTTCCATAGGTTTTTTAATTTTCTCCTCAAACACTTCATGTCCTAACTCAAGATAAATTTTATAAAGCTCTCTCATTTTTTTGTTGTTTTCCATTAAACCGAACTAGTGAAAACAAGAGACAAAAAGATTTAATTGCAAGATCTAAAGAAGATACCTTCAAGCACTCACCTCCCCGGCAAGCTTCGTTGCCGGAGTGTGAGTGTCGCTTACCTAACCTCCCCGGTGATGCATGTAAAATGCATACATGAACTTTGCATTATAATACTCATATTTCAATCATATTTGCATCATATGAGGGTTATATCATTGTTTTATAATGATTTTGGGAAGATTTCATAGTTTTCCTATTTTTTTGGAATTAACCCTGCACCGGCAGAAAACCCTATTTTCTATATTTTGATGTTTCAGGGACCCAAACGACGTCCAAATGACCTGGAAATTTACGAGCATCAGTTTTTGGAAGGAACAAAGCGTAGCAGCGAAGGAAGCAAAAAAGTGGAGGCCCGAAGGCCGAAAGAGGTGGGCCCACACGACCAGATTCCTTGGCCGCGTGGGACCCATCAACTTGGCCCTCGTGGCTCCGTTGCCGTCGATCTTTCTTCCAGAAGCTTCGTCTTGACCTAAAACCGACTATAAAAATAGTCCCCCGAGGAGTTTCGTGAGGAGGCGGCGGAGAAACACAAAACCACGAAACAGAGAGTCAGAAGGCTGCAGCCGGAGAAGATCGGAGGGGGGAAATGCCGCCGGAATCACCTCCGGAGGGCTCCACCCCCCTCCGGCGTGTTCATCATCAACATCTACATCAAGATCATCTCCATCTCTTCACTGTAAACTCTTGGCAAACATGATGTATGATGCAATATACTATTCCCTTGATCTATTGTGTCTCCCATCTATGTTTGAGAAGTGATTGGTTCATGGTAATAGTGAAATAGTTCATTGTATGGTTGCATACAAGTTTTGTTATCATTTATGATTGTCTTTATGTACAATATATGAGTGCACGCATATGTTGGGGAATGCATGTAAGGTGATCACCGGTAATGTAATGGAGTGAGGGACACTTGGGGAGACATGTAAACTTGAGACCGAGTCATGAAGTTACTTTATTGGGGGATATACATAGGGGACCTTAGAACTTAAGGCTATGGTGGGACTTTTATGTCTTAATAAATCTTGTGCAGTCATTTACTTGGCCATAAGAACCATCATAAGGGGTTTTAGTTCATTTACTTGGCTACACCTATTTATGGCTCCTTCCTAGAAGAAACAATTAAGACTGAAACATGTGCTTCACTAATTGTGACAACCACACAAATGAAATAACAATTGCTAGAACATTTGCTCTCTTGAGATATTTGCTACTTGAGATATTTGCTACTTGCTAATTTGAGAAACTTGCTTGAGAAAACTGCTTAGAGAAACTTGCTCTAAGAAACTTGCGTTCAAAACTTGATTGAGAAACTTGTTACTAGATAAACCCATTCCACATCACTTGCTTTCATTAGTTAGTTCCTTTCATATTTCAACTTATTGCCGGCCATATAAGAGGGTTATAGGGCTTTAGAGAATAGATAGTTTACCTTCAGCTCCTTGTGGGTTCGACACTCAAATACTTATCGAATTGTGCTAAAGTGATTCCTTGCTCTTGGGGATTATCATGTACTTTTCTGGCCCCGTTGCCGGGGAGCGTTGTGCTAAGCTTTTATTCTTGTTTGCATTGCATACTAACATATAAATCTAAAACACAAAAAAATATATAAAATGGAAAACAACCAAACAATTATAGATCTGTATAATATCTATCTTGAGTTAGGACATGAAGTGTTTGAGGAGAAAATTAGATTTTATTTGCATAACAATCATGTTTGTGGTAGTACTAATTCTTTGAACACCTTTATTGCTAATGCTAAGGAAAACCTTAAGCTTGGGGAAGTTTGTATTTTCAGTCCACCTACTATTGAGGATGAAAGGGATTTAATTGAGTTTGATGATCCATTATGCTCATTAGATGATAAGTCTTTATGTGGTGATTCTATTCAAAACTATGTGGTTATGTTTAACTTTAATGCTTGCAACTATTATGAGAGAGGAAGAGATAAGAATCCCCTTTATGTTTCTATGTTATTTAAAATGCAAGCTATTGATTATTATATGCATTGGTTACCTCAAATTTGTTGTTATTTATTCATATCTAAAATTCCAATGCATAGGAAGAGAGTTAGACTTAAAAGTAAATTGTTTAATATTCTGTTGTGTGTTCCCTATGCTTTAATTTCCTATTCGGTTTGAGCACACCTTTATTTCTTTACAACATGTAAAATATCTTTACCTACTGTTTGGTGACAATTAGTTTAAGATTTTTATTTTATATAAAATTTGGGAAAGTAAATGAGAAGGATGAGTAATGGAGAAGTTGGGGTCGACCTTGAACATGTGTTGTTCATGCCAATGGAACCGTTGCAAAGTCTCTATCATTAAAACTTTTCCCAAAGCTAAAACCAATTAAAAAGAGTGTTTATGTTGTATATATTTGCTTCTCCTTTTGCCTTTTTGCTAAATCAAAAACAACAAAAATATTTTCTTTCTTCTTTGTTTGTTTCTCTTGAATCTTTCTTGGTTCTTTTTTGCTTCTTTTTGATTTTTTTCAGCTTAAGTTTTGGGTTTTTGATTAAAGGTGCTTGTTTACTACTGTAACATCACCTTTGTATCTTATTTTTCATCTTAATGGCAAGAATAACCTCTTTTGAGAGGTAGGATTAAACAATAGCGATTTGCTGTCCAGAAAACAGATTCCTGAGCTTCACTGCGAAACATGTATAAAATCACAGATGAGGAATTTTAACTTGATATTTTACGAAAGAAATATTCAGTTATTACTACACATTCCATTAGTTCAAAGTTTTCTGATTTGAGCAACGTAAGTGCCTCTGAAAATTCACTCTTTACGAGCTGTCCAGTTTTTGACAGATTCTGTCTTTATTTTGCATTACTCTCATTACTTGTGTTTTGTGTGGTTCTATTGATCAAAGAGCAATACACAACCATAGTAATATTAGATAATGTGTAGAATCAACTCATGATATGTCTTTGATGTACCTATGAGGATTTCATTTATGGAGACACTAACCCTTCTAATCAAGTTTTATGATGAGTTTTGTGTGAAGAGAACTTTCAAGTGGAAGAGTTGAGGGTGATGAATAAAGATCACGTGGGACAAACACTCAAGCTTGGGGATGTTATCCCTAGTCGCACACTACATATATCAAATAAGTACAAGAATTCAAGCTTGGGGATGCCAAGCCACCTCACTCCAACCATCTTGATACCAAGTAAGAAGCCTAGCTACATGGCTATAAAGAAAGCGCTTTACGGGAGGCAACCCGGTTGTTTTTATCTTTGATTTTCTTTGTGTCCTCTTGCTGTAACAAGAGACTTAGTTTTTAGTTTTGTTTCTGGAATTTTTAATAAAGTGCCAAGTTTTACTCATTTTGGATTGAAAAAGTTGCTTATTGTATTCGGAGATTTTATTTCAGCACAAATCTGTGCACGGTATGATTTTTCATTCCTATTATCTAACTCCGACTGAGTTGATATCTTAACTGTAACTACTTTTCATCCTCTGTAAGCATGAATTTTCTCAGAATTTTTCGATATATTAAGTAGGGTAGAAACATGTGTTTTGCTGCTGCTGTTTTTCTCGACAGATTCTGTCCTATTTTGTTTGATGCATTCTTTGAACTTTTAAGTTTAATCTTCTTGATTAACTTGAGTTTATGAGGTAGCATACAACATTATACACTTGCTGGACACCTAATATAAATTTATGTTCATGAATTTCTTTTAGCAAGCATTCTATCTTTTGTACCTACTAATGTCACCCCACAGAAAAGAGATGGGAGAAAATTTTGTGTTGAAGTTTTTTCACAGGGATTAGAGGAGATGCACCAAGAGTTATCTAAGGATGGTGAAGACCATAAGTTTGTGGATGTCAAGGCACCCCACAGGACCAAACACTCTCGGTTTGCACATGTCTATTTTCTGTTTTTCTATCAACGCATTACTATCGCATAAACTTGGAGCGTCCTTTTATTGTTCTTTTTATTTTTGTTTTGCTTTTTCGTAAGACGATCACTATCATTTATTTTATGGGAGAGGTGCTAGAATTTTGGGTTTAATTAAGTTGGATGCTATTAAAAATATTGGGATAGGGATGTTTGAGTTGATTCAAAAAGATACATATAGTTGCATGATTCATGTGCTTTTAATGAGTATTAATTTGCAAGTGTTTTATCAAGAGCTATCTCTTATTCATGTTTTGATGCTGAATGTTACTTTACTTTGTTTAACATGGATTGGTTAGTTCTATGGACACTTGTGCATGCATTTAGACGGTCAACTTTCTCCTTTTTGCTAGCCCAAAAATTCCAGCAAATAAAAACTTGTTTTCCAACACCTTCAACCAAAGTTTTTCCAGTGAGTCCACCATATCTACCTATTAGCTTTATGCTATTCCGAGTATGTTTATCATGTTACTTTGTATTATCTATACCTCTGAATTTAAATGCTTATGTTATTGATTGTTATGGGAAAAGTTGGTTAAAAAGCTCTCATGAACTTGATGCACACTTTACTTTTATTGCACTTAATAAACATGAAACATTGTGATTAAAATTATGAACTTGTGGGCTTGACAAGAGTCTTGGTTGGGGTTAGCCCATATGTGCTGTCACATGGCAAGCTTTCAACATCTTCTTAATTATATTTAGTTGATATCATGTACTTTTGTTTATGGATGCCTATCATAGTGCCAAATAAATGTGGAAACTAAGTAAGTTTAAGTAGTTTGTACAAATGGCTAGAGAGACACCTGGGCCGCTAATCTAAGCCATGCATCATTCATGGTGGAAATTTACTTACATGCTATTGTGAACCTTCAGTGATGCACCTCATAATAAAAAAGCTATATCAATAGTAAATAAAAAGGGTGTTGAGATTGTTCATTATGTTTGTTTGTCTTGTCATTTTGACATGGGCTTGTTCCATGTCCTGGGACAAGAGGTACCCCAATTGACCCTCTTGATGATGCTATTTTTACAATGACTTTAACTTGAACTTGCTTTCACTTTAAACTTTAAGCATTCAAGATGTTATGATGGGGGTAATGAGAGCTTGACACCAATGAATACCACATTGCAAGCATTAACTTAAGTAGAAGCATTTGGAAGTTAGATGAAACTTATTCATGTTTTACCTCTACTCATTTATATATCTTTCCAAAGTGTCCATCTTTTATATTCATATTTCATAAGAGTACTCTATGACCATTATAGGATGTTTTTACTTTTCATTATGCATAAATTTGGTCCATAGTACTTTCTTCTATGTTACACTTGGTGAATTATCATTGAACATCCTTACATTGAATATTTGATATCACTTCATAATCCATCTTGTATGTTGCTGCTCCTTTGAAGAATGAATCATTTGACTCTATGTAACAATAGTGATCATCTTTGATATCCATTGATAGTATTAAAATGCAAAGTCCATGTTGGTTTTATCACCTTTATACTCGAGAACGAGTATAGGTTAAGCTTGGGGATGCTGATGCATGTAAAATGCATACATGAACTTTGCATTATAATACTCATATTTCAATCATATTTGCATCATATGAGGGTTATATCATTGTTTTATAATGATTTTGGGAGGATTTCACAGTTTTCCTATTTTTTCTGGAATTAACCCTGCACTGGTAGAAAACCCTATTTTCTATATTTTGATGTTTCAGGGACCCAAACGACGTCCAAATGACCTGGAAATTTACGAGCATCAGTTTTTAGAAGGAACAAAGCGTAGGAGCGAAGGAAGCGAAAAAGTGGAGGCCCGAAGGCCAAAAGAGGTGGGCCCACGCGGCCAGATTACTTGGCCGTGTGGGAGCCATCAACTTGGCCCTCGTGGCTCCGTTGCCATCGATCTTTCTTCTAGAAGCTTCGTCTTGACCTAAAACCGACTATAAAAATAGTCCCCCGAGGAGTTTCGTGAGGAGGCGGCGGAGAAACACTAAACCACGAAACAGAGAGTCAGAAGGTTGTCGCCGGAGAAGATCGGAGGGGGGAAACGCCGCCGGAATCACCTCCGGAGGGCTCCACCCCCCTCTGGCATGTTCATCATCAACATCTGCAGCAAGATCATCTCCATCTCTCCACTGTAAACTCTTGGCAAACACGATGTATGATGCAATATATTATTCCCTTGATCTATTGTGTCTCCCCATCTATGTTTGAGAAGTGATTGGTTCATGGCAATAGTGAAATAGTTCGTTGTTTGGTTGCATACAAGTTTTGTTATCTTTTATGATTGTCTTTATGTACAATATATGAGTGCACACATATGTTGGGGAATGCATGTAAGGTGATCACCAGTAATGTAATGGAGTGAGGGAGACTTGGGGGGACATGTAAACCTGAGACCGAGTCATGAAGTTACTTTATTGGGGGATATACATAGGGGACCTTAGAACTTAAGGCTATGGTGGGACTTTTATGTCTTAATAAATCTTGTGCAGTCATTTACTTGGCCATAAGAACCATCATAAGGGGTTTTAGTTCATTTACTTGGCTACACCTATTTATGGCTCCTTCCTAGAAGAAACAATTAAGACTGAAACATGTGCTTCACTAATTGTGACAACCACACGAATGAAATAACATTTGCTAGAACATTTGCTCCCTTGAGATATTTGCTACTTGAGATATTTGCTACTTGCTACTTTGAGAAACTTGCTTGAGAAAACTGCTTAGAGAAACTTGCTCTAAGAAACTTGCGTTCGAAACTTGATTGAGAAACTTGTTACTAGATAAACCCATTCCACATCACTTGCTTTCATTAGTTAGTTCCTTTCATATTTCAAATTATTGCCTTGCACAAATAGCCATATAAGAGGGTTATAGGGCTTTAGAGAATAGATAGTTTACCTTCAGCTCCTTGTGGGTTCGACACTCAAATACTTATCGAATTGTGCTACAGTGATTCCTTGCTCTTGGGGATTATCACCCGGCAACAGCGCCAGAAAAGAGCTTGATGTCTACTACGCGCTTCTATTCTAGTAGATAGTGTTGGGCCTCCAAATGCAGAGGTTTGTAGGACAGCAGCAATTTTCCCTTAACTGAGTAACCCAAGGTTTATCGAATCCACGCGAGGAAGAGGTTGAATGTATCCCCTCTCAAACAACCCTGCAATTAAGATACAAGAAGTCTCTTGTGTCCCCAACACACCTAATAAAATTGTCAGTTATATAGGTGCACTAGTTCGGCGAAGAGATAGTAAAATGCAAGTGATATGGATGGTAACAAGTGAATTTGTAATTCGGTAATAAAAATGGCAGCAAGCAAACATGTAACAAAAGTGACTAGAAACGGTGTTCCGATGATTGGAAACAAGGCCTAGGGATCATACTTTCGCTAGGGATCTCTCTCAACATGTTAACACAACTGAAAACAAGCAAGTGCTACTCGGAATTATACTTCTCCTTGATAAAACAAGGGTATTATGCGTAGGGCTACAAAAACACACCTCAAAGTCTGAGTAAACAAACACCACAATTCCACAAAGAATAATCCATGGTAATTATCACTCTAGATAATCTATCAAGGAGTCACACACACGCGCCCCATTCTGTCACCAAGGCTTTGTGTTGTCACTAACTCCGGAAATTATACTAGACAAACCAATGAGTAGCATAACATTACATATGAATTCAGCCGTACTAACAATGCTCACGATCACATAAGTATCACACCATGGGAGAGAGATAACCACATTGGTACTAGTAGAGCCCACAGCCCCGATGAAGAACTACTCCCGCTGCATCACGGGAGGCAGCAACGGTGATGAAGATGACTCCGGGGGCAATTCCCAATCCCGGTAGGGTGCCGGAACATGAACTTCTGTCCCCCGAATTAGGGTTTTTGGTGGTGGCGGCGCTCAGGAACTTTTCTGGAGAAATCGATCGGTGTTCTGACATTTTTAGGTCAGGGGTAAGTATATAGGCGAAGAGGCGACGCAGGCTAGAAAGAAAACAAAGATGAGTCCTCGGACGAGGGAGAAGATGGGGTGTGGCGACGGTGGACGGGAGACGGGCGGGGCTGCTACTGCTACTCGGGACTTGCCTGCTCCCGCTACTCTCAACAGGGCACCGCTGCCAGACCAACAGCTAGCTGCTTGAATCGCGGTTCCTTGTATCGATTCAAGAGTTTGCTAGCTGCTCTCAATCTTGTGTAAGTTAGCTTGCTTGAATCCATGTGTTGGTAGTGCTAGCTTGTATGCATCGATGTGTTCAGCGCCGCCGTGCTCAGGGAGCTCCTCAATGAGACGAGACGCACGCCGTGCTCAGGTTGCATCTGGATAGCCCCTCATCGCGCTCAGGCAACTCCTCAACGAGACGCACGCCGCGCTACGGCGCCGTGACGACGTCCACCTTGCCACCATGCGGGAGGAGGTGGAGCAGCTCGGCGAGGCGGAGTAACGGGAAGTGGCAGTGCGTGACGGCGACCTCGGCCAGCGTGGGCGATGCATGGGGCAGGAGCAACGCCCTGCAGAGGTCCGTCCATGTTGGCGGCGTCAAGGCGCTTAGCCGCGACGGCCTGGCTCGTCGGACCGGCGTCGGCGTGGTCACGCGCCTCCTAATATTCATGCCCACAAGATGTTTTTGATAATGTAGGGAAGTAAAAAAGAAAAGTATCACTAGTAGGAAAAAGCCTACCGCTAGCAAACTAAATTTGCCTAGCGCTGGCGAACAAGGGGTCCGCCAGCACTACTACGCTAGTGGTAAGAAGTTACCGCTGGCAAACAGGCGTTCACCAGCGGTAATGCATCTTACTGCTGGCGCACAAGCCGGGCGTTCGCCAGCGGTATAGTTTCCAGGTTTTAAAAAAACTGACAACACCGGCCATGGGCCTGGCATGCCGACCGGCTCCTCGCCTGACGTTCCGGGGCACCTCCGGCCACGGCCACGAGCCTGGCATGCCGACCAGCTCCTCGTCTTGCGCCCAACGTGTCCGGCCCTCGATCCCTCGCAGTCGGCGCTTGATCGTCTCGAACTTGGCCTTCTCGAGCGTGACGGCCCCGTGCTGCCTCCGTCATCTCCGCTCGATCCCGTCGGAGAGGATGCTGAAGGGGAAAAGCACGAGCACCGGGAGGACGGGATCCGGTCTTGGTGGAGGAGGCAGGCGGAGGGCAGCACGCACCGGTGGAAGGACAAAGGTTGGGGGCGGCGACCTCGCCTGGGTGGCGTGCTGGCTGGTGACCGCCTCGGCGCGGGGGTCTACCGTCGACGAGTAGTGGAGGCGGCACGCGGAAGTCCTCCCGGCGGCGAGCAGGATGCAACGCGACGGGGTGACCCATGCGGCGGCACGCTAGAGCTGCGAGGCGGCGGTCGCCGATGGAGAAGAGGGACGAGGGTCCTACCGGGAGGCGCAAGTGGCATCCTTGCCAGTAGGTGCACGGAGGTGGGGGGCTTGCCGGGAGGTGCGCAGGGGCATCGGTCTGGCTGGCAGGCACGGGGCGCGGGGAGCGGTGGTGGCCGGGGAAGCGAACCGGAAAATAGAAGGGAGGAGGATAAGGAGGAGAGAGAGGATGCAAAACGAGAAAAGAGAGAAGGGGGAGGATAAGGATAAGGAGGATCGTGTGGTGGCCTGGGTGGGCGACGCGCCCGTGCGGGGCTAACTACCCAATGATAACTGTTGATGGCGGACTTGTTTTATTATGCGCCAGAGGTACCCGTGATACCGCTGGCGCACCAGAGGTACAGCTCGCCAGCGCTAGTTGGCGCTGCTCGGTCGCTGCTACCACTGGTGGACTGCGCTTCTCATGCGCCAGCGGTAAGGGCAATACCACTGGTGAACAGGATGAGCGGTGCGCCAGCAGTAGTTAGAGCTGTTGAGGCCGTCCTGGCCCGCCATTACTGCTGGCGCACACCGTGTCTGGTGCGCCAGCGGTAAGGCCCATACCACTGGCGAACATAAAATCGTTGCACCAATGCTATATACCGCTAACGCATGTTTTATTTGGTTCGCCAGCGGTAGCCTGGCGGCTATAAGCCTTTTCCTACTAGTGTATGGATCAAATTTGGGGAGTGCGAGTGGGGAGAGGCGCCCCCCATAGGCGTCGTCTCGTCCAGACAGCCCCCATAGAGCCTGTTCCAGCACCAATCCGGACAAGATATGGGGGTGACGAGTGGAGATGCTCTTAAGAGCAACTCTATCCGGCCCCCTGAGAGACCCCCCAGGACCCCTTTTCTTCCCCCGGTGGAAGCTTTTTCTCCCAGTCGGCCCCCAAGGTCTCGTTTTCTGTCAATTTTGGCCCAAAAGTCATCCATCGTTTTCAGGCCGAACCCATCACACCGGGGTGCGTCTGGGGGGCACTGGCAGGACGAAAAAGCCACGTGGGCCAGCTCTGTTGGCGAGACAACACAGATTCCCCACCGAGATTCACCCCTCTTGTATTTTTTCCCACTGCCGTTGGCACCACCTCCCTCCCCTCCCGCCGCGAACGCTCTGCTAGAAAGGGCACCCTCCGCCACGAATCACGCCGCACCAAATCATCCACCTTTGTCATGTCTTGGATCACGGACACCAGGAGTAAAGGATACCCCTTTTTAAGTTCGGCTCGGGGCGCGAAGGAGGCTGGGAGACGCCAACTTCCGGGAGAACCTCGTCAAGATCTCCGATCTACGTACTAGCAAGCAACACAGAGACACAAGGAGTTTACCCAGGTTCAGGCCGCCCGGAGGCTAAAATCCCTACTCCCGCATGTCTGGATTGAGTGGATCATCATTGTGTGGCTTACAGAGGTGGTGGCGGGTGAGAACCCGGGAGGTGTTGGCTAGAGGTTGAAGACGAGCAGATCCTTTCCCAGAGGAGATCACCTCTCGCCTAAGCTAGTCCTGACTGGTGCACTACCTAGCCTAGCCTCCCACTCTCTGGAATTCCGTCCTTCTGTATTCCCCGTCCTCCGGTGCCTTGGTCCTCCTTTTATAGGCTAAGGGGATCCCACAAGGGCACCTTTGGAGGCGAAGGGGTTTTAGGCGGGAAAACCCCTCTGGGTTCTTCTTATGGGGCGACGTGACCTCTTCTCGTCCAAGTATTCTTCTGAAGGGGGTTAGGTGCGGTCGCCCACCTTTTGGAGGGAGGGCAGACAAAGGCTGACACCTTTACAGACCGTGTCCCCGCGTGGAGCCTCCATCTTCTTGGCGCCCAAGTCTTCTAGGAGCTTCCAGTAGGAGCTGGCAAGCTTATCTTCTTCGCATGTACGCAGGTTGGAGCCCGGGGGTGAGCCTGGCCTCCTGCCGGGCGTCCGGGTCCCCGGGACCTCCGCGTCGTCTGTCGGGTTGAGGGTAACCCCAAAAGGCCACCCGGTCCATAGCCGTGATTGTCGATGCTGTCCTTGTCCGGTTGCCGTGGGGCAGATGGGGAGGCCCATATGCCGGTCTTGAATCCTTGCCTTGTTCGCCTTCTTGGTGGGCCCACTGGTGGTGGACCCACTTTGACCGTATCAGGGGTACCCCGGGTTCCACTGTTGCGACAACCTCCATATCCCTGTTGCCCGAGTTTTCGCGGTGAATAGGCGTCACGATCAAGCTTCGCGCACACCATGCCCACGAGGTGTTTGTGGGGACCCCGAACTAGCTGTCCGAAATACCCTTGTGCCTACATCAGCGATCCCATGATCAGTGTGTCGCTGAGCACAATCAAACTGGTAATCAAGGAACATCCATAATTACCGAAGGAATATACTTACTTGATTGAAGTCATACTCTTCAATAGGTTCTTGCATCGGAAATCACCAAACAACGTGGAGCCCAAGTCATTCGCCTTAACCCTACAGGCAACTGACTGGGAAGCGCCCTAGTTCGCATTGACGTCATTTCCTTCTCCTCCTTCAAGCTACTCTTCCTTAAAATCTGGCTAAGACAATAGCCAGGGACGAAACCAATATGAGTATAATGGGAATTGTACTCGCAAACTACTCCTCTACTGAGTATGCACCAATTTTAAGTTGTTGCCTATAGCACTTTTAGTTATTACTCTATCTCTATATCTCTGTTGAAAAAGACCTCTATATCTTTGTTGAAAAGAGAAGGATAGACTTTTGTTTAATAAAACTGTGTTTGAAAACTCTATAACTTTATTTGAAAAAGGCAAGAAGAATTTCATAGCTTTTCGTGACCCTCGTATATTTTTCGAAAACATCTATAGCCTTTGTTGGAAAAGAAAAGAAGGCTTTTAGATCTTTTTCCCATAAAATTGTCTTTGTAAAGAGTTTCTTTTTAAAAGTGTTTTTCCCGAAAATAGATGTTTGTTAAAAAAAGTAAGAAGTCCCTTTTTAAAAACGTTTTTCCCGAAAAATCACCATTTTGTTTATTTATCCAAAACTCCTCCTTTTCCCGACCATGTCTCATCATGGTCCATTTATTTTCCAACAACTCATACCACTCTCTTTGGTATAGTTGGGTAACAGCATCTCCACTTTTGTTTCCTTTTCTTAAACTTTTCCAAAACTTGCACATCTTTGTAAAACTTTGCACATGGTCTAGTAGGGCCTCCCAACTGTCCATATCCGAGGACTCGGCTATTCGAATAGTTTTACCCTCTGCAGAGGTAGCACGCTTTTCCCACACCCATCCGGTAGCTCATCGTGTCTGCCACGTCCCGCCATACAAGGTGTATGCGAAGTTGAACCACCGGCCATAGCCTTTCCTTTGCTCATGCTAGTATAGGACCCTGCCCGTACGAATTCACCATTCCTTCAACACCTAGTACAGGATCCCCCGTCGAGGAACCTAGATGTAAGGACTCGTAGTTTTGCCCGGCGAGCACGAAGCCCTTCAATCCCTCAATCCCTCAGATTGCCGGGACCCAGGTCAGGGGTTAGAGTCGCCATGCTCATCCCCTCATGCATAACGGAGTCGTCTCCGTCGATGAGGTATCCAGTACTAACACGAGCAAATTATATGACTACGCCCGTTCCCATATTTGGGTAGATGTGGTCGCACAGATTATCGGCTGGTCGACGTAAGTACTAGGACACAATGTGCATTTTTTATAAACAACTCCCTTTATCACTTCTCCACTTTAACACCGATAACTCGGCATTTTCTCATCAACTAGGTACTTTAAAAAGGAGTTTGGAATAATCATATTTTTCCCATCCTATAGTGTTAAGTATCTACTCTACATTCTACATAGGGTGATAAAGCAGTTTTCATATCCTTTGTGAAAAGGCTTTTCAGAAAATCAATACCACTACTTTAGGAACTTGCATGTGATTAAATTAGAGGTATGTAAATGCAAGCTCAGCGAAGTAGCTTGCCTGTTTTCAGCATAATGTCCCTGGACTTCTCCTTACTGATCAAAGAAATAAACTCCGGTTCTTCTCCAATAAATCCTTTCCAAGGATCACTCCGGTAGCGTTTATATCTAGCGTCGCAAAAGGGAAAGAACACAATCAACACACAGTAGGACACTCCAACAACAAACATCAAGCAACACTAACAAACAACAATCATGAGAGAAGATTATTATCTACCAAACAAGTTTGGGCAATCACCAACCCTACTCATGTTTAAGAATTATGAGTAAGAATGTGATTAAGCATCTTTATTTAAACAGGAAATACTTCAGACAAAAGTTAAGCCACTTATTATTCTCCTTACCAAGCTAAGGTAGAGATATTACTAGATACCCAAGCTAGTACTCATCTTAAAGACAACCAAGTTATCAAGCAAGGCAATTATATTAATCACACAAAATACTCTAATCATCAGAATAAACAAGCAACACATACTATTTCTAAACCACTCAATCAAGCTTCACAACAATTCTCAAGCATCACACATAGCTACTGTACTCACAAAGCCACACAATTTGAATTCAATTTGATTTAATTATCTATTATTTAATTGTGTCACAATTATGGCAGAAACTAGGGTTTCATATTTAATTACATAACTTGAGTTCTGTTGGCCACAAAAATATGAACTAAAATTCTATGGATTATAGCTACTAATGTGTAGAAGCTAACCCAATTGGATTTAACTCAATTTGAGTTATTAAACTCCCTGTATAAATGTTTTAATCCATAATGTTGGTTTTCTTGTTTTTGCTACAACTCAAGTTAATTGTATTCAAAAATTAAATCCTTTTAGGGGTAACTAGTATTGCTTAAATGTGAGTTAACAAAATTGGTTTGACCTCATTTGGATTAGTAGAGTATCAGAAACAAACAAGTTTAGATTCCGTACCTTCTGTGGTATTTTTAATATCGTTATTTATCTATTAACCTAAATGGGGTGAAACCACTTTAGTTAGTTATATAATTTCATAAGCTTTCCAGAACATTTTCATTTGCTATTTTTAGATTCCTAGATCTCAAGATATTGAATTTCAAAGTTCTAATCAATTTTCTGACAGAGAAATTTCCCTATTTTAAGTTTATCGATTAGCACATTTGTCATTTTAATTTTGAATCAGGGAATTACCCTACATGATCATGGCTTGCATCTCTGTGAAGATGGCATATTCTTCTAGCTACAAGATTTTAGTTTGCTATTTTTAGGCCTCTGGTTCAATAGCAATTTGCATGGGAAAAGGGCTAGGTTCTGTTATTTCATGTGGTGGAATAATCCGATTAGCTATCTTCCTCGGATTATATCTTTTATCTAGATTTTATTTTGGGGTTCACAATACTTGTTCATGGTAGTACACTAACTATACTAACATTACATGCCACTACTAACATCCAAATAAATTAAGATTAATTTCTATGATTGGATCAAAAGGCCTAAGCAGTAATCTGTTTTCAGAAGTTTCTGAAAACAGACATAACATAGATAATTTTTCCTCATGTTTCCATTGATCTAAACTAATTATTTTGGAAATCTAAAAGTTGCATCTGAATCTATGTAACTTGCTCTTTCTAACCATGCAAAGATTTCAAATTTTGGTAGGGAATATTTCTCAGAATTTGCATGCAAAGTTAGCTACTCTAAACTGGTTTTCAGACTTAACAGATTTTCAGATAAAATCGAATCGGTACGTTGCCGTTGGATCAAGATCCAACGGCCAGGGACGCGCGCATCGGCGACGATCCACAGAACGGCGGCGCCGTCGTGGCCGGCGATGGTGGATGGCGGAGTAGGGCTCACCTAGGGCTTCTGGAGATGGGGTAGACGGCGGAGGCGGTGTGGAGGTCACGGGAGAAGTGAGGGGGAGAGGAACACGGCGCGGCCGTGGTCATCGTCCACCTCTGGCCGTGGACGGCGCGGCGTGTGCAGCACGGCCACGAGCAGCAGTGGTACGGCAACACGGCGCAGCCCTCCTGGCGGTGCATGAGGAAGTGGCGGTGAGTGGAGAGGCAGTGGTGTGGAGTGTGTAGAGGTCGAGGGGCTCGGGGTGCTTATAAAGCCGAAGCCCGGTCCATGGTGAGCGCGGTGCAGGAGAGGTGCAGAGGGAGAGAGAGGTCTAGGGGCGGTGCCACCATGCCCTAGAGGCTTCGTGGAACACGGGGAGTTGCTGGGCGGTGCTGTGTCGGCGGGGGAGGCAGTGGATGATCGGGGCCGGCAGTGGCGCTCTGCCATGGCGGCGTGCGCACGGGCGGGGGCAAGAGCACGCCGTGGACAGCTCGGGGATGGTGTGGTCTCTTCCAGTAGGGGCAGAGGGGCGCGAGGAAAGGGTCGGGCGAGGCAATGGGCTAGGTGGGCGGCTACGTGGTCTCCTCCATAGGAGCAAGCACGATGGCATGGCTACAGCACGGCTGCTCCCTGGCATCGACACACCATGCCGACCACTGGGTCACTCCCTTGATGCTCTGGTGCTCGAGGGATGATCAGAGAGTGGAGAGGAGCAACGGGGTGTAGGGAATCGACGAATAAACCTCGAATTAGCTCGATTTGATCTCGAATTGGATTGATTTGGGGAAGAACAGGGAGGTGCTCACCACCTGTTCGACCAAATGCCACAACCGAATTTAAATTCACATTTTTGAAATTGGTTTCCAAGTTTGACTTCATATATATTAATAGGGATTTTTGGTGCTATGATGGGATTTTTTTGATAAGTGCATCATAGCACATTTTGTGATTTGGTAAGATTAAAGAAAGAAATAGAAATGCAAATTAAATTTTTTGAAATATATTTTGAAGAGGGAAGAAATATTAGAGCAAAGTGGGAGTGAGCACTATGTCACCCCACTGATTTCTGGTTTAAGAGAAAATATTAATTTCTCACTGGGAGAAATTTGTGTGGCACTTGTCCTATTATTTTATGTGTTGATGCTTTGCTTTTGTTTCTTTTCTTTTCCTCATATTTCTATTTAACAATCACACACATCAAAACACAACAATATTAACATCACAATCATGACCACACAATTCAAACAAGAATAAATCACACCACCATTTCCATAACTAATGATACTATCTTATAAAAATGACCACACTCAATTATGACAAGATGAGGTTTAAGAAATATCACAACTCATAATTTATTTTTTTCAAAAAGGTTTGAGAAAGGAAATATGTGGGGTAATATATTTCCCACTAGAGTTGTTTTCAAATGGAGTGGAAATCAGAATTTAGAAAAGGGGAGTTGCATATACATGCAAAATATCATGGTTAGCTTTAGATAGGAGATAACATATAGATCTCCATATTTTTGGGAACACGTAATTTTGGAAATACTTTTACTTTCTCAACTAAAGGGTATTTTATTTGTTGCTGAAATCAAACATCATTGAAATAGACTTTGGCCAAAATAAGATTAGAAAAAGAATATATGGAATCTACTCTTGTCATAACATGAGCACCAAGTTTAATATATTTTTACTTGGGTTGAGTTCTTAGACTAATATTTACTAGTCAAACAACTTAAACAAGTCACACAAGGTCAAACAGAACAATATAAAGGAAAACACAATCATTAGTGAAGTATTTCAAAAAAAAATTGTTGGTTCTGAATTTTGGGTCCCGTTAATCCTTATTTTAAATTTGGGATGTTACAAATCCTTCCCCCCTTAAAATAAATCTCGTCCTGAGATTTTGCCCGGGGTACGGGGGAGTACGAGGGCACGGGTTTTGGGCTGGTATACTTCCGAGGTCGTTGCTTCTTCAGTGAGGTCGCCAGGTGAGATATTGACAAATTGACGTTGCGAGGTCGTTCCTTGTCGATAATTTTCCCTGATGGGTTCAGATTCTGGATGATAGGGTTGACTTGACGATCGATGCTGATGGATAGTCTTGGTTAGCTGTTTCCAGTTTCTACGAGGCTGAGGCGCAAGGAACTAATTATTACCACGTTCTTGTATACCCATTGCAGGTCTTCCCCCCTTAAAAAGGGGTTTTTAATCGGTCTTGCTGAAGTTTGCAGCTGGAGTTGACTTGGAGGCATTGTTCTTCTTGAGTAGCTTGACGATCTTCGTCTTGGTTGTCACTCCTTGGTGCTTGGGGTTGGTGCAGATATCACTTCCTGATATTGTCGCCTTACGAGGGTTGCAGGAAGAGACGCATGGTTTTCAGGATGCGCCGAGTTTGCGTACTTGACTCTCTCCGGTTTCTAGTTAGAAAAAGGATGTTATAAACATCTAAATTCATCTGGACTTGCCTGGTGGTTGATGTTGTCCACAGCAGGTGCTTACGTCGTTTGATTCTTCTGAGTATTCCATTGGTTAATTGTCTTCATGCTTGTCCTTCTTTAGGTGAGTAAAGGAGGAACTTCAATGCTGACTTCTTTGGTTCTTGAGCTCCATGAAGCGTTGGTAAGAATCTTAAGAAGTACAGTCTAGAGTATCGAGCTTCCAGAGGAATCTAAAAGTCAGTACAAGGACCCTAAAGGTAAGTGGTTTGGTCTGCTGTTTAGCAAGGGTACGAGGGTCGCATTCTCGGTTAACCTTAAAAAGTTAGAGAAAGGGCTTCATGTCAACAGTCGCTGCTCGTGCTTTCTTGAGTCCTCCTTCGGTGTGATTGGTCGAGGAAAGTTGAAAAGGATGATTGCTAGATAGGTAACGTTGACGATGGTTGCTTCCTGGTTCAATTCCGCACAGATGGTCTTCAGTGTTGATCGACTTCGGCCTTGATGATGGCGATCTTCTCACTACCAACTATATGTGATTCTTTCTATATCACCTCTCTTTTTGTCAAAACTTGTGGTTAGATAAGGCCAGTTAGTACTGTCACAAACTGGGGTTAGATGTTAATCTAGAATTTGGTAAGTTGGTTCAAAAAGTCACTGCTTAATGGACCTTAGAAAAAGTTAGTGAAGAATCTTCACACCAGTTGTTTTCCAAACAGGTACCTTTGTCTTTCTTGTTTCGACTAGTTGAGTCGTGTTGAACTAAGATTTTTGTTCGGCCGATAACGTCGATGGCGTCCTTTTCCCTGGGGTAAGCTCATGTTGACGATCTTCAAAGTTGGTTTCCTTCAAGATCTTGACGCACTTGCTCCAGATGGTGCATGAAGTCCATGGTCTGACTTGCCGGGTAGGTTACAAAACTTTTCGGCTATTTGGCTAAGGATCGGGGGTCTTTTGTATCTTGCGAAACTGTCAGATCTTAACGGGAGATGGTTTAGATGAGAGGGAAAACATTTTAGAAAGATTTTCCCTTGGCGGGTTTACATCCGCAACAAGGTGCAACTATGATGAAGAGTTAAAGAAGAGAAGTTTGAGATTACTTTGTGCTGCCGACAAGGCGTGATAGTGAACACACAAGAAAAACAACACACACACGGAGAACTTGCAAACAACACACAAGCATATTACACCCAAGCAAGGTGCACAAAAGGTACGTCTAGTACCAACGGACGCCTAATACTCGTGGTAGTCGGGGTAACCAAGGTTCCTATCATAAGTTTTTCCTATGGGTCGTTGTTAAACATGGCTGGTGGAGTCTTCATCTTATCGCCTTAGTCTTCCACTGGAGAAATTTAGATCGTCGAAGTTGTAACTTGAGTAGAATTGTTGATGTTGAGCTGAGGTCTTCGGAGGTTTGTTGCTTTGTTGACACTGACGATCTTGGCATTTGCAAATCAATCACCTTGATGTTGAATGTCGAGGATTTGGGATGGAACCTTCTTCTCCTTCTGGCTACTGGTCAGTTAGGTCTCACTTGGGTTCATCGTCAAGTATATATGTTGGTTTTGAATGAAGGTAAGATAATAGAAGAATGCCTTTGAAAATCTTAAAATAGAGGGGTAAGACGTTGAAATATTTGAGGAGATGAGAAGAGCGAAGCCGTTTTCGGACTTCTCTAGATAAAATATATTTTGGTAGTAATATATTTTTAACAAAAATATTTGCTTTCCTAACTAACGTCCATTCTAACTAAGGTCTCCTACAGTCAGGATTGCTCTGATACCAAGTCTGTGGGGACCCCGAACTAGCTGTCCGAAATACCCTTGTGCCTACATCAGCGATCCCATGATCAGTGTGTCGCTGAGCACAATCAAACTGGTAATCAAGGAACATCCATAATTACCGAAGGAATATACTTACTTGATTGAAGTCATACTCTTCAATAGGTTCTTGCAGCGGAAATCACCAAACAACGTGGAGCCCAAGTCATTCGCCTTAACCCTACAGGCAACTGACTGGGAAGCGCCCTAGTTCGCATTGACGTCATTTCCTTCTCCTCCTTCAAGCTACTCTTCCTTAAAATCTGGCTAAGACAATAGCCAGGGACGAAACCAATATGAGTATAATGGGAATTGTACTCGCAAACTACTCCTCTACTGAGTATGCACCAATTTTAAGTTGTTGCCTATAGCACTTTTAGTTATTACTCTATCTCTATATCTCTGTTGAAAAAGACCTCTATATCTTTGTTGAAAAGAGAAGGATAGACTTTTGTTTAATAAAACTGTGTTTGAAAACTCTATAACTTTATTTGAAAAAGGCAAGAAGAATTTCATAGCTTTTCGTGACCCTCGTATATTTTTCGAAAACATCTATAGCCTTTGTTGGAAAAGAAAAGAAGGCTTTTAGATCTTTTTCCCATAAAATTGTCTTTGTAAAGAGTTTCTTTTTAAAAGTGTTTTTCCCGAAAATAGATGTTTGTTAAAAAAAGTAAGAAGTCCCTTTTTAAAAACGTTTTTCCCGAAAAATCACCATTTTGTTTATTTATCCAAAACTCCTCCTTTTTCCCGACCATGTCTCATCATGGTCCATTTATTTTCCAACAACTCATACCACTCTCTTTGGTATAGTTGGGTAACAGCATCTCCACTTTTGTTTCCTTTTCTTAAACTTTTCCAAAACTTGCACATCTTTGTAAAACTTTGCACATGGTCTAGTAGGGCCTCCCAACTGTCCATATCCGAGGACTCGGCTATTCGAATAGTTTTACCCTCTGCAGAGGTAGCACGCTTTTCCCACACCCATCCGGTAGCTCATCGTGTCTGCCACGTCCCGCCATACAAGGTGTATGCGAAGTTGAACCACCGGCCATAGCCTTTCCTTTGCTCATGCTAGTATAGGACCCTGCCCGTATGAATTCACCATTCCTTCAACACCTAGTACAGGATCCCCCGTCGAGGAACCTAGATGTAAGGACTCGTAGTTTTGCCCGGCGAGCACGAAGCCCTTCAATCCCTCAATCCCTCAGATTGCCGGGACCCAGGTCAGGGGTTAGAGTCGCCATGCTCATCCCCTCATGCATAACGGAGTCGTCTCCGTCGATGAGGTATCCAGTACTAACACGAGCAAATTATATGACTACGCCCGTTCCCATATTTGGGTAGATGTGGTCGCACAGATTATCGGCTGGTCGACGTAAGTACTAGGACACAATGTGCATTTTTTATAAACAACTCCCTTTATCACTTCTCCACTTTAACACCGATAACTCGGCATTTTCTCATCAACTAGGTACTTTAAAAAGGAGTTTGGAATAATCATATTTTTCCCATCCTATAGTGTTAAGTATCTACTCTACATTCTACATAGGGTGATAAAGCAGTTTTCATATCCTTTGTGAAAAAGCTTTTCAGAAAATCAATACCACTACTTTAGGAACTTGCATGTGATTAAATTAGAGGTATGTAAATGCAAGCTCAGCGAAGTAGCTTGCCTGTTTTCAGCATAATGTCCCTGGACTTCTCCTTACTGATCAAAGAAATAAACTCCGGTTCTTCTCCAATAAATCCTTTCCAAGGTTCACTCCGGTAGCGTTTATATCTAGCGTCGCAAAAGGGAAAGAACACAATCAACACACAGTAGGACACTCCAACAACAAACATCAAGCAACACTAACAAACAACAATCATGAGAGAAGATTATTATCTACCAAACAAGTTTGGCAATCACCAACCCTACTCATGTTTAAGAATTATGAGTAAGAATGTGATTAAGCATCTTTATTTAAACAGGAAATACTTCAGACAAAAGTTAAGCCACTTATTATTCTCCTTACCAAGCTAAGGTAGAGATATTACTAGATACCCAAGCTAGTACTCATCTTAAAGACAACCAAGTTATCAAGCAAGGCAATTATATTAATCACACAAAATACTCTAATCATCAGAATAAACAAGCAACACATACTATTTCTAAACCACTCAATCAAGCTTCACAACAATTCTCAAGCATCACACATAGCTACTGTACTCACAAAGCCACACAATTTGAATTCAATTTGATTTAATTATCTATTATTTAATTGTGTCACAATTATGGCAGAAACTAGGGTTTCATATTTAATTACATAACTTGAGTTCTGTTGGCCACAAAAATATGAACTAAAATTCTATGGATTATAGCTACTAATGTGTAGAAGCTAACCCAATTGGATTTAACTCAATTTGAGTTATTAAACTCCCTGTATAAATGTTTTAATCCATAATGTTGGTTTTCTTGTTTTTGCTACAACTCAAGTTAATTGTATTCAAAAATTAAATCCTTTTAGGGGTAACTAGTATTGCTTAAATGTGAGTTAACAAAATTGGTTTGACCTCATTTGGATTAGTAGAGTATCAGAAACAAACAAGTTTAGATTCCGTACCTTCTGTGGTATTTTTAATATCGTTATTTATCTATTAACCTAAATGGGGTGAAACCACTTTAGTTAGTTATATAATTTCATAAGCTTTCCAGAACATTTTCATTTGCTATTTTTAGATTCCTAGATCTCAAGATATTGAATTTCAAAGTTCTAATCAATTTTCTGACAGAGAAATTTCCCTATTTTAAGTTTATCGATTAGCACATTTGTCATTTTAATTTTGAATCAGGGAATTACCCTACATGATCATGGCTTGCATCTCTGTGAATATGGCATATTCTTCTAGCTACAAGATTTTAGTTTGCTATTTTTAGGCCTCTGGTTCAATAGCAATTTGCATGGGAAAAGGGCTAGGTTCTGTTATTTCATGTGGTGGAATAATCCGATTAGCTATCTTCCTCGGATTATATCTTTTATCTAGATTTTATTTTGGGGTTCACAATACTTGTTCATGGTAGTACACTAACTATACTAACATTACATGCCACTACTAACATCCAAATAAATAAATATTAATTTCTATGATTGGATCAAAAGGCCTAAGCAGTAATCTGTTTTCAGAAGTTTCTGAAAACAGACATAACATAGATACTTTTCCTCATGTTTCCATTGAGCTAAACTAACTATTTTGGAAATCTAAAAGTTGCATCTGAATCTATGTAACTTGTTCTTTCTAACCATGCAAAGATTTCAAATTTTGGTAGGGAATATTTCTCAGAATTTGCATGCAAAGTTAGCTACTCTAAACTGGTTTTCAGACTTAACAGATTTTCAGATAAAATCGAATCGGTACGTTGCCGTTGGATCAAGATCCAACGGCCAGGGACGCGCGCATCGGCGACGATCCACAGAACGGCGGCGCCGTCGTGGCCGGCGACGGTGGATGGCGGAGTAGGGCTCACCTAGGGCTTCTGGAGATGGGGTAGACGGCGGAGGCGGTGTGGAGGTCACGGGAGAAGTGAGGGGGAGAGGAACACGGCGCGGCCGTGGTCATCGTCCACCTCTGGCCGTGGACGGCGCGGCGTGTGCAGCACGGCCACGAGCAGCAGTGGTACGGCAACACGGCGCAGCCCTCCTGGCGGTGCATGAGGAAGTGGCGGTGAGTGGAGAGGCAGTGGTGTGGAGTGTGTAGAGGTCGAGGGGCTCGGGGTGCTTATAAAGCCGAAGCCCGGTCCATGGTGAGCGCGGTGCAGGAGAGGTGCAGAGGGAGAGAGAGGTCTAGGGGCGGTGCCACCATGCCCTAGAGGCTTCGTGGAACACGGGGAGTTGCTGGGCGGTGCTGTGTCGGCGGGGGAGGCAGTGGATGATCGGGGCCGGCAGTGGCGCTCTGCCATGGCGGCGTGCGCACGGGCGGGGGCAAGAGCACGCCGTGGACAGCTCGGGGATGGTGTGGTCTCTTCCAGTAGGGGCAGAGGGGCGCGAGGAAAGGGTCGGGCGAGGCAATGGGCTAGGTGGGCGGCTACGTGGTCTCCTCCATAGGAGCAAGCACGATGGCATGGCTACAGCACGGCTGCTCCCTGGCATCGACACACCATGCCGACCACTGGGTCACTCCCTTGATGCTCTGGTGCTCGAGGGATGATCAGAGAGTGGAGAGGAGCAATGGGGTGTAGGGAATCGACGAATAAACCTCGAATTAGCTCGATTTGATCTCGAATTGGATTGATTTGGGGAAGAACAGGGAGGTGCTCACCACCTGTTCGACCAAATGCCACAACCGAATTTAAATTCACATTTTTGAAATTGGTTTCCAAGTTTGACTTCATATATATTAATAGGGATTTTTGGTGCTATGATGGGATTTTTTGATAAGTGCATCATAGCACATTTTGTGATTTGGAAAGATTAAAGAAACAAATAGAAATGTAAATTTAGATTTTTGAAATATATTTTGAAGAGGGAAGAAATATTAGAGCAAAGTGGGAGTGAGCACTATGTCACCCCACTGATTTCTGGTTTAAGAGAAAATATTAATTTCTCACTGGGAGAAATTTGTGTGGCACTTGTCCTATTATTTTATGTGTTGATGCTTTGCTTTTGTTTCTTTTCTTTTCCTCATATTTCTATTTAACAATCACACACATCAAAACACAACAATATTAACATCACAATCATGACCACACAATTCAAACAAGAATAAATCACACCACCATTTCCATAACTAATGATACTATCTTATAAAAATGACCACACTCAATTATGACAAGATGAGGTTTAAGAAATATCACAACTCATAATTTATTTTTTTCAAAAGGTTTGAGAAAGGAAATATGTGGGGTAATATATTTCCCACTAGAGTTGTTTTCAAATGGAGTGGAAATCAGAATTTAGAAAAGGGGAGTTGCATATACATGCAAAATATCATGGTTAGCTTTAGATAGGAGATAACATATAGATCTCCATATTTTTGGGAACACGTAATTTTGGAAATACTTTTACTTTCTCAACTAAAGGGTATTTTATTTGTTGCTGAAATCAAACATCATTGAAATAGACTTTGGCCAAAATAAGATTAGAAAAAGAATATATGGAATCTACTCTTGTCATAACATGAGCACCAAGTTTAATATATTTTTACTTGGGTTGAGTTCTTAGACTAATATTTACTAGTCAAACAACTTAAACAACAAGTCACACAAGGTCAAACAGAACAATATAAAGGAAAACACAATCATTAGTGAAGTATTTCAAAAAAAAAATTGTTGGTTCTGAATTTTGGGTCCCGTTAATCCTTATTTTAAATTTGGGATGTTACAGTGTTTGGCATTTTGCCTGCGATGGACTCCGACAACGAGGAGATGCTTGCCGCTCTAATGGAAGAGGAAGCCGACGCCGCCGCTGATGATGAAGAGCACTTGCTCATCCTCGCCTGTCTGGCCGGTCTGTACGCTACTGATGAGGCAAAGCCGCGGCACGGTGGCTCGGCACCAGGCCGCCGCAAGAGCAAGCCGAAGTAGTGGGCGGAGGGCTATTGCATTCTGTACACCGACTACTTCGCCAATGATCCGTTGCACGACGAGAAGGTACTGTTTCAGGATGAACTAGAATCTCTTCCTCAGGATTGTGCATGGCGTCCGGGAGTTCGACAGCTACTTTGTTTGCAGGAAGGATTGCACCGGCACTGTAGCATTTTCCTTCCTTCAGAAGTGCACGACAGCTTTGAGAATGCTTGCATATGGATCTCCCGCTGATACGCATGATGACTATCTACGCATGGCCGAATCCACTTCCCTGGATTGTTTTTACAAGTTCTCCAGAGCCATGGTGGCAGTGTTTGGACCAGAATACTTGCGATCACCCACTGTGGAAGATACTGCTCGAATCCTAGCCGAGAATGAAGGAAGAGGAATTCTTGTAATGCTTGGAAGCAATAGACAACATGCATTGGCAATGGAAAAACTGTCCATTTTCTTAGCAGACGATGTACAAAGGCCACAAAGGAGTTTGGAGTGTGATACTTGAGGCTGTGGCTACGCAGGATACCTGGATTTGGCATTCCTTTTTTGGCATGGGAGGATCTAACAACGACATCAACGTCCTGCAGTGCTCCAATGTCTGTCCCAAGCTTGTTGAAGGTCGTGCTCCCTCGGTGAACTACGAGATCAACGGGCACCACTACAACAAGGGATACTACCTGCCAAATGGCATCTATCCAAAATGGTCTACATTTGTGAAGACTATCTCAACCCCGTGCCGCGACACTGTTGCGTAGTCAGGTGCGGGGCTCTCCTGTAGCCCGGCATTTCTTCCATCAACGGCGTGATGAGTTCTGGGTGACAGTATCCCGTGATGATGCGCGGGGCGTCCAAGAACGGCGCGCCGCCCGGGCCATCGAGCGACGACGGGAGCACCTTCAGTCTCTCTTCCTCAGCGTAGTCCATCAGGCACAAGATCCTAGGGCTGCCGTGGAGATTGGCGGCGCGTAGATGGAGGTCCTCGAAACCGGCGGAGGCGAGCGTGGCGGCCCAGGCGCGTGAGAGGCAGCGGAGCCTAAACACCTGCTTGGCCGGCAGCCGCGCCAAGATCTCCTCCACGAGATGGTCGGGAAGGACCGCGCACCGGCGCACCGGAGACGGTTCATGGCGTCGGTGGAGTTTGATGAGATCGCTAATGGCCGAACTTTTTTTTTCTTGTTTGGAGAATGCGATGGCCGCGGATTACGTTGGCTGCTTTATATGCTTCCATAACGACCTGGCCTCCATAAGGGGAGGGTCCCACGAGTCTCATTGCTGGGCCCTTGGTACCCAGCACATCACCCGCAGCGGTCGCGAGTATGGGCCGGTCTATTTCCTTTTTCGGTTTTTGTTTCATCATGTTTATTTCTGCCGATTCTCTTTCTTTTTTGTTTTCGTTTTAGTTTTTATGTTCTTCTCTTTCTTTGTTTGTTTGTTCTGCTACCTCCGATCCGTTTTTAATGTGGCAGGAAAGGAACTAATCGTGTACAGATTAATTGAAATGAAAATTACTCATTTTGTAAAATGTTTTAGGTTTGAAATGGCTCATTTTTTTAAATGTTTCAGGTTTTGAAAAATGTTCATTTTTAAAATAGTTCAGATAAAAAAATCATATTTGAAAATATTCATATTAAAAATGCTCATGTTTTGAAAATGATTCATATTTTGAAAAAAAAAATCATACTGGAAAAATAATCATTTTGAAAATGGTTCAGAATTTGAAGAAATGTTTTATCAAATGGTTCGGATTTTTGTCGCAACAAAAACTCCACTTCCACCAATACTAGTCTTCCATTCATAATCAACTTAACATTCCTCGTCTTTGCCAACATCTTGAAAATTGCAGGAGTCCACCAGACCTGTAGAGGGATAGTCCTCGTAGAAATCACAAAAGTAGCCACCTGCCATGTACAATGCGGTTTATGGGAGAAGAGTCGGCTTGAGACGTGCCACAATCTGCCTTGACGGTCATGCTTGACTGGTCGGTGGGAGCCAATGGCTTATCTCGCATACGTATGTAAACATATTGTGCACAAGACGAAATGCTACCAACAAGATCAACATACTGGCGACCAGACAAGCACCACGCAAATCAAATCATAAACCCAGCGATAGGAACCCACTGGCTTCTCGACGCCATCAACCACACCAAGATGAACTTGAAATCGGGACGTCATTATTTGATGTTGTGCTGCCACCACCATCTAAATATCATCACCGATAACAATAACATTAGTGTCATGCCACTCCATACATTGACTTTTTGTGTTAGGAAACAAGAGAGGGAATCACTAATAAGATATGGTTGGAAAAGGTTGTGGTCATAGAACATAGAAAATGGAAGTATAACGCCCTAGATGCAATTAATAAAGAGTTTTTGATTATCATATCTCAAAGTGTTCATAATAAGTTTTATGTCATGCTATAACTATATTAAGCGGAAACATTAATACACGTGTGATGCAAACCAACCAGGTCCCTAGTAGCCTCTACTTGACTAGTCCATTGGTCAACTGATGATCAAGGTTTTCTGATCATGGGCATTTATCTCAATTTACGATGGAGTTGTGTCATTGGGGAATGACATGATGGACATCCACCCAAAGTAAGTTAGCGCAATAAGATTTGTCACGAATATCGGCATTGCGATAACTTAAATAGAAACATAGTAGTAACTCAATCCTTAGACCGTGAGATCATATTTAATCACTGTTCTGGAAGGAGGCTTTGACTGCATCAACCGTCACACCGTAATAGGGTGATCATAAAGGTGTCTATCAGGTTTCCTAAAGGAATACGTTGAGGTGTATGCATCAATAGCGGGATTTGTCCATCCGCGTGATGGACAGATATCACTGCACTAGTAGAAAACAGCTTATAGGTAAGGTGCTTACCTGTGGCACACCAGCCTGCCGTGCGCCACTAGTAACTTACCTGTGGCGCATCTGGCAAGGTGCGCCACTGGTAAGCTACTTACCTGTGGCGCACCAACAACCCAGTGCGCCATGGATATGAGGCGTCCATACTGGCCGGGTTGCTGGGCCCTTACCAGTGGCGCATGGCATGTCAGTGCGCCATAGGTATGTTGCTTACCAGTGGCGCACTGGTGGCTGGTGCGCCACAGGTAAGTTCTATTTATTTATATCCAAAAAATGATTTATAAATCCAAAAAAAGAATTTATATCGATTTATTTGATTTTCTATTTATTTATATCGATTTTCTATTAATTTATATAGAGAAAATAAATTAAACAAAAATGTATCCAAAAAGGGGGGGAGAGGATTCGAACTCGGGCGGCAGGGGTGGAGGCAAGGGGCGCAATGCCACTAGGCTGAGAGAGGAGTTGTGTAGGGGTGCTCGTTTTCTTTTAATTACTAGGCAAAATTACCCGTGGCGCACAGGGCCAGGTGCGCCACGTGTAAGGGAGGCTTAGGGTAAATGGCCGTCGCGCGCTCGATCCCCATTTCTCTTCTTCCCCATCTTCGTGCCCGCGTCCGTCGCCCCACCCTCCGCCACCCCGCCCGCATATGTCCCCCGCCCTCCGCCGCCCCACCCGCGTCCGTCAAGCGCGTCTCCCGCGTCCGCCGTCTCTGTCGCCGAGCCGTCCGCAGCCGCCGTCGCCGAACCGTCCGCCGCCCCTGCTCCTCCGCCCCTACTCCTCGTGACGTACGCCGCCGCCGCCCCTCCTCCTCCGCCCCTCTTCCGCCCCTGCTCTTCCTCGATCCGCGCAACCCGCCCGCACAACCTCACCCCACCCGCACGCCACCTCCACCTCCCGCTCCGTCCACCACCGCTCCTCATGAGGTACGCCGCCGCCCCTCCTCCTCCTCCGCCCCTCTTCCGCCCCTACTCCTCCTCGATCCGCGCCGTCCTCCACCCCTGCTCCGCCCCTCCGCCTACCGTCGGCACGCCCCCTTACACCTCATGCCCGGCGCTGCCCTCCCTCCTCCTGCCCCGGTGTGGTCCCCTCTACCTCCTTCCCGGCGCGCTCATCTCCACCTCCTCCGCCGCGCGCGCCCGCCCCACCCGCCTGCACAGCCTCACCCCACCTGCACGCCACCTCCACCTCCCGCTCTGGCCGCCACCGCACGCCGCCTCACCCCATCCGTGAATGCATGAATTCTTCAAAGATAAAATGATAATCTGTGCAGCTTGAAATCATCCAACATTGCTTGAAAATAATTGTGGTGGTGGCCGACGGTGGTGACTTTTGTGTTGAATATGTGTATGTTGCCGATCGGAGATGCCGGCCGGGGTTTGAAACCTTGAGATAGTTAGTTTGCTCTAATGATTATTTTATTATGTATAGCTTTGCACGATATGTCTCGGTGTACTAGTGTGAGGGGAAAAATTAGGAGGGAGGCAATGATATATGAGGCTTTCCATTGTTGATGCAGTGTAGTTATCTATTGTGTTATGCATGGTTTATTTTGTTTTGTTTTTTTTCTTGGAATGCAGATGATTAAAATGTTGTGGCACTAGGTAGTAAGCCTGCAGGTCTTGTGAGCCTTGTGATATGCACAAGTACAAGTCTTATGCATCATACTTGGCTCACAAGATCCCGCAGGTCTACTTGTGTGTCCGACCTAAGTATGAGGTGCAAATCCAAGTCATTTTTGTTTAGTTTTGTACTGTGTTTTTTGATAATGCCGATGATTAAACTGTTGTGGCACTATGTGATTCAGGGTGGTGCTAGCGAACCTTGTTATATGCGCAAATAAACATTTTGTGCATCCTACTTGGTTCGCTTGCTCCGTCCCTGAAATGTGTGCTAATTTAAATATGTATGAGGCACAAATCCGAAATCATTTTTGTTTCTTCTCTCTTTTTCCGAATGCCGATGATTAAAATGTTGTGACACTAGGTGGTAAGCCTGCAGGTCTTGTGAGCCTTGTGATATGCACAAGTAAAAATTTTGTGCATCGTACTTGGCTCACGAGATCCTGCAGGTCTACTTGTGTGTCTGACCTAAGTATGAGGCACAAATCCAAGTCATTTTTGTTTAGTTTTGTAATGTGTTTTTGATAATGCCGATGATTAAAATGTTGTGGCACTATGCGATTCAGGGTGGTGCTAGCGAACCTTGTGATATGCATAAATAGACATCTTGTGCATCCTACTTGGTTCGCTTGCTCCGTCCCTGAAATGTGTGTCCAATTTAAATATATATGAGGCACAAATCCGAAATCATTTTGTTTCTTCTCTCTTTTTCCGAATGCCGATGATTAAAATGTTGTGACACTATGTGATTCAGGGTGGTGCTAGCGAACCTTGTGATATGCACAAATATACATCTTGTGCATCCTCTACTTCGTCCGCTTGCCCCGTCCCTGATCAATGTGTGTCCAATATAAATATGAGGCACAAACCCGAATCATTTTTGTTTATTCTCTCTTTTTCCGAATGCCGATGATTAAAATGTTGTGGCACTATGTGATTCAGGGTGGTGCTAGCGAACCTTGTGATATGCATAAATAGACATCTTGTGCATCCTACTTGGTTCGCTTGCTCCGTCCCTGAAATGTGTGTCCAATTTAAATATATATGAGGCACAAATCCGAAATCATTTTGTTTCTTCTCTCTTTTTCCGAATGCCGATGATTAAAATGTTGTGGCACTATGTGATTCAGGGTGGTGCTAGCGGACCTTGTGATATGTACAAATATACATCTTGTGCATCCTCTACTTGGTCCGCTTGCCCCGTCCCTGATCAATGTGTGTCCAATCTAAATATGAGGCACAAACCCGAATCATTTTTGTTTATTCTCTCTTTTTCCGAATGTTGATGATTAAAATGTCGTGGCACTATGTGATCCCCGTCTGATTACGGTTCTCCTACATTTCATTCTTGTTGTCTAGGAGACTAGCTACTTCGTTTGTAATATGGTGATAAAGTACTTGTAATGCAACCGACGATGAACTTGCTATTTCGATGAACTTGCTCACCGTGATGAACTATGATGAACTTGTCTATTATGATGTACTGTGCATCTGTGTATACTGTATTGTAAACTATATAAACGTAAAAATACACATACAGCATATTAAAAATATTGATTTCCTGGAAATACAGAAAATCTTACCAGTGACGCATCCCTAAACTACCAGTGGTGCACGGCTACCAGTGGCGCACTGCCTACCATGCGCCACTGCAAGTACTTACCAGTGGCGCATCTGGCCTGGTGCGGCACAGGTAATATATATATACCAGTGGCGCATCTGGGATGCGCCACTGGTAAATATTACCAGTGACGGGGTAGCCGTGGCGAACCCTGGTGCTCCACTGGTAGTCATAGCAGGTGCGCCACTGGTAAGGTTTTTTCCACTAGTGATGGGTCCACTCGGTGATATTACATCAAGGTCTTGCAAGCATGTGACTAGGTTACGGAGATGTAATATCATGGAGTCGAGTAAATGAGTTTGTCGAGTAACGAGATGGTATCTCGGACAAACTTGATATCGTGTGACACAAGGAATTGGTGAACAACGATAAGGTTCAAGCGACAAAGAACTTCGTGGAACACACAGGGGCCATCATGGGTTTCCAGATCCCGTTGTTGGTCATTCATCGCAGAGGAGTCTCGATCATGTCTGGAGTGATCCTGAACCGTAGGGTGGCACACTTAAGGGTAGACGACGCTTAGGAATAGCTTTGGCGTGGAAGAAATTAGAGAGACCGATTTCGGAATCGTTCCGAGATTTATCCGATGGAGATCGGAGGTTCCGAAGGAGTGTCGGAATTAAGAGAGAAGTATCCGATGGAGATCGGAGGGCAAAAAAAGGAGTTTCGATGCGAGAAATATTAGATGATATGTATTTAATATTAATTAAACTAATTAATAATTAAATAATATTTAATTTAATATTAAAAATGCATCCCACCTAAATGGGCCTCACCCGAAAGGGGAGGCCCAAGTGGGGGCCGTGCCCCAAGGAAGGAGGGGCCGGCCGCACCCCACATGGGCCCAACCGAATGAGGCCCATGGGATGGCCGGTTGCCCCCTATGGCCGGCCGAACCATGTGGGAATAGTCCCACATGGCTAAGCCAAGGGGGTTGGCCACCCCTTCCTCCTATATAAGGAGGTGCCCCCTCCCAATTTCTCTCTCTCTCACCTCGAGCGTGGTTCTGTATTTCGGAGCTGCGTTTGGTAGAGGTGTTTATCCACCATATCCCACCGCCGTGATAGTGGTGTTTTGGTCAAGCTCTTCATCCTCCAATGTTGCCGCTGGACCGGAGCCCGGGGATCGTCGCTACACCGTACGTGTGTAGAACTACGGAGGTGCTGCCCGCTGTAGCACTCGTCGCCGGTGCGACTCCACGACCTTGAGGTCGGCGTCCTACGTCTCCATCAACAGCGTTCTCGGAACGTAACGCTTTCGGTCTTCAAGAAGTACGAACACTTGAGCCCTCCGTTACTTTATGCCTACATAGTAATAGATCTTGGCTAGTTTATCATTCGCGTTGCTAGGAATTTTTTTGTTTTCTACAGATGAACCCCTTCATAACACTTGCAGAGGATCAAGCTTTTGATTTCACATCTAAAGAACACATCCTTGGGAGAGCCAGGGCCTTGCTCAGAGTTTAGCCACTTTCGACCATTGATAAGGATCTGCATGCGATCATGGCCGTTCGTTTCATAGCCATCCCTGGTCGGCCGGTCATTTTTTACCCGCCTGCACATGTTGCGTCTCCCTGCTGGTGGAACCAGGTCTTTCTCGGCCCCGCATGCAAGGGTGTGTGGTGCTGGATGTTTTGTGTGTGACTGCTCTGAAGTGAAAAGTCGATGGTGCCTGATTGGCTGAGAGCTCTCGACCTCTGCGGGGCCAAAGAGCCAAGTAGGGGTGTTTCGGACATTTCGCCAATGCCTCTCTCGGGCTCCGGCTCGCCGGCACGCCGTGGCAGCCTGCGCTTCATCGTCGGGTACGACTACATCGATGCTACAGCAATGGTGGGTGTCCGCCGGGCGCTTGTGACCTTGGGAGAGTGCTCTGATGTCTACTACACGGTTCTATTCTTGTAGACTTGTTGGGCCTCCAAGCGCAGAGGTTTGTAGGACAGCGGCAAATTTCCCTTAAGTGAGTAACCCAAGGTTTATCGAATCCACGGGAGGTAGAGGTCATAGATATCCCTCTCAAGCAACCCTGCAATTAAGATACAAGAAGTCTCTTGTGTCCCCAACACACCTAATACAATTGTCAGTTGTATAGGTGCACTTGTTCGGCGAAGAGATGGTAAAATGCAAGTGATATGGATGGTAAAAGGTGATTTTGTAATTCTGTAATAAAAATAGCAGCAAGCAAACAAGTGACAAAAATGACTAAAAACGGTGTATCAATGCTTGGAAACAAGGCCTAGGCTTCATACTTTCACTAGTGACTACTCTCAACATCATTAATATAATTAAACACATAATAGTTCCACAAAAACACATGCATGGTAGACGTTACTCGGAGATCATTTTTTCGTGGATCAAATAGGATGAGAATTGCGTAGGGCTACGAAAAGCACACCTTAAAGTTCGTATTCCACATCTATGGACACTTCATGCTGTCACTATCCGCATCCAAAGATAGTACTAACAATGTCGTCGTGGTGAACTGACATGCAACCAACACAATCATGATCAAGATAGTAATGCAAAGCACATGATGTGAATGAGGTGATCCAAAACAATTGTCTATAGTTGATATTAAGCAAACAATGATTAACAAATGCTAGCTAACAAATGCTAGAAACTTTTCATGAATAAGTGCGTTGGAGACATTGAACCATACATAAGGTTTAGAAAGAAGAATTGCAAATTATGTCTCCAATGTAAAGTATCAATCATTCTTCAAAGCATCTAATTAGTTATTCATGGAATAGCCAAGCTCAAGTCAAGTGTCCTAATCCATCTACTTCACAAATCAACTGTTTCGAAGTCTACTCAACTAGTGCAAGTAAGAAGTGGCTTTGGCACCATGATGTTATGGCAAAGAGAACAATAATGGAGGTTTGGAAGGCCAAAAAGAAAGGCTCAAACAGTGGAGAGGCTAACCACAAGACAGAAGGAAGTCCTGTAGTTGACACTGTATGAGGAGTAGTGATTGCCATGCAACGGATGCACATAGAGCTATAAGTGTATGAAAGCTCTCCAATGGAACTAGTGGGGGTGCATCCAACTTGCTTGCTCATGAAGACCTAGAGCTCACTTGAGGAGGCTCATCCTTGGAATATACAAGCCAAGTTCTATAACGTTAATTCCCCACATAGTTATACAAACGAAACATGAAAACTCTCTATAATGAAGTGTAGCTGCTAACTAGCACAAGTGTGGAATAAAGGATAGTAGTGCTGCCCCCTCTCTCTTTTATATTTCTCTTTTTTTTTACAATTGTGGCCTCCGTGGCTCTTTTAAATTTTCTCTCATTGGTCTCTTTTTGGACTCTTTTATGTGGCCACTTTGGACTCTTTTCAATATGCTCACAGGTAGGGGCAACACTCTATTTTTACAAGATGATCATCACACTTTTGGTACTCATAACTCATAAGACTAATACATGATGTATAAAAGAAAGTATGCATGATTGAGCGTAGTGTGGAAAAAATGTAGAACATGTGGCAGGCCACGCAGCACACTAACTCAATGATCAAGCAAACTATATGGTAATGAAGAATGACATCAAGTCATGTAATGTAATGATGGATGTTGCATGGCAATGTATCTCGGAACGGCTATGGAAATGCCGTGATAGGTAGGTATGGTGGTTGTTTTGAGGAAGATAGTTGGCTTATGTGTAGGAGAACAGGATGAAGTTCTCCCACGGAGTTGGATGTACTAGCGACGTATGCACCAATCTCAATGTGAGAGAGGGCATTGCGCAGCACCGAAGAGGCTAGCAAAATATGGAAGTGGAAGTGCCAGAAACCAAAACTCAATAATGCATTTCGTATATTGCAAACAACTAGCAGTTTCAATGTTCCCCAAATGGTTAGAGACACCCCGAGACGGATCGTGGCGGCGACACAAGTGCCCCGTTGGCTTCCCCGGCCATTGCAGTAACTACCCACTAGGAACTTATTTTCAACTTAGCAGAATTCATGACACATTAGCATTGTTGACTTAGGTTGTTTAGTTCAGAGAAGTACGGCTCCACGCTTTACTAACACATCTCCACTAATCAGTTCTAACACCATTAACCAACAAATTTTAACCATTAGTTATTTTAATGCCTCAAAACAATTGAAGAGTATCAAATTATCCACATAGTGATCTACAAGACTATGCAGGTTTTTGTATTTCATACCACTACCACATGCATAGCATTTTACCGTTCTAACAAATTGAACAAGAGAGTTTAACATCAACAACTAGCAGCTCTAAACAAGATAAAAGCTAAAAGCGGGAGCTTACTAGCAAACAAATAGTAGCTAAGAATACTCAACAAGATATAAGCGAAGCAAAGAGGTATTCAAACGAAAAAGCAGAGCGTGTCTCTCCCACACAAACAAAGCAAGGATCCAACAATTATATGACCATCAAACAAACAAACAAAACTGAAAGTAAAAAGATGCTCCAAGCATAGCACATAATATGTAAAGTGATAAAAACTTAGTTCAACGAAGACGACCTTATGATAGTCGATGAAGAGGAGGGGATGCCTTGGGCATCCCCAAGCTTAGACGCTTGATGGTTCTTGATATTCAGAGGGGTGCTATGGGGGAATCCCCAAGCTTGAGCTTTGATCCATCTTCAATTTCTTCATTATTCTCTCCTTTGGAACTTAAAATCCCTTCACACAAAACTTCTCATAAACTGATTAGAGGGTTAATGCTTATAAATTAAAAATACATATGTGTTCAACTCAAGACAAATTGCAAACAACTTTATTGGGCATTAGCTACTGTTTACTAAGCCTCAATGTGGCACTCCTCCTCAAGAGTATCACATTTGACGATAGTAAAGAGACGAATACAAAATAAAAGCAGAATCTGTCAAAAACTGAACAGTCTGTAAAGATTGAATTTTTCGAGGCACTTCTGTTGCTCAAATAAGAAAACTCAAAACTAACGAAAGATAGATAAAAGTATCAGGCTCGCTGTCTAAAATTATCAGAAAAATATAAAAGTCAGTGATTTTCTAGATTTTCGAACAGTGAAGGACAAAAATCTGTTTCCGGACAGCAAAACAACACCTCGCACTTTCAATGCCTTTGCGCACAGAACTGCAAAAGTAGTTGAATGTGTTGAAATATGTCCAAAAGGATATGGATAATGTGACTAAGCAAAGTGTTGGGTGACATAAAATTATGATACAAAAGTATGTGATCAACACCCCCACACCTGAATCTTTGCTTGTCCTCAAGTAAAGCTAAAGCAAACGACAACAGCTGAAAGTGAATAGTGCTCTAGCCAAAGGATATAAAGATCCATACAAGCTTTGAGTCATTTCCAAGTTCTTATTTATGTTCTAAGCAAAATGGCTCCTGAACCAGCTTTCAATAACAGAATTTGGTTGTTTCTATGTTTTAAGGACTTGCTCTGCTAGGATACATCAGTTGGCAAAATAATTGAAAGGCGTGATCCTCAGAAAGGCAACAATGCAAAGGAATGAGTTAGTGAAATGCAAGGATAATTAGTGCTTCACCTGCCACCGATCTCGAGATCATGGCAGGCTAATGCAAAATTAAATATTAGCTAACAATTGTTGTGATTTGCTAGTTAGTGCTTCACCTACTACAGATCCCGAGATCATAGCAGGCTAATGCAAAAATGAGTTTAGAGAAACACTCTGAAAAAATCAAAGGTTAGTGCTTCACCTGCCACCGATCCCAGGATCATGGCAAGCTAATGCAAAATTCTATAATTAGTCATTTAATATCATTTTTTCACTTTCATGATGTTAGTGCTTCACATGCCACCGATCCCGAGATCATGGCATGCTAATGCAAAAAGGATTAAAACGTTGCCTTTGAGTGGATCAAGAGGTTCAGTTATAAATTCCACTTGAGTATCCTAACAATTCAAGCACTTTCAATTAGAGAAACAAGAGAATTCATGCTTGAAAAATTGTTCAGGACGAATATCTTGCAAGGATCATAAACTGAATTTAGACATGCTTCAAAGGAATATGGAGATTTATATAGATGGGCAATAGCACTATTCAAGAACAAGCATGTGCCACTGGATGTAAGGTGATGGACACAAACATGTGACATGTGATAAATATAAATGTTAAGAGCATGGACAATTCTCAGGAGATGGAGCGTTTTCACCTGATGGAACTCGAGCCTCACAACTTGCAATGAAAAAGTGCATCATTTCCCTTGCTTCCTCCTCCAACAGGTTTCCACTTCAAAACTCCAGGCCAACTCCTCTCTGCAACATCACAAGAAGAAAAGAAAAGACAAACAAAACCAAAATTGAAAAAAGGAGAAGGGGATGAAAGTAAGGCTTATGGTACAAAAAGGTATCAGGCTGCCTCCTGATGAGCGCTTGGTTTAAGGTCCTTAGCTAGACCATAGCAAGGATTCACTGTCCACCAGCTGGAGAAGATGCATTGGGGGCATCTTCTTTGTAACGCCCCAAGATCGGTACTATGCAGACTTGAGCAATTCCCGCCAAATCCGCATAATAACGATCCTAGCACGCCCACCAGGCATAATGTGCATGTCGCAACACACACGTTATGCGGGTGGAATTGTGATAACATTACAACAGTTCACGATGGAACCCACAAAACAACATATATACAACAATGACTCACCGAGTCAAGAGCAAAGATACAATACAAAGATCCAAAATAACAACGGAAGCTGGTAGCGTCCGGCTACGGACAAGAAACAAATTGGACTAAGAGTCCTGAAGATAAACGAAGGCACCATATCCCTGCCCAGGCCAAGACGGAGGGATTCCCAAGCTAACGTCGTCAGACTTCAAACCTGTCATCTGCATTGGAATAGCAGCCCCGAAGGGGTCAGTACTATAAATAGTACTGGCAAGTAATACTCACAAGATATCAAAGCTGGAATTCCGGGGGAAGAGGGTTAGCGATTGAGGCGGCAACAAGCAACACTAATAACTTATAGAGACAAGGTAAGAGAGCGCATAAGAAACCAACTATACTACTCACCACATGAAAAACCGCCAAAGTATTACTCCCTCGATCAACCGCCCGCGAGGAAGCAATCGGGGCAACTCACACGATGGATCAGTTTTATGGGTTATTATTCAAGTAATCTATCTTACTAATCAATTATAATTAATATGTGTAAGTTGTCTATGATCTTTTTTAGCCAGCGCATTTCACCAAGTCGTCCATAACCGCGGACATGGCTTTTCAAAAAGATTTCACCCTGCAGGGATGCACCAATGAACCCACACGCATCGAAACACTCACTTAGAGGTGTACCGGTGGAGCGTTCGACGCAATACTTCCCTTCTCTACAAACAAGTCCAGGGAGCCACCTAGCTAGGTCTGATCCACCTTGAGAGTCCGGCCGAACCTTCGAGGTGGGCCTAACCGTTGCGTGCGCGGCTTCGGGAGGAACACTCATACGATTACCCTCCGTCCACATTCGATAAACAACCAGGAAGCAAGACCTACTGAAACACCCGAACTACTTGTGGCATCTGGACAGGTTTGAGGATCCGGTAATAGATTGCGGGGAGGCCCATATAACTCCCACATGTGGTTAGTGCGCTCAGTCTTGGATCAGCGGAAAAGAACTCGGGCCCTAGGCGACACTAGCAGAACAAAACGCCACGATTGGCCTTCCGCCGGTGCCTTATCATTATTAAATTATTCCCATCGCAGCAGAAGTTAAAGATTAACATTTAAGTTGAGCCTAGCTATCATGTTAACAACAAGACTAGATAAAGAGATAGCAGGACTCAAGCAAAGCACCTAAGCATGCACTATGACTCGCAAGGCTAACAAGGTAAACAAACAACAGGTTAATAGGATGTGGGGGTGTGGCTATATCATGGCTGCCAGGTAAACATGCAAATAGGATCGAGACACAAGCGGCGTGACATAAGGCTAGCAAGGAACAAAAGATAGGATGAGTAAGAGACAGAATACAAGCAAAGATAGCAAGGGAGTATCACTTGCCTGCAATTCGGTAGAGGTAGCAGAAAAGTCGTTGCTCACATCAACTCAACGTCCTATTCCCGAAGAAGCAACAAACACTGGACAATAGAAAAGATGCATTTTACTACTACGGCAAAAGAAGCGGCATGTGGATGACATGTATGCATGACAAATTAATTGTGATCCAATTTTATTCCCTAACACATGGCAAATCATTTTAAATGGGATCGGTGCACAATATAGATGCACCGGACAAAACCCCATAATTTAGTTGATTTAATTCGACTAAATGGATAATGGTTCGATGTTAATTAAGCATGAATGATTTTATAAGATACGCATATAGGGTATTAGGGTTTAGGGTTGGGGTCACACATTGGATCGAGGGATCTTCGGGTTCGGAGAGGAAGTAGTCGACGTTGTCGAAGTAGTCGAAGTAGTCGTTCGTCCGGAGTCGTAGTAGTTGAGGTAGTCGACGTCGGGGAAGTAGCCGTACTCGGGTCGTCGTCGTTGCGGACCTTGGCGTTTCAGTCTTCGGGATTGACGGGAGGGTCCGGCGTCGGGGGTCGGTCTTCACGGACGCGCACGAAGGCGGCCGGCACAAACGGACTCGAAGCGGAGAACTTGGCGGGTTCCGGTGTCGAGGAAGATCTTGTCGTTGCACAGAGTCGTGGAAGAACTTGTTGTATCACCGTCCGTTGGTCAGGGAAGATCTTGGCGGCTCCGGTCTTCACGGGGCTTCACGACGGGAAACGGGAAACTCGGTCATCGGGGAAACGGGAGACGTCGGGGAAAACACCGGGGAAAATCCACGACGGGGACGGAAAACGGACACACACGGGTACGGCCGTCGGGCGCAGAACACGGCATCGGGGAACGCGGCACGGAGGCGGAACGGCAGCATGGAGACGTGTCAGGGACGGAGGCAGCACACGGGCACAGCAGAACACGGCCTCGGTCTCGAGCACAAACACACGCGAGGAGCAGGCACACGGAGACACGGTCGAGGACGGACATCGGCTCAGGGATGGAGAGGTGCAAGGCCGTGGCAGGAGGGGAGAAGAGGAGGTCGGTTGGCCTGGGAGCGGCGAAGCACGGCGCGGACAAAGGGGAGGGGCCGGCAGGGTCGGTGGTCGACAGCGGCGGAGGAGAAACCGACCGGGACGGAGGCCGGCGCGAGCAAGGAGGCGCGGGGATGGAGGAGGATGAGTCGGGCAGTGGAGGAGCCGGCGCGGGTCGAGGACGATGGAGGCCGGCGGCGGCGGGCGGCGCCGGGAGGAGAGGAGGTGCGCGTGGGGAGAGGAGAAGGGAGCAGGGGAGAGGAGGGAGCTGGCCGGCCGGGCCGGAGGAGGAGGAGGTCGCAGTTCAAGATGGCGAGAAGTCGAGGCAGGCCAGGGCGAGGGAGATCGGCGCGGCCGGCGGCTGGCCGGAGCTGGCCTGCGCGAGGAGGTTGCGGGACGAGCAGAGGAGAGAGGTGGAGGGAGGAGCACGGGGAGGTGCACGCGGGGGTGCGGGGTGAGAGGAGGAAGAGGACACGGGAGAGAGATGCGGGAGGAGAAGGGGAAGGTGAGGGGAGAAAAAAAAGGAAAGGGGTCCAGGGACCTAAAAAGAAGGGAAAATGACCTACTTGCAAGGTGGAGGGCCTGATTGCGAAAAGGGGAAAAGTGGAGAGGGTGGCTGCAAGAGGCAGGGGTGGGAAAGGAAAACAGCCAGGGGCAGG